>JBCFXI010000095.1:76221-334425 GCA_038496175.1 Ampulex compressa | reverse complement strand
CGTGCGTGCGTGCGTGCGTGCGTGCGTGCGTGCGTGCGTGCGTGCGTGCGTGCGTGCGTGCGTGCGTGCGTGCGTGCGTGCGTGCGTGCGTGCGTGCGTGCGTGCGTGCGTGCGTGTATGTATGTATGTATGTATGTATATATGTGTATGTATCCCAAGATCTATCATAGCGAATGAGTTAGAAAGAGAGATTGAACAAGCGAGCCTGAGAGAGGGAGCGAGAGGGAGGGGAGGGGGGGGGGACTTTCTACTAGAACGAAATTGGACTGACAGAAATGGAATTGTATCCGTCGTTGCCCCAGGGGCGGTCGGTTAATGGCAGATATTCGGTCTCTTACGGCCATCTTGATGGGTGCACGATGACAGTACCAAAGCGACGAATCAATCGGCCGGGGGGAAAAATAAGGGCAGGAAGGGGAAAGGCTCGATCTTCGATTCATCGCGCGGAGTTCGTTGGGACTTAATTGGAAAACATTTGGGATAGAGCGTTGGGTATTGTGGGCCGATGGACCACCGCCTCCTCGTGGTTTTAACCTTTCGATGTAACTGCGACGATGGATTTTCTACTTTAAGTCGATGCTCTTAGCTTGTACTGCTGTTCGATTATTTGAACTGTGTGTTGCACGATGGTGGAATTGATTGGTGGAGAGAGCGAAGAGGATGAGATAAGAGAGAGTAGGTTTCGTATTCACGGTATAGAGTTCGATTGGAGGTAATATTCGTGAATTGTTTTTGAAATCAGTGACGTATTACAATGTGTTTCGATGCTGTAATTTATTACTGTGCTAACAAGTCGATATGTAACTTTTTTAATAGAGTATTTATCGCTTGTTGCACCGTGAGCGAATGTTGTATCGAAAAGCGGGTGAATATTTCGAATCTAAACGAATTCGTCGACCTCGTGTATTTAAGATACGAAACGCTAATCGTAACATTTGTTGTCCAATGAGGTATCTTATACGATGGCTATAAAAAGTAGAATGATCGTAAGGATGGTCTATGGGACGAGAAATAAAAACGTCGAATGGGCTGACCAGTGGAAAAAATAAGGGTCAAAAAGGGGGCAAATCTAATCTATATTCATCGTGTGGAGGTTGATGCAAGTTAGTCGAAAAACATGTCAGCTTAACAGCGTAATTCATCGATGAATTGATTTGAGCTATAGAAGAGGCTTTACACTAATTTCCAAACGAAATACTTCGATTCACTTAATTTAGAGTCAAATATTCGAACGCTCTGTCCTCAAATCGAGTGTCTGCTTGGATTATGCAATGATAAATTCACTTTTAAAAGTAGAAACTACGAGAATTAAATTTTGAGATCGTCTTGTATATTAAAATGCAAACAATTCTAATGGCTCGGATCAAGGTATACAGTTTTTAAACTGCATTAAAGAAATTATGACAAAACTGGATGGGCGGCGAAAACAGTGAAGAGGGAAACCGAATTGGACAATCCTCGGCCGATTGGATTAAAACTTATTCTCTAACTCTCCCAGCTATCTATTTAACCTAGTTTCCTCGCACTTTCTCGGATTACCACGTTAGAAGGGCCACGATTGATTTGTTCTGACTACCACGCGTCGATTGTTTTCATCCTCCTAAGTTTCTGCCAACTGACGAACTCGAAGGATATTCTAATATCTGCGACTCTCGCATTTAGGGGAAATCATATACGATGAACCGAAGCGTGTCGTTTGATGATCGTAAGATCAAAGTTTTGCGCAACTCGATCAAAATAATGTCCAATCTAAAATGGTAATGTGAATTATTTTACAGATTCTCAATTCGCTGGTAATTGTCATTAAAAGTATACATTTATTGACACGATAATTAATGTTTCTCCAATCATTTAACGTAGGGGCTTTTAAAAATCGGGATAAAGTACGAATAGCAAAGTTATAATCCCGTTTCAGATCGTTACTGGCAAGTCGTAATACAGCGTTATTGATCTTGTAAAATACGCTCGTGCTTAATCAGGAACGATAAACCGTTGTAATTAGAAATATAAATTGCAACAATTTCCCCTGCATTTCTTCACCTCCGTCGTACGATAAATTTTCCCGCAAAGCTTCGAGTAATTTATTCCACGCTATGCAAGAGAAATTATTTTGCAAGTAGATTAAGTCAGAGTTTCCGTCGATGCACGAATTTTTAAATCCGGAAAGACCTGAATCTTTATAACTCGCAAGGAAATTCAGGATTTGCTACACGTAAAGTAATGAGTATCCTCTGTATCGTCCTACGCAAAGTGTTTTATTCGAATAAATAAAATGGAAAATATCAAATTTCTGAAATAACACGTTCGACATTCACGTACACTGCTCGAATATTCATACGGCAGTGTACATAAGAAAAATATATCGTACAGTGATTCACGATGCAACTTATATGGCATGGAATCGAAAATCTCATAAATTTGGTCGGCAAGAAAATATGTAGCTGCTGAGCAAACGCCTGAAAATATGCCGGACTTCGCTTCACGTGTCAGTGTATCGGCAAAGCGTATCAATCGTCTCGGTGACACTCGCGATACAGAATACACTTTTATCTTGCTGCTCTCCGCCTAAGATTAGTTTACTAAATTAAGTTTAAAAACACACGGAATGCATTTTATTCATTGCGCATACTCGAATTCCATATAATAATCCTTAATAACTGGTGCCATAATTGGATAAAAAATATTTATGTAGGGTACATATTTTTTTTATTTGAGCATCCAGCTTCACACATTAATTGGTAACACCATTATTCCAAAAGCGTCGAAGTGGCGTTATTTCCAGTGCGAGACAAATTTGCATTTTAATACCTGAAATTAAGTATTCATTTTTGATGCTAGAAACGCACGTGGAATGGACTTTTATGTGCGGACAGTTGATTATCTTGTCGAGCAATGGCAAAATATATTACTTACTTTCCACCGGTAGATTCGTTACGTTTGCATTTCCACGTTCTTCCCGACTTTCATAACGACTTGCATTCAGCATTCGTAATTCAACTATAGCGCTGGACATTTGCTATAATTCTCAAGAATCTCTGCGCGATGATTTTACTGAAGGTGTATTCACGTGCCTCTTGTTTCTCAAATATTTCGCAATTTTTAACGTTTGCCACACTTTGTTCTAGATATGGATTATTTTACACAGCTCAACCTTTGGGAATACACTGCACCGGAATCGACCAGTTTTGGTTTTACGCGCTGGAAAAATTGCAGCAGTTTTTACTTAACGCGACAGAAATTTTGGTTTTACGTGGTCAATGAAAACATTTTTTCGGGCCCTTTTACACGCTGGAAACACACGTGTTTTTATATAAATTCATAAAACAGAAACGATGTTTTTTGAATGTTGCGAGTAAAGTAAATTCGTAAAGTAAAGACTTTATTTGAGGATTTATCGTGCATCATTTTGCAAATTGTACTAAATACAAACATCGATTATAATCAGTTTTCATTGCACCTCTTCCAAAAGCGCAACGAATTTTACTTTATCGTTAATAACGAAATCACAATTTCTCCCAAGAAAAACAAGATTAATAGCAGAAACAACTAAATCATTAAGAGCAAGAATATTTTCTCATTTCCTTATTCGACTACACGTAGTGATTTAGACCTTAAAAATCCGACCAAAAAATATTTTAAAAATGCTTATAAATATATTACTTTTCCCCCATCGACGATGATCGGCATATACTCATAATTACTGTCAGGCGTTCTTCAATTAATGATTAATTCCTCAATAATTAATGTCTCGTGCAGCGCCTCCCACTCAGCTGAGCGCTCCTACGAAGGCGCTTAATTAGTAGTAACCACTCAAAGCGTTTTGCGTGTTCCTTAAACACCACGCAAGCGTATGAGCCTCGAAGTTTCAAATACGCGCATTTAAGAAGCAAGTGCCACGTTCCAGCGCGATTCTCGTTTCTCGGTAGAAGCAGAGGCAAAGTCGTGGCGGAGAGTGGCTCAGCAGCGGTCGACGTTGTATCAAGAGACGCTGCTTGAAAACGCCTCCCCTCCCTGGCTCGCGACTTGTCAGGAACGAATCCTGTTCGGGAAAGGGGTCGCTTCGTAGACGTCTTCGAAGACAAACGTCGGAGAAATGAAGGCATCCCCTTTGGTTTCCCGAATCTCGACCGTATTTCAAACCTTCGTAAACGCATTTCCAGGACCGCCTTTCCTTCCGCGTTACAGTCTTGGGGTGTAAATAATGGAAAAGGGGTACCCGATAACTCGCATCGGAGGCTTCGTTCGTCCCTTTCTTTTCCCTTTAATTCTACAGAATATTCCGAGGTGTCGTCTGGAAGTGATGGAGCAGCTTTTCGAAAGCGCTTTCGAGGATAGTTTGCATGCTACGACTAGAGCGTAGTTAGGATGACCTGCGTGGATTATATTGGTCATTAACGAGCAGTTCATCCTCACACTTCTTAATAAACTTTAAAATCTCCATCTGGTTTTGTTGGAATAAGAGGACGAAGAAGTAGCCAGGACGACGCGTCGATTATATTGACGGTGCAGTAGCGTTCTCTCAGGTGGAACGTTTAATAGGACACGAAACAAGTGAATGAAACAAATATAAGCAAATCTCAAGTATATAAACTATATAGAAATAATCACAACGTAAATCAAGTTCTATAAAATCCCACAGATATCTCTCTTACGGTCAAATATCTCTCGCGCACGTCGAATCCGATAATCCAGATTCACGTCCAGAAATGAAGTAGGCGAAGTGACAGAGCGATGAAACGCGTGACTAACATTCGAACAGCAACGAATCAATTCGGCGCACTTTACGATATACTTCAGCTCATATCCACGTATTTTTCTTCGCTCGCAAGGTGATAAAAAATCCCGATAACTCCGTAACGCCCAAGGATGACGCAGGTGAGCGGAGCAATGAAAGACACGGTTAGCATTCAAACGGTGGTGAAGTGGGTTCCAGACTAAATGACCCTGGTGATCGATATTGAAAAATGAAACGAATCGCCCTCTCCCCCCCCCCTACATCCCTTTCTTCAGGCCACTGGCTTGGTTCGCCACGCTTCTCCATCCATCACCGAGGCCGCGGGCCGGTGGCACCCCGGCGAATGCAGGGTTACACGTTTAAAAGGACCGAGGCCGCAGCGTATCCCCCGCGGGAAAAACGGAAAACGGTTGTCAGCTGGCGAAAATGCAGAAGAAAAGTGGACTCCGCCGTCCCGTGCCGCACGGTTGGACGTGTGTCGCCTCCAGGATTTCCCCTGCATCGACGTTATCGATCGCGAAATCGTCCGTGCACAAAGACGTTAAGTAATATATTTCCCGCCGGCTGGAATAAAACCGCGGCCGGCTCGATCGTCGCCGATGGAATTATTGGGTAAGCGGCAAAATTCCGTCGGGCCGACGGATAAATGGCCACCACTGAGAATTCGTCGTTGATTCGCGCGCGTGTGAAGGCACTGGAGATATTAAAAGATGAGATGGGATGAGGAAGGGAGTGCGTGATTAAAGGAGGACTCGGGGATGGAGATGCTTGCGCTTATTGTAAGGGTGTGCGCTATGTCTCTGAGGCTGCGAGCAGAGGGATATTTTGATTTCGATTAGACGCGTGTCGTTAGAAAGACGCAGCGTGAAATGTAATGGAAAGAGGAGAGCATGGAAGAAGGCAGTCCTTCACTAAGATCGTATGTAATTTCTTTATTGCGTCCTGAATTCTTTCGTTGCTTTTACATTATCGCGCCCTGTGTAATCATTTAAAGGGCCTTTCGCCCTAGTATCACTGGTGTCCTAAGTATCACTGGTGTTTTATCGTTTCTATCTCTCGCAACTTCAGAAGTGGGCTAACAAACCGTCCACTTTTGTTCTTACTTCACGGAATGCTTTGAAGCGCGTGAATATCGAGGCGTTTTACTGGGCTTGCAAAGTTTATTGCGAGCGATCACCGCGATTGGTGTGCTTACGTTGCATGTACATATATGGGAGTAAATTACGGTGACATAGTCGATGGAGCTCTGAAATACGAGTCGTGGGTTCTAAGCTTGTTCATGCAATACGTGTTCCGTGGAAGTGGTAGTTTAGAAACCACCGTAAAGGATGGATCCTGAGGCAATCGACCTGAATGTTGGCTGTTGAGTCGACGAGAAAAATGTCGGAATAAATGGCTATCGTGGATTAACTTATATTTGACATTCTGTATAATTTTTCCTCGAGCTCATTGTATGGTAATTCTTAATGTCGTGCTTATAGGTTTAACAGATATTTCGTACTGCACTTGATCTGAATATATTTTAAGCTGTGCTTCTCTGAAGAATCTCAAAATTTCTACAAGTACTTCAATTTATTTTCGTTTTATTGCGATACTCTGACTGCGTTGTTGTTACAAATATCTGCATTGATGAAAACGCTGTGCTTCTAAAAAGAATTTGGCAGGTGTGACAAACGCGGACGAATGTCAAAGCTACAAAGGGAATTAAGAGTCCTTGATAATAAATGCAAACCTTTGACGGAAAAACTGCCAGGTTACGCGACATCCAGTTTTGTGGAATATTTTTACGCGATATCATAGGATAATTAATATCGTGCTTCAACGAATTGTACTGCCTTTCATCGTATTTTGAAACTGCGTGTAATAGAATGCTACTCGTAAAAACGACAAATACATACGCGTCTGTTGGGTACAGCCAAAATTGTTGAACGTTCGATAAAATGTAACTTCATAAAAAAAAAAAAATGTATAATTGAAACATTTCAAAACCAATCCACAGCTTACAAAATATGGAAACACACATATTTATTTTCAGTCACGCGAGCTTTTGTGTATAAATCATATACGTGTTTGTAAATCTTCGCTGCTTTTTGGAATCTCTTGATATTTCACTATTATTAATTAAAACACTCCCAATTTATTTCTACCGATCTTTTTCATATATATAATATAAATGGTCGTTGATCGTTTTCATTGCAGTACTTTTTTAAATACCTAACGCATGCACTTTTATACATTATTTTTTTTCTGCAAAAAAGAACTGCGTATGGATTTTATCAAAAATATTGGCTAAAATACAACACTAAAAAGTGCTGCTTTGTAAAAACTCCAAGGAAAATGTAGCGATCGCGCTTTAACCACGACACATTTTAAACGGACAGACTTGACATTTACCCCCAAAAGTTTGTTACTACAACTTTTCCACAAACCACGCGTCAATTTTAGCGTTTCGAATCGCAGCCAATTTTATATCTGGCAGGTTCCGAGTTCCAACAGGATTAAAATGCATTTGCAAAGCCGCATCCCAATGGACAGTTCGCCGGGTCACGTTCCGCATGCGATCAAAGGTAAGCGCGGGGCCTTCGTCGTTTTCAGGCAAAGCCCTATGCGAACGCTCGATTAAGCTTAAGGATATTCCCGAGCCACCCGAGCGATTTCACCAATTCGTGACCCATAAATTTCTCGTACCTTCGCGGATTAAGTACCTTGCTTTATCGCCGTCGGCCGTGAGATCTCTGAGACGGAATCTCGCCGATTTAGGATTAGCCCGGAGCATTAAATCACGAACATTCGCGAATCGGCGGCGTGCCTTGGATTCTTGATCCCGGGGCGAGCTCCAAAGTGAGATTTCGATGGGAAAGATTCTCGGGGAAACATTGGTATGCGCCCTCGATCCCATCGAGGATCGATATATTTTCTCAGCCAATATTCCTAATGCGGATAAAATGCCCGCGTCAAATGCGGACCGACTAGGGCCCACGGGAAAAACATTTTTCGGTTGCCGGAATGGTTATGCGCCAAACAGTTTTTATCGGGCGCGACGCCGCGGGTTTGATGTCACGACTATTAAAGTCGCACGTGTGTCGAAATATGTATGGTTTATCAACACCGGCCTCAGCCTTGGGCGTTTTTTACTTTTGTAAAAAGCGCGTAGACCGGCACGTCGTTTTCGAGTGTTTATTATACGCACGTACGTGAGCGGGTGGATGCACAATCGAGCTATAAATCGCCAAGGCATTGTTCCACGATGAATGGAAATTCACTTTTCCGTTCGACGCGTACTCCTTTCTCCCGCGATTAATCCATGTTTTATAATCATCGTAAGGAGAAAGGGGGATATTACGCTCGTGCGATTATGATTGAGAAGTGGATCAATCCGCCATGTGTAAATTCGATTGTAACATTCGTGTGGTTTGTTACTTTTGTATATTATAATACTTGTGTGAATAGTTTCGGTCCTCCGGGTTTCGTACTTGTTGCTTATTGTTCGTGGTTAATATAACAGGGTAACTCGTGGAACACAAGGTGCACGGCGTACGCGCATATATCCTTATTTCACACGTGAATTCTCTGTTTTTCAAAGCATCTCACGTAGAGCCCTTTGCGCATGCGTCATACCACCGTACGTAGTGGGAATGAAGAGTAAAAGCTAAGTTCCGAGAATCATGGAAATTGTCCCCTTGCTCTGGTATTTTCTATGATGGTATGTCGCCGTTGTGGCGACGCCAGCTATTTCTTTCCCCATTGCTGCGAAAATACGCGAAGGTATTTTCATGATGATTGTCGAAACACGTTGCAAGGCAAGTTTATGTAACACGCGGTAGTAATTACAGCACACGATACGATGTAATTTGACGCGCTGCGACGGAAGTACACGTTCTTCGCTGCGTAAGATTTTTTTGCACAAAATCTTTAATGAGTGAAAAACGTTAATGTGAATGTTATTTATTACTATTTGGCAAACGGAATATTTATAGGAAATTACATTTTTGTATGAATTATCTCATTTATTTTCTGTTGCGTTGTGACTTACATTCGCGCTCTTAAATAGATAAAATATTGTCAAAAATTATACGTACATCATTATTCCTGGATAAACTGTAATGGATTTGCATTTCTATCTGCAGGATCTTTTTACGCAGAATTTGACAAATTATATTAACTTATGTCTGCCCTATTTAGTAATTGGTATCTTCCAAAAACCCATTTAGGACTAAAAGCATGTTCACGACGATATCAAACACGGAATATTTTGCGCAGCTTTACTGGGCTTAAATTCGTTTTCCATTACATTTATCTGCTGCCGCTTTTATTGGGTTCGCATCAACGAGCTTTTATCAGATACGCACATGCACACGTGTTAATGTCACTGGATAATTTGCGACGCTTAGATTTCCATACATTTACGTACGATTCATTATGCATCACTATTTTCTCTCGATGTTTAACCTTCCCAAATGTCCGAAATTGTTAATTAATTCTCTCGAAAATACGGTTAATTCTTTTACGAAGGATTATTATTACGAAATTTAATGTGTCGCGAAATTTGTTGCATTTTGTTTTATTGGATCAATCGAGCTACAAAAGTTCAACAAATCCATGAGCGTGAAAAAAAAAACATACGTGCCTACATATATATGAGTAATTCTTGCGACGAAGAAACTAATTTCTGTTTGTAGAATTAGAATTTGTTCCAAATACTAAAAGTTAATGATCCAAATTTGGATGTTAATGATCCAATTGAATTCGGACGATGGAAACTTGCTCACGCACACGTGTACATCATCGTCAAACCGGAACAATAAGTACATTTACGTCATCTGCCAACAATCGGTGATGAAAGTTTATCGATTCGCAACAAATTTGCGAGTATTGTCGGTTTACGCGATTCCTGGTTTAGGACGTTAATTATATGCAAACGTTCATCGTGTAAACATAGTTAAAGCTCTGCGCATTGCGCCTACAACCCCGAATGCTTAGGTCGCTTATGCGTTGTGCACAGTTACGACGCAATAAAACTGATACGCTATACAAAGACGTTGACAGTGCACGAATACCATAGGCTATATATTTATCGATTGCTAATATACTGTTAATAAACATCGTATTATTGGTATATACAGTTGTGACGCAAGGAAAAAGTTACGTTACTGAGATTTTTAGTGTACGTGGAAAATATATTTTTTTCTTAGTTGGGAATTCGGGTTATACGAAATTTTGTGCCGCTTAGTAAAGAAAAATCAGGATTTTACAAGCGTCTATTATCTAAAGGTATCTTAAATGGGTAGCTACGGGCAAACTCGTTTCTAAATTCAAATTTACCTCGTTACTTCCAATTTTACAGCTAGGCTCCAATTTTCGACCTTTCCACGGGAGCTAGTTTCTATTTTGCGAAAAAGGCTATGCGCCTAGAATACGTTCAGGTAGCAGGCAGCGTGTCAACGAATCTCGGTGTTGAAACTTCTTATTTCTCGTTTTAAGCTCGTGCCAGGCACTCGATATGAAGCGTGGCTTAGATGGATACACTGAAAGTGGCGCTGAGCGCAAGTGCAGCGCGACGCAGCAAAAAATGGTTATAACGGGGAAATTATGAATTAAATTCTGTTCCATTCGAAACTCAAACAAAGGCCCGCCACCGTAAAGTGGCAGATTGCAGCTGCTAAATGAATAAAATGTAAACACTCGTAGACCCTTTGTCCCGCTTATAACATCATACACAAACGTTACGCGCATAAAATATGAATATAAAATATAACGTATAAGATTACAATAATAAGCATCTCAAATATCCACCAGGAGGTAAAGAAATAGCATTACAAACGAACGCAACAAGACGCACACGATCACCAAGAATCACCCTCATCGTTCAACGCGCTACCTCGATAAATACGATATTACCATTAAAACATTCTCCCCGAATACACGTTTTCCACGTATCGCACAGCTATATCGACTTTCAAAGTCTCACAATGGCATCGACTCTTCGCGCAAAAATCGGCCCTCTTATCCCCCTCGACAAGCAGATAACCGAACCAAATCACGGTCCCTCACGTCATCATCGTTCGCGTATCGCGTAACCAGAGGTGCCCAAAGCGGCCCAAAGGCGGGATAGTCGTTCGTCGAAACACCAGCGGTAAGGTAACAATAGAGCGAGCAGGCGGCGGGCGGAGGGCAACACGCATATCGCGGCCGCGCTCACGGTATCATCGAGTTCAATGATGGATTATAACGCACGTACACCACGATCACTCTTCTCAGCCCTCGTAGCCATGAAATCCCCTCGGGTATCCCGGGAATTGACTTTGAGCCGCGAATCTGATTATCGGCGCTTCAAACCGTTGATCCGCCAAACATTAATGCCTAAAAGGGGGGCTCCCTGGAAAACCGTGGAAGCGCAGGACCGCGGCGCTCACGGTTATGCGAGTTCCATTCGATTTGACTCTTCTTGGTAATTACCCCCCTCCTCCCGCCCCCATCGGGGCCATTAGGATTTCATTTGCGCGAGGGCGCACAAAGTGGTAACACAATTCGCCCCGGGATTTCCCGTAGAAATGTACCGTGCGCCAATCGGGAATCTCGGCGGTGGCTGACACACCGTGACGCGCCGGGGCTTAATATAATGGAGTCTCGAGGAACCAGTAATTACGAGGGAATCGAGGTCGAGAAACGATTTACGGCTGAACGAACGACCAATGGCTACTTCCGTGGGAATACGAAAAGGGGGATGTTGCGCTTCCGTTTGGCCGCGACGCCAATTCTCATGCGGGACTATTCCAATCGATCTTGCGGAACGATCCGGAGCCGCATTAAAGGGTTTTAAAGTAAGCATACCGAGGCTACGGAATGCCCGGCCATCTCGGTTTTCGGCTCTGTTCTTGGCACGCCCGTTCGTTTCGCTTAACGGCCCAACGATGAGAACTGTTTAGCATTAACCCCCCCTCCCTCTTAATCGGGAGGCTAATGGTTGCGGGTTAACTCGTCGTTTGAAAATGCTCCGACATTAAGTGAGATTGGTTAATCGGTAAGAAAGGTTTAATAATCGTGCTTCGAGCGGCGAGGTGCAATTGGGGCTGCTTTTACGGGGGACATTGTTTCTGCTAAGGTACCACGCGTATATGGAAATTGCCGTGTAGGAATCGTGCGACTAGTCTCAAGTTTGCGTTACAAATGCGAATATAAATTGTTCGTTTTGATTTATTCCGTGTACCAACCTGGACTCTCGTTTATTTCTTATAGCTTCTATATTTCTCTATATATATTTCGACATTTTATCAGACCGTATTCTTACCTGCACCGTTTTACTATACGCAGTACGTTAGTTGCCAAATATGCTTCATATTCTTTGCTGTATTGTACAAGTATATGGCACAAAAATTCAAACGCCTCATCATCTTTAAGATCGAGTCTTTGATTCACGTTATACAAATTCGCAAGTGCATCCACTTGAAGTACTTACGAAAAATAAGATGAGCGTTCGAGGTATCGATTGTGTCACGTTAGGAAAATTCGACCATCCTCTCAGGGATTTAACATTTAATATAATCCTCGATCGTGTTGTATAACAGAGAGGGGACAAAACTTCGCGCAGGGCGTTGCGTTTCTCGATTTTTTTATTCCACAAGGGAAATCCCAGCCGGTGATATCCTTGGATTTTCCCTTCGAAAGGAAAATAAAAAAATGTGTGCCGGGCTATCGACTTCGCGGAGGCTACACGAATCATCCATCTTCCACGCTATTTCCTTTCATCCTCGAAACTCTCGGTGCCGTTTACGCATTTATCGATCCAGGCCCGGCTATATCGTTACCTTTAATCTCGCCATAAAGGTCTTTTTTATCGCCGCGGTTGTTCCGCCACGGAACGTGGTTCCTTTCGAGCGACTCGAAAGGCGATTTTGAAGCCCGACAAACTGCTTGTGAGATTCAATGGCGAAAAGGTGTTTCGCCTCATAAACGTCTCGTAATATTTATTCCTAAGGATAATCAAACTTTCGTGGGATAAACGTTAACGTTTACGATCATCTCATTTGTTGATACGTATCTGCACGTGTGATCGACATCCACTTCAATAATTGTTACAAATAAGCTATAACGAATACTACATTCTCTCTTCGCGCTTCATATTTTTTAATGCAATATTCTTACTGCACTTATCTATAATATTTGCTATTTGCCTAATGCACTTATTTATAATATTTTGCTATTAATTTACTTCACTTTTTCACCGAAAATGTTCTTTAACACAATATCAATTAACAGCTAATTCGTGATACGCAAGAGAACAAACACTTCTCCTTATATCCCTATTTAAACTCTGAATTCCTTTAGCTTTCAGGTTCAAAACTGCACCTTAATCTACGACAATGCAAAGAAATTCAGGGCTGAATAGAAATCCGATATCCTACGCTTTGCACGAGGTGGTCCATTCTCGTTCGTGTGATCCCGATAGTTGGGAGACTGAACAGAAATGGGTGCAGCGGGCTCGAGGCCGAGTATCGAGAGGAAGATTCCTCCCTCGACAAAAGGTTAGCACGAGCTCCCCCTGAGCTCTCCTCGAGTGCATACGTACCTGGGAGCGATCGAGCGAGCCCTGAGCGGACGAAAGAGCGCCCGCTTTTCTGCAGCCCTGCGAGCCCTCAGTAGCGTGAAAAAAGGGGGAGGGGAGGGGGGGCTCTCTCGATGCAAACAAGGAGCGCAAATTCGGGAGAAGGATTCTCCCTTTTGGCAAAGGAGCGAACAGAGCTCCTCCAGGACTTTTTCCCGGCGCGTGGACGTGGCTGGAGCATTCGAGCGAGCCCTAAGGAGATGGAGAAAGTCACGGATGGGAGGAATAAAAAGGCTAGGAGGGGGGGAAGCGCGAGGGGGAGGCGGAGGCGGGCACCGTGGAAGGCGGATAAGCGCGTCGGAAGAACTTCGAACCAATAACTCCGGGCTCCGGGGGCAAATGGCCTTGCATATATGCGCCAACGCGGGGATCCTCGGACCGGAGGTTCGAATTTTGAAATTTACGGCCGCCACGGGCGAGATCGCGTTTTGATGGACTATGAAATCGCGATTTGGCCGCCTCGCCGGGCTTCGATATCTACTCGATTCGGAGCTTTCAAGGTCGGTGTTCGGGGAGAATATGCATAGAGCTCCCTGATCCTCTGTTAAAACGTGGAAAGCCGATCGCACCCAATGGGCCCTCCCCGATATCCGGGAGGGGCACCTGGAAAATGTGATTTTTATAATGCTCCCGGAGGAGGCGGAAAGTCTTAGGGACCAATGTCTTACGCCACGCTGCCCGTTATCCACGTTGATCGTCTACTTTAACTGTCCTGCCTCTTAACTCTGGCGCGCCAGAGATTCGAATGGATTTTTAGCGCGGGGAACGCCTTATCCTTAATCTGAGCAGAGGCGCGTTTCCCATTCGGCTCAGGTTCCGTATCGCGTCGTAATGGTGCACCTTTACGTCCCATCCTGCGCGAGGAAAGTTCCCCGCAGAATATTGCATGCGTACCTCCTGGCGTTTGGAAACTCGTCGGGAACAATGGTAATAAAAGTACGAGCCCTTGTCCGGAGGAACCTACGATACGATAGGATGGATGGCGGCGGCTCGAGGACCGGGCCGAATTCCTGTCCAATGCCTCTCTGGCATCTCTGGCGCCGATAACTCCTCGGACGGCCAGGAAGCCGCCTTAAACGGTAGGCCTTAAGCCGAGCGGAGAGCCTGGAGTCGATGGGTAAAGATAAACAAGCAAAACGTTCTGTTGTCAGCGAGCCGAGCGTATAGACCGCGAACGAGCTACGTGGGCTGAGTAAACAGGCCGTGGCTCGGTACCCGACCGGATATTTGGTTGCCTCAGACGTCGAATCGATGCGCTTTGTTTTCGAAATTCGCGATACTCCGATGATTCATCGGTGCCACTTAATCCCTCTGGTATCTTACGATTCCTCTGTCTACTCGCTGGATATTCCCCGAGTAGTGAAGGTTTTTGTGATTTAGTAGTTATTTGCCAGTCGTTGAATCAGGATGATGTTCACAAGCGACGTCGAGTGTTGGAGCTTGGAAAACACCGCGCAGCGTTTTATTATATATATATATATATACGTACTACTGCAATCCGGCATTTGTTAGTTAACGAACTTCGTATATTCCGGCAAATCCCTCGGGGTGATATGTAAAGCGGGGGGGAAAAAATTATTTAATTCCTCAAGCCCGTAGTTTCCAAATTCAATGGCCGTGAGATTAAACGAAAACGAGGTAAACAAATGGCGGGTGGCCCCTAAATTCCAGAGAGCTGGTCGTTTTCGCAGCTGGCGCGCTCATTCCGTTCGACGCTCCGCGGAGAGCGCGTGATGAATGCAGGAATCAAGGCAGCCTTCTGGGACCAACGCGGAAGACGGCATCCGCGGTTGGGGCACGAAAATGAAAAATCAAGCCTGGCAAATCGGTGGACTCACGAATGTCGGCCTCTCCCACGTTCAATGGTCGCATTTGGTGAGCGGCACTCGACACGAAAACAAAAAGTCCTTGGATGCACGTCGGCCTCCCGCTGCGGCGGCCGCATCAAACACAGGTCCGGCACTCGACCGTCCGCCAGAACCGAAAAGCCCGTTCCTTGCTGATTGCTCTGGCGCGACCCATATTTCGGCATCGACGTTTCGATGCGGTACGTTCGCCCAACGGAACGACCTTTGCGATTGCAACGGATGCATTTGCATCTCCCCACCCCCTTCTCGCCCCATCGAACCGCACGTCGCGAGGACAGCGGTCCTAAGTGGGCGAATATGCTCTTTGGCTTCGACTTATCGTGACTCCTAGCTGCGAATTTTTTGGTTCGATTCATTTCTCCGAACGACGACTCAGGTTGTTGGGAATAGGAACTACTGTTTAATACCGGGTGTGGTTGTATGTATGTGCATATATATTGTGCATAAATAATATTGCATGTTATGTATATAAATTTTATGAGAGTAATTGGAATGTGTTTACTTCGTGGTTGTTTACGCGAGAATTATTTAATCGACATAACCGCATCCCCATCGCTCGTGTAAAATATACATATCAATAGATTAAAGAAAGATATCACTAAAACGCCTATAGTATCAATCTAAGCTATTCAACCTACGTGCATCCACATCTTTAGTGTGTTCTCAGAGGATGGCTAGGCACACGTCGCTGGCGCATGCGCGTATCATGAGGTGTGCGCAAATGTATTATTTATCGGCCCTTTAGATTCTGCAACAGCAGAGCTATATGATATATATCAAGTGGAAAATTGGTTATGGATTATGGGAGGAGGTTTTATGGTTTTTTTTTCTTAGACACGAGTTCTTTCAATTATAAATGAATATATTTTTTTATAATTGTATGTAATATTTTAGAGAATTCCAAATATTCTTTATTTACGTGATGTTTCGTACTTATTGCAGAGTCCTTATTATTTTTAAATGTCAACACAGAATACCTTGTGGTTGTTATTTTGTAATAGTTTAAGGGACGTACGGTAATTCGAGTGAGGCGTACCGGTGTCTACAGTTTATCCGAGATTTTTGTGGAATAATATATCGACAGATATAAATTCTGCGGTGGTGCCACCGCAGGTTTGGGATTTTCGCGAATAGAATTGCGCACTTTTGCCGGTTGAGCTTTCGCCTTCCACATCGAGCGACATTGCGAGGAGAACGATGCAAATCCTATGACTCTGAGAGTGTGAGTTTCGGAAAAATCCATTTCATGCGCCACATACTCCCTGCGATATCATACCATTTTTATCCAAAGCATATTTTATGCTTATTATATCTCCCTTAGGCACACATAGGTTCTTTTTAAATTTAATTTATATCCCTGAAATTTTAGCAATTGCACGGATATGTAAAAATTATACTTTATATTCTTTATCAAATCCGACATTATTTTTAATGGACATCATAGATAATTCCGAATAATTTTTAAAAGCAGATGTTCCTCATACACTTTCGAAGTTTGGCTTATCGATCGCACTCAGTTTTTGCATTAATCGACAGTCCTTATTAAAACTAAACTCCAGTAAACAACGAATATATAAAATTAGTATCAAAACCTGACTTTCCAAAACCACTCTCACCTCTCTATTCACACCTTAAAACCACATTTTCGAAACTCAGATAACAACAGAATGTAATCTTACATCGATGAACAAACAAAGGATAAGAACTAAAATGAAAAATAATCCGAAGAAGACCAGTTGCCTTTTCTTTTCAGAGCCGCGTAATTTCGCAAAGGAACACGAGGCACCTTATCATTATTACCAGATATGTTCCCCACATTTTTTCCCCCTGAGAATCGGGATTGCAACGTTTCACGCGGAATACAATTGGCCCGTTCGACTTCGATTCCCATTTTAACCACGGACGACAGTGGATAGAAGAAGGTGGATAAGCGTGAAATCGAGGAACCGACGGGAGGGCGGGGGCTTTCGTTCCGGTTGACTGGCTGAATCTAATTCATTTAATCAGACAAGAAGGATGGGACGAGGAACAGCGGGCAGCCTTGTTGAAAAACGGTGCGTTCCGTTATTTTTTTTTCTGCTCCCCCCCCTCTTCTCGCCCCTCGCTGGTTTTCCAGTATCTTTTCCTTCCTTGCCTTTCCTATCTCGCCGCCTCTCTCCGCTCCCCCCCCCCCCTTTCTACGCGGCTTTAATTAAATTGTGCCGCCGTGGAAATGGCTCGCTCGCGAGTGCCGTTGAAAAATTTTGAGGCACTTTATTCTCCTTAACAGAATTGACGTGGCGCTACGGCCTGGCGGTTCATTCTTTAACAATCGCGAATGGATTACACCGCGCGACGCTCTGTGTATAAATATACAAGTACCTTAAGTAAGTTACAAAAGGGAACAGAGCCACGTGCATCCATAAGATGGAAATAGTCACGTAAATGAAGGTATCAAGCATAATCCGTTAAGATACGTTAGACTTACTTCATTGACGTCTGCCAGCGCCTAGAGTTCCACGACGAATTCTACAGGTAGTAGTCCTTACTCTCTTATTGCCTCGTGGATATCAAGAGAACAAAGGCCAAAAGCACCGACGAACACAGTCTTCTATTATCATAACGACAATATAATAATCCATGAATCTCGATAATTCATCCTCATTATGCAAGAGTTTCAAATAGAGCGATCAATGCTGTTAAAGGAAACCTACAAGTACCTATATTAAGAGTAATCTTCTTCCATCCTTTATTAACGATAGGATGTTTATATTATTAATTAACCATAGGTTTACATATTACTAACGATAGGATTTTTATACTGATAGGACTTGAAAGGATTGGATATTTATTATCGACAGGACCTGAGAGCGAAATAGGACCAAGAAGCTTTTTTGCTGGTGCGAGTTAGATGGGGAATGGACATCTTTATAAATACTCCGAACACATCGCGAAGTGTAGCTTTTTCGCGGCCGATGGGGGAAGAACGTTCAGAGGATAGGGGTGACTCTGTCTCTGGCCATTATTAGGTGGCGGCTAACCACGACGGATATCGGAAAGGGCGGTGCGCAGATCGGATCGCCAGGGGGTAACTGGCCGGTTCTGTAGGGCCCAGCGCAGATGCGCTCCATTGCGGAATTTATGATTGGTAAGTGCATAACTCTGCCATTAACCATGAAATAGTTTCCGGCTATCTGGCCTGTACCACGCAGCACGGACCAAACGGATGCGCCGGCCAGGCGAATATACCGTCCTCTCGTATTTCCATCCGGCTCACTTATCGGCGCGAGCATTATTCGAATTATTAGACGCATTACAGTGCCCAGCAGCCCTGCTGCTGCAGCAGGACGAATATAATCGAACCCGCGAAAGGATCGTTTCTTTCGTGGCGGATCGTACTTTTTAAGAAAGTTCGCTCTGTACAGTGGATGGAGCTGGAGTGCCTCTTGGCGATGGCGTTGTCAGTGGAGTTGTATACTGAATGATTATTAGCACTAAACCTATGGAATCGGTTAAAATGAGCAGTCAGTGGTTTATTTGAAAAATTGTAGAACTTTAGGACGGCGTGATTTCTGCGATTTTCGATGATTTTCTTGCAGCGTAGGGATCGATAGGTTAATCTATCGACATTTTTACTTCGTCCTCTTTTTGTTTAAGGATACTTTTAGGATGTCTAAATGTGTCTAGAAAATGGCTGGTAGGTTTAGTGTTAATGGTCCGTGCAGATATCAATTGTCCTGGACTTTATCCTTTCAACAATTGTATATTGTATACGTGCTTCGAAGAAAGTAAGCGAACAATGTGGGTTTTTATGCTCAGCTTATTTTATTGTGCAACGATTAGATATAATTGATATAAGATTATATTCTATTTGATATATTGTAGAAATCGGTTATAAATGTGCGAAGGTAATCTGGTATTCGATTAGTCGAGGAATATGTAGTATCAATTTGTTCAAGTGGAGGCTTTTTGTATAAAACAATGTGACCTTGAAACATTTGTCGAGCAGTCTATTAAGAATCGTTTTTCATTTCTGAATCAGACAATCACCGTTGCTTTCAATGCATAAACCGTTATATCGAATAGTCCGGTCCCGATTTCTCGCAATTTTATCACTTTTTCCATCGCGTTGACAATTTACGTTAATTTCGGGGCTTTATTCCCATGATTCCGCCATGCAATCTCGCATTGTTTCGTACTCCACCAACACCGTTGCTCTACAGAAGGACTTTACAAGCTTTGAAGCCAGCAAAAGGAGAGCACGTATTTCGCGTTTGGTAATCGAACCTGTAATCGTACAATGCACAGAGAAGTGGCATTGCGTACTAGCGTTATTGTTCTACCAAAGCTCAACGGAACACCGAAGGAATTCGGTATTGATTCAGTTTTGTGAAGATAGGAAGACGCATCCGCTTTCGCTTGCAGGCGTCACTAGAAATTTTCCAACTGCATTGTTCGTCGAAGATATCTAGTTTACTTAATCGTAAGTAAATTGACACGCCTTATTTATCAGCATATTTTCTACCTATGTGTAATGATTATTACAATCCGCTTTATTAGTACTGCGTGCAAATATTCCGACATATAGAGAACCTTATTTTAATACTGAAAATAAAAAAACATACGAAAATATGGCATTGCAAACTTCAGCATACGACAGGTGAATGTCAATACGTTTCTACAAAAATATGAATATTATATCATTAATAATACATTGTAATAGTAATGTGTGTAAGCATATTGAAAAATCTCGTCTTTTTCATTCATTCTTGGTCCAATCCTCTTCCGATGTGCAGAGCTTATTTTCACGCTGGAAAATAACCCGTGGATTACTCTCCCTAAATATTTAACCTGCGTGATATCGTAAACAAGGAAGTGCGATTCAGAAAACGATTTTAAGCGTTTGATCAGGAGTATCAGGTGCACGCTAAGCGACTGCAATAAAATCCTATACGCGGTAACATCGGATACTGCCGAAGCGTATAATAACATTCCACAGTTCGAATTCCCAAGAGCACGAAGTCGGATGGCGAGGAGAAATACTTTCTCGCAGTGTATATCGTAGAATTTGCCTACCCTATCGATGGCATTATTGACCAAAATTCGAATAAGCTGCACTCGAAGAACCGACTCTAGGGAGCACTTGCGTTTTGCACGACAGAATGATTACATGACGTCAAGTATTTTGGTAAACGCCTCAATTTTCCTATTTAAGTTGGCATGAAATGCAGACTTATCTGTACTGTTTATTATATTATAAATAGGTAAATATAAGTCATGATACTATAATTCGAACGAATTATTTTACATTATAATACCTTGTAATGTAAAATAACAAATAGCAAAAAATCTTGCGAGCTGGATCCAGCTGATCACGATTCGCGAATATTTAAACTCACCGTATAACGCTAAAATCCCCGACACGTTCTTCCCTTTCATAAAACGTAAGATAAGAAGGCGATTCAAGTAGTCGTAACGCGGTATTAAAGTTACTTTTAAATTGTGCCAGGGATATTCGTTCCAGCCTGTATCTCCTTTTACGTACATAAAGCGTTTTAGTATCGCGCTCAACTTTACGCGCGTTATGTTTTGTAAGTAAATTCCGATTGCGGATAGCAACCTACAAACAGTTTATTCGATCGAAAGGTATAAAGGAACCTCTCTCTCTCTCTCTCTCTCTCTCTCTGGAATGCGGATTTTCCAATCGTCTTTCGACCAAGTCCAGAATAATTGTAATCGAAAAGCTGTAACACTTGCCGGACGCCCTTTGGTAATTTCAATCCATCGCTCGTAGGATGACCAGTATTAACTAATTACATCGTAATTAAGTCCTTTCGTTTAACGAGGGAATCCTGTTAATCCGATTTGATCGTTATTAGTCCTCATTGCGGTCCTCTCGTTCTTTTTCCCGGACTCCCGGCCACGAAACCGACAAGACGATCGACCGCGGTCGAAGAGAGGCGTTGTTACTGTGAGAGGCAAAGAGTGGAGGAAAGTCGACGGAAACGGCGGTGAATGTAGCATGAAATCGTGATGGAGGAATCGCAATAACTCTTCCAAAGCGGTTTAAAGCCGCTCCTAGTCCGTCTTTACCCAGCAACTTTGAGAGCCGCCGACGTTATATCGAGCTCCTCGTTTGTTTGTTCAATTTTTGAGATTGACCGTTAAACTCGCCCTGGCACGGGATGTTCAGCTAGCTTTAAGGTATTTCCGCTGTGTTTACTAGTAGTTTATTACTTAGTAATTTATTGGCTGAAGAGAACGATGCGGCATGTTTCATGGATATTCGTTGACTCGAAATTCGCTCATTAGGAATATTTTGTTCAAAAATAATAAAGGGACTTATGATTTCCTACTTTATTCGTTGAAATTGATTAAGATTATTTTTTATTTGTTTTGCAAATTGTTATCAATAAATCTTCGATGTATAAAATATTCCAATGCACATTAGAAAGTGGAAACTGTTCTGGAATAAGATAAAATATTATTTACTTTCCGGCGAATTGTATAAAACACGGCAGCAAAAATCGTGATATTTTTATTTAAAATTATGAGATACCGCGCGTTGAATCCTCGCTGTGTATATTACGTTTGCCCCTTAATTTGCGCAATATTATTATTTATTATCCTTTGAAAACAGTGATGTATGTATATCATTAATCCCTTTAAAACTGCGGTGCGCCGTGGAGAGCGCGCATAATATTATAAAAAATCACACCAGAGTTTCCAACCGCACAGTACGAACGTCCGACATCACGATAGCCTCGCTATTCTCGATAAAGGCGTAGCATTTGACAAGCGAAGAATCCACAAATCTACGCGCGTTAAAGCCCATTCCTTCCTTTTATCCGAGCATAAACTAATTTGGCGCGCTCGGAAAATCCTCGACAATGTTTTTGCCATCTATCCGTGCGTTGCACTCCATGCAGATATTCGAGTTCAAAGTCTCCGCCGTGCGACAGTATGTAACAAGTTTCGAGAGGATGAAAGCTACGACGAAGAGGTAAGAGATTTTTACCCGCTTTACGGGAGGAGCGTTGGAAACTCCGATCACGTAAAGCATCTCACGGCTGGGAAGGGCAATCATAAATCCCGCTACGGAATAGCTCGGTACTGGAGACGAGGCTTTTCTTTATTTTCGTTGTCACTAAATTGTCCTTCTCTCGAAGGCTCGCTACCTCCGTTAGGCAAATCGAGAATGGCCCGATTTGGTCGTATACATTCGTTAACGCTTAGATTCGAGAAATGGCACGCGAGGATAATTGTCAATTTCGTAAATTACGTTTCTCTTCGAACGTTATAATGAATTAAATATAAGTATAATCTGCCTAATGGCTTTTTCTATCGGCTAATGCGATCGAGTCAAAATCCTCTATAATTCTATTCTTCGATTAATTATTTGCCACGAACCCATTTCGTCTGTCGCGCATAAATTCATCTTATATCATAAGGATGATCATATTTATCCATCGCCGGGCGCGAGAATAAATTGCGAAATGCAATTGTGCGTCGAAACAGCGGCAAACTTTCGCTCGTAATCCTTGCAAATTCGAAATCCCAGTAGCGATTATAGCGTTCTTCGTTAAAGTTGAACGCAGTTACGTCTCGTCAATGACGCGGATGAAATATTGCCTCGACGATACATCTTGAAAGAAGGTGCATTGAACGTGCATAATTAGACGTGGCGGCGTATAGCGACACAAGCGCGTGACATATTGGCGTCGTAATTAATCACGGTTTTACTTTCGCCCTTATTTCGGCAAGCGGCTAATTCATTTATCATTCGTTAAGTAGATTGACCATTACGTTAATTAAAAGCGTAATTAGGGCCGAATTAAGTTGTTGGAGATCATTTATAACCCTAACGATGATTTTTTTTTTTTTTCGAGGAACCATCGGTGACGAGTAATCGCGTCTTGGAAATTTGGAAAGGCAAACGCATATCTTCCGTGCGATTCCTTGGTATATCCGTTGAATGCTTGTCAGAATGAATGTTGAGTTGGGTTTCGCCAGAACTAAACCTCGCGCGGTTCCGCCGGAAGGACCGAGGCTTGTGGAGAGGCACATGAGGCGAGAGGAAGAGAAGTGCGATAGCGAGACGCACTTGAGAATGTGAATAATGTGGAAAGAAACAACGGGAAGCAGAGGCTGGGACGTGAATAACAGCGGAAAATATCAAATAGCGTGGAAGGAACAGTGCGAATGGCATGAAAAGGGTTAATCGTTATTTGTAATATATAAACCGCCATTTATTAATCGATCTAGTTAATCCTTTTGTCCACATTCATATAAAACGTCTTCTGATCTGTCATTTCAATAATCATGTAGATGAAAATCTGACACGAATTGGGAAAATAATTAAAACTTCTGTATATGCAAAACGATTGGATACACGCGTCGAAGTCGATTTTAAAACTTTCGTTTTCATCGTGCAACATTTATATAACACAACCAGTTTTCGTTTTCTAATTGACACGCGGAATAAAATTTTGAAGCTACAAGAGCAACGTCGTTTTCGATGATAACGATAATAAGGCGATATATACAACGAACATTACGAACGAAATTCCCGATATTTAATTTAACTTTAGTCAACGATACAAACCATTTTCTTGAGTGATAATGAGGTGCAGACGAGAAGTCAAGTTGAATAGCCAAACTATCGTAGTGAGAACTTTAGGCTTTTAACGCAGCATCCGTGGCGTACAATATTCGTACTTTTTCGAATATGAAACAGTATCCATCTAGAGTCTCTTATTTAAAAAAAAAATCTGCTGGCTAAACGTACGCTGCTTTTTTCCATTATCGAATTCCTTTGAGCATCATTTTCTAAAAAAAAAAAAAAAAAAAAAAACAGCGTGTCCCTGATACACATTTTGTACGTAGTACGAGCCGTGATCGATACATCAGGACGAAGATTGCTCTTCCGAAATGAGTTGTTTCCCCCCTTTCCCCTCACGAGGCGAGCTGCAACGGCAACTTTGTTCTCCACGTCGCTTCAGCGCCGTTAATGGGGGCGATAAGTACGCAGTTTGTAACATAGAAAAGTCGTAAACTTCGACTACAACGTATTACCCATAGATTACAATCTACGAGCATCGTTTGTTCCCGCCGTAAACAAACTTATACCTTGCTTTGAAACGTAAAATAGCTGAATACCAAATTGTCCTACGTTATCGGCGAAAAATGTTGAAAAAAATATCCGAGCATGGAAATGAGGAAAAAAAGTGAATGGTTCGTAATCGACAAGAATTTTATGTATAATCAATAGGCACCTTATTTTTTTTAATGAGAATCCTGCTTCGTATTATTATGGGTGCTGTACTAATATACGTGTAAATTACGCTCCACCATTCTGCGTTATGTTTCATCATTTCCAACCTGATCAACGCGATGTTTACATGAGTTTTTATGAATAATTTAAAGGGAGGCTTGGCAGCGTAATCACATCCGGATGCGGGACGTTCGTTTGTTCTCGCGCATAGCGCGATCTTCTTTAAGCCCTGTCCCGATCATAAATCAGGATTTCACGCGATTCAAACGGTACAGATAATTCGCGAAATTCATTAGCTTACCACGCTGATAAATCCTATCAGATTAGGATACGTCATAGCTTAAAATAGTCAACGTGGGAATTTATCGCACGCGCATTATAAAAACAGGGTCTTCAATGGCTAAAATTCTGCTCAAATAATCACTGCACTGCGAAGGAAATATAAATCGTTTCTTTCTTCCTCTTCGAGCTCAATTATTTGAATCTACCAATTCATAATTCCACTAAATCTACTAATTCTACTAAATTATAATACATATAAATACATAATTCTACCAATTCCACTATTCCATTAAATCAACAACGACCTAAGAAACAAGATAGGCATACTCAAAATATCGGTGTTCAGGTTCTGTTCCTCGAAACGGAAAGGAAAAAAGCGCCATCGCCAGACTGCGTTCTCGATATTCGAGGCGAAATAAACTCTCCTTGGATTTTCGGCCGTTTTGTCTTTACCTCCAACAGATCTCCGGATCCGTCCTCCGTAGAGTTCCCTTCGATCCGGTGCCCTTTACGCCACGTTAAGGCTATCCTCATCTGCGATTCATCGCGAAAACACAGAGTTACCGCCATAAGGGCCCTCCCAGTGCGTGCGTTTCCATCTCGAGGAGGATTTATCGCAGTCGTTCCTGAGCGCGGCGTCTTCAGTGGAGCGCACCGTGTCCTACCGAGGGACAAGAGCCTCCGGGAATTCTTACACGTGTCGCGGCCCCGCATTCTCCTCCCTCGCGCCAACTCCGTTTCCGGCTGCGTCCGCCACCGGCTCCAATACTTCCACAATGTCTGCAAATTTCTGCTTCGTTTATACCGCGCATCGATACTCCACCTCCCCTCCCTTCCTTTCCTTGCGCGTGTATCCGTAGTGCGTTCTGATTCCACGTAAAGTTGACATGAATTTAAATCGCGCTCGATATATGGAAACTCGAGATATACGTCCCTCGCATGGCGATTTCTCTTCGCTGCAGTATGGGCGGAACTAGTTCCGTATCGTGGCTTTTTCCTTGCACGATGAATTGTTTGATACCATCGCGAGGAAGAACGTTCCTGCATGCTCGCGATCTCGGATTAGCCTCGCCGTCGATGAATTATTCTTACCGCGGGGAAATCGGGTTTTTGTCCTGGCATTTTGGTGATACGTCGAGTGCCTTTGGGGGGGGGGAGAGTTGTTTGAGCGTCGATTAATTGGATTTCGAAAAGGTTTTTTTAATAAAGCGGCGCGTTCTTTGTTCGTAAACTATTCTGCGATGTGGGACTGCATTGGAGGTTTTGGAGCGAAATTGATCGAGTAATAAAGTGGGGAAGTGGAGATATTTGTTCTGTTTAACGATGCTCGATTATGCGAGCATTGTTAAGGTTCGTGGATCAATTCCTCTGTTTTCGATCCAAGTTTACAACCTTGCTTCTCAACCTTACCTTAATAACGTATCGACACGGTATCCTGCGCCACCATTGAAATCACCCGCACATAAATCCCATCCATCACATCCGAAATTCTCTACAATATGGTTTGAAATCCACCTCACGCCCACGATCCGATGATCAGCTGCGAAACATCGGCTGGACGAAAAACATTTCCAAGCGCGACACCGAAGTCGAGTTGGGAACAATGGCTGGCGCGGGTTATCGAGGCACAGAAGTCAACGTGCGATGATGTGAGGCTAATTACTCTGATAGCGCTGCGGCTTTGTTAATCACGCGCCATCAATTCGCAAAACAGCAAAACGGGACGACCAGCTGGAGGTTGATGGCCAAAGGATGGAGAGAGAGAGAAAGAGATACAGAGAGAGAGAGAGAGGTAGAGAAGCTATCGATCTACGCAGAGACTAGCTCGATCCACCGGTTCGTTTACCAGCATCCCACAAGTGGGATTTCAGCCTCCGCCCTGCGAGAGGCTCTTGTATTGTTTTTCTTCGTTATGTTGCGACCGTTGACAGGTCGGACGTCAGGGCGCATCGGCAAATAAACCGATTGGATCGCGAAAAAGGGCCGGTCTTCCTCCTGGCGGCCTTCGGTTATCGTACATGTTACACCAAAAAGCCGGAAGGTAATGCTCATGGCGTGTAACGCGCACCATGGATATCACGTATCGTAATTTGTGTTAAAATGAAATTTCACTCGTCGCCGGCCCACCAGGAAGGAACGGTGCTGTCGTGTGAAATAGGAATATTTACGTGTTCGTTTATATTGGCAGGGGAGGGAAAAAAAAAGCGTCGGATAATTTATACGCGTCTATGGACAATTCCGGTATCCTTTGGAATTGTGCGCGCCGGTAATCTGCGTTGGAGCGAATTTTCGTTCGCCGGTGAATCTGCAGGAAGGAACCGACGTGTTGTGTGAAATCGGGAAATTTACGTGTTTATTTACTTCGACGGGGAAAAAAAGTCCTCGGGCAATTTATCGAGCTGTATCGATAATTTTAGTATAACTCGGGTGTAAAATACTTTTGGAAAGTCGGCGTTTCCCTGAGTTTAACATTTGAAATATTACACTCTTATCCATACGAGGCTCCTCCCATCTGAAATGGAAGCTCGTAGCTTCTCTCTTGTGAAACGAGAAATTCTGACGTATTCGCGATTTATTACGCATATGTGACGCGCTTTTTGATGCACCAATGAAATACTCCGGTCTCTTCTTGATATCGACAACTTTCAGCTGTACACAATATGATCAACACTAGAACTACCTGGATACCTACTTTCTGGGTATATGTAGAACACCACGTACATCTTTAAAAAAAAGAGTGAGAGTAAACAGAAATTTCAGTAAATCAAAACGATGATTTAAATACTGCATGAAAAACATGGAAAATCTCAAAAAAAAAATGCATTGTTGCAAGGCAGTACGATTTTTTAAAGAAACGACTGACCAGATATTTCGACTGGTTTGGTAGTTCTAGTGTTAAATTAATCGTTGCTGACCACATCTCGGAAATCTCGATTACCAAGCTCATTCTTGATTTTCCTTCACGGTGGACTAATGGTAACAGATCTGCAGTAGAATGTCGATAGTGAACCTTGCTGTTCCCAGTGCCTCGCCATCAATCTCCACCTTCCGGTAGGCCAGTCTGCTGGCAGTAATGACGATCGTAGGTGGCCCGCGGCAACAGCAGCAAAGCGGTCAGTTCGTGGAAACTCCCATCGCCACGAGGCGGACCTGCCGATAGAACCTTGGCCCATCTGTTCTATGGTGTACGATTGCTCCTTGCTCCTCGATGTACAACGATAAAGATTCTGATTCTAAGTGGATATTAACATTCCTTTTAACTCTCCAATTCTCAACTCCGCCTGAAGGCTGACCACGTTTAATCGCTTATAACGATACATTAAAATGTTGTATTTTACGTATTATATATCTTTTATTGTATTTTATTATATTTTACATATTAGGTATTTAAATATTGTGTACTTTTAGCAGGTGTACTAAATGACGATATACCGACAGCCGACATTTGAATACAGATTTATTATCAGTGGTCTTGAATTATACGTGAAAAATTCTTACGTGAAGATACATAATTTGGGCATTGAAGGTTAATTAGAAAAAGAAGACGGAATATAAATCACTTTTATATTTACTTATTCGCCATCGTGCTGTACACGAAAGTTCAGAAAGTGGTGATTAGCATCGTATTGTAACTTCTGAGCATTTCTGAACACACCAACGTGTAGTGATGAATATGAATAGAAACACTCCTTCTGGTTGGTTCCTTGGTTTATTCTAGTGTCTTTCAAAATGTGAGATATTGATTTTGTCGAGGTAGAATTAGAGTCCTGATCCTTGTGCGACGAGCCACGAACTCCGACGCATCGAAGACACAGACCGACCGTAAGACGTCAGTCACGCGGTCGATTCTCCAGAGCAGCCGGTTCGGTTCACCGATGCCCGCAAGAATCATAGTCCGGTATAGGAGAATCGGTCTACTCGTTGCTTCGAATCCCTGATTGCCCTCCGCCTGGAGCCAAATGCCCGTGGAAATGCTCCACGTCTCGTTTCACGTAGATCCCAAGAATAACCTTACCCGACATGTTCCCACGGTTTGTCTCGCTGCCGGTATTTATGGTCGATATCGTGGAGTTTGCGGTTATTCCGGACGAGGACGTTTTAATCCCTGAGCTTCTTGGCCCTTTGGTATTTCACCGGCCGATGTTTGCTTATGTAATTGGCGCACCGATCGCGGCTTTGATGGCGTTACATCGCGTCGCTTCGTTGGCTCGTTACATCGGTTGAAAATATCGAAAAATGTATAGATATTCGTGACAACTGGCACATGAAGTTTTTCAAATTTCTGTCAAGTCATTCAAACTTCGCGTAAGATCGTTGTCTTATACTCTTAGCTATCCGACAGCAATGCAGAGAAAGATAGTAATTCTGATACAGAAATGAGTTCCAGTTATGCGGTATCAAAGTTTGCAAGTGTCTTAATCATATGTACAATACACTTGCGTATGTAGAAATCGTAAAGAAAAGCGTCTGCTTTTCTTTTACCCCGGCTCACATAAAGCTACTAATTGTGAATAAACCATCATCGCGTATTCATAAAAACATAGAAGCGGGTAAATGAGCTAAATGGAGCTTCATTAATCCGCACGTCGGAAGAATTTCTGCCGCGCAGGTCGATTTTCGCGTAGTATCTGATTCGAGTGTCAGTAACGGAAGCCTTCTCGCGTGCACTTTTTACATTTCCCAGGAGTGACGACGGGGCGAATGCATACTCAGGAATTCGTAATTAGAGCACGACAATGGCTGTTTTATGATGTCTGTTTACCGAGCAAGAAAATGGAATATCCGTGCCCGAGCACAGGTATTAATTCCTGGTCGATTCGGGTCAAGTGCAGTTGGAGATGAGAACTTGTTCTAAACGGGCTGCTCCGTGAATGCAAATATCCCTTGGTCCCGACCGAATTCCACGCCGATTTGCCCTAATGCCATCAGCTGCTTAACCGTGCAGTTATTACGGCAATGCGCAAACACTCGAATAAGGCCCGCTGCCTTTGCGACTCTTCGATGCTGCTTAGCGATATCCCCTAACGTCCCTGTATCCTCATCCCGATTACTCGAAGTTTCATTATCGTATGCGCTTTGGTCTCCATTACAGGCAAATCTCCGTGTAATTAGAGCCGCGCCTAACCTGTCGGCAACTTTGTACACAGAGACGCCTGACACGTGCACGATAACTACGATGGACGTAACGCGTGTCATTTTCTAAATGCAAATTTACGCGGTGCGTTGTAAAATTGAGGATGGTTATTGGATGGATTTATGCATGTTTTTAAAGCTTAGGAAGCTGAATTGCTTTCGAGAAAATTCGTGGGTTAATGTATGAACGTAAGATGTGGGTTATGTATAATGTTCGATGTTGTAGCATCGTGCCAAATTTAGTATTTGATATCTCATGTTTATGCTGCTATTTTTTCTTTGTTTTTTGACAGTGTACCTTTGTTAACTTAACACTCCTAATGTAACAATCTCTAACTGGTCTGTAAAAAACTCGATGAGGCTTTGTTTAAATACATGCGTGTCGTGGAATATACGATTTTCTAAGTGGAAAGTACTATTAATCGTTCTATCTCGTTCCTAAACTCTGAGATGCTCCCACTTTAAGTGTAAACCAACCGTCTTAAACTGCTCTTAATATGCATGTAAACCAGCATTTCAAACCTAAGAACACAAGAATACCATCCTTCTGCTTAGAGTACGAAGTAGAAAATCTGCTCCTTTTCCAGCACTCAAAAGCCTTATATAATTCTATGTACAAGCATCCCAGCAAAAATATCCTACGATCGATCCTTGGCAAGGGTCAGACGATCCTGATCATCGCTCAGGAAGAGCGGAAGACACGATTGGCATTTTCGAAGTATCATAAGCACTCACGGAGAATGTCTGGCCGATGGTCATAACGAGCTCTTGTACACCTGAGACCGTCGTCTGAACGGAAATTAATCGCTCGAGGATCGATACCGCAGGTATACAGCCTCTCGGTTTAGGGAACATACTAATCCGATCGAGCAATCTCTGCGATCTCTCCCGCCTCCAGACAACCAATTGCATCTATACACCTACCTGGCCTGGCCATTGCTACCGCGGACATCCGTTAATCAGCGTTTAATTAAGTGCGTCAGCAAAGTCCATCGGCTTGCACTCGGGAGGAATCCGGACTCCCACCATTCCTATCTCGAAGCAATGCGATTCAAGACGATCCCGCGTGGACTTAAGCCGCTGGCAAAGCTCCTAATGCTAATAATCTCGCGCGACGTTTGCTCGTTCGCGCATGATATTTGATACTTCGAAGGCTCCATGATTCGAGGAACGCGGATTACGGAAATGATATCGATGTGGACGACTGCAAGGTGTGTATAATATTTCGAGGCTCTTACAAAGCAGGATATTGTGAGGCCGCGAAATATAGTAAAGGTGCGTTTTAGAATGTAAGATCCTTTGCAGTGCGCACTAAGACTAATACCATGGATAAAAGCTCTATAGAACTTGGTACAAGTATTTACAGAGCTGGCGTATTAGTGACGTATTTACACCTGTTTCTGAGAAAACAATTGAGTAAGGAGACGAAGGTTTAATCCGCCAGCACAGTCTGTTTTGAAATCAACTCAATAATTAATACGCAACACTTCAATATGGTATCTATAATGCCACCTGAGCTGTGCAGAAAATTTGTACGAAAAAATTACGATAAAGCATACAATATAACATGAGCCCTATGAAGACGAATTCACCATTGACACGCGATACGAGTTTCAGCACGGCAAGCCCAAAGCTCCCGAACGAAATTTCTACGAAACTTGCCACAGCTCTAGAAACTCGGTGTAATTCGATTAAGCGGTGGAAATTTCCAGTGGGATTAATTCGATCGGCGGGATAAGAGTACTCGCGCGATGCCAATGGAGACTTCACTTATGCGATAGTTTACGTCGAAATGACCTGGACGTTTAGTTTCAATCGTTCTATAGATACGCATCGGCGGTGTACGGATATATACTTCATCCTGAATTTACGGCCACCGTTAAGCTCGCTTTACACGCGTTGGGCGTGGATGTAGTCGTGGCCACGATGGCTCTTTTTGCGCGCTATCACCTATCGAGAACGGACGATCGTAGCGTTTCACGATGGCGCATTACGGTTAATGAACTTCGTCCGCGATTAGTCTTTTGATTTCCCGCCTCATCTGCGGGCATAAAATCCCCTTCATGGCCGGCGGATTATTTTAAAGTACTGACCATGATCGAGATCTAGGTTCCAAGGGTACATCGTAAAATTGCGCGCGCTTCTCTGCAAAGCTCGAGTGTCGTTTAGCTTCTGTAACTCCGCCCGGGGGCGAACCGTATTTCGAGGGCATGTTTGTAACGAATGTCCACGGGGAAAGTGTTATACCGTGCGTACTGGAAAAGGGACTGGTGAATACAGTGCGTCAAGTTGTTTCGATTAATGGATTATGAAGGCTCAACGTTGTCGAGGGTCAGTGCTCGTGAAATGAAATTGTTCGCTCGTACCCGTATACAGGGTCATTAAACTCCGAGCTGCAGCCTTCGGCTTTGGATTTATCCATAATCGATCGTAAAACTGCGGATACGTATTTTTAACGTGCACTCCCGCGAATACGTCGTGGGAGTAAGTATTTTCGAAATATCCACGTACCGACGTGGGCGAAACCCACGATCCGATGCGTCAGAAAATCTGTAAGAGCGACGATAGCTTCGCATCGCGTACGTGCTGCATTTCCTTCGCGAAAGCCTTTAAGGTTGCGCCGCTACGTTGTGCATTTGCGGTGATACTCGAATTTGAAATCCGAGCACACGATTTAGATGGATGCGTGCACTACGCAGAACGATTGTGGCTCAGAAATGCGGAAGGATGGACGCCGCATGTAGATCCTCGCTTCGTGCAAAATGTACCGAATGTGTCCGTGGCTTGTGAATCTTAGCTGCTGTTGGTTTCCTACTAGAAAAGCGATGATGTGGACAATTCGAACTTGAATGCCAATCGCGAGACAATCGTCTTATAAAAATAGTGAGATGAGGAAGACTCGTAATATAGATATTCTATAGTTACCCTAATTGCAAATTTTTCCTTCGTAAATTCCTCAAACCGGCTTATTATTATAACCAGCTTATTATAAACCAGTTTCCACTTATAATGAGCTTATGAGATTAAAAAAAATGTAAGGGCAGCTAATCAATCTGATCGTACATCTGTTTGTATATACGTTTAAAGACATCCAATCGAGAGGAAGCTCTGATGTATTCTTTTGAAATTTGCTTTCACGAGATTCCTAAGTGAGTTTGTAAATTGTGCATACCCTTACTCTTCCACTAGGAAACGAAAGTTTTCCGTTACATAAATACCAATTCCAGAGCATAGCTCGTAACACGTTTACTCGCGTAGATGATTGATACGCTTATCCTTAAAGTCGGTCGAACGAAGGAGACGTTGAGAGCAATGCAATTCCAAAATCTCGTTAGCATCGCAATGATTTATCATTTCAAATCTTCCGTACGCGGGTGATGGACTTCTTAAGAGCATTACCGACTTATGGAGAATCCCTTTAATTTCATGGGAAAACCTGATTGAAATCGTCAAAGTTAATTTTCCGCATGTTCTCGCTCCGCGCATAACAAGATCGCCTTATTGCTTTGGTCGAACAGTTTCATCGGATTTCCGCAAATATCGCTTATCGATCTCGCGTATAAATGAGCGTATCGATGCATTATTACTCGCTTCCAAAGCGAGTGAAAGCGAATAAATCTGTACCGATCGATACGTTTTTATTCCGCATAAAACGTCTGGTGAAATCAGTTTAGAGGTCAGTTTTTTTTATCATCGTTGCCAATATAGTTTCTGTCTTTACTGAGAATGTGCGGTCGCAGAAAATGTCGTATCAAGTTGCTCTAATAGAGTCCTGATATATCATGTAATTGTTTCAATGTATCGCAACATCTGTAGTTAACTGCAATATCACGAGACCTGCATTAAACTCGATATCTAATCGACCGGTATATTGCAGAAATGTCAATATGGATTAAAGGGAGAGTAACGGAGTACGATCGACCGATTGTGAATTAACCGAACCAGTAATAGGAGCCTCCGAGGAAACGAGTCGCAAGTCACGATAAACACAGAAGGCTATCAAAGAGAATAGATAATAATATACTTACGCTAATGCAAACAAATAAAATCTAAATGTCCATAAAAAAAAAACACGGTTTAATTCAATTTCCAAAGTATATTTGCATTGCGCTGTTCTACTTTTCCACAGTCATACAAAATAGATAAACAACAAGTATAATAAATGTATTATTATTACTATTTATACATACGATTTTCGTTCAACGCGCACCCTCGATCTCCGCTCAATTCTCAATTCGCGCAATCCTCGATGCCCAGGTTTCGAATTAATTCACCGGGTCTTTTACTGCTCGAAGCATCGAGCGAGATTTAATTGCAATTCCATCCTTTACGCAATCCTCGGATCTTCAATTTCCCATTCACTCCGCGTTCCTTTCCAAGCGTCCAAAGAGTACGACAGTACTTCCATCGTACGCGAAACACTTAGGGCCCACGGTCTACCAAGCCAGATCGCATTTTTCCTCGCAACAATTTCCATTCCGGGCTACAGGCGCGGGACTTCGTAATCGGTCTCGCCACGTACGAGTTTTGCCCTTCGTGGTTCTCCGTCTCCGCGGCAGGAAACCAATTATAAGTGTCCCGGAAGTTGGAACGAACCGTAGAAGTTACGTAGGAAATTGTGAGGTGCGAGCACGCCGCCGTGCCTCCTGCTGACCCGCCGCCGCCTTTCCAGGTAAGGACGGATGGGAGAAGGACCGGCCTTTCGAGTGCTTCGCTATAATTTGCGACCGACTATTGCGTCCGTTATCCCCGCAAATCGTCGCTGTATTACGAGGCGAGAGATGCTGCTGTAATTACTCTCGCGTCTGACCGCGAGCTCCTCAACTCCGCTTGGATGGAATTATTAGCGCTCTCTCAAAATCGTTATTCCATTGAAACGTCTTCTGCGGTTTATCAAGTCGACGTTTGATGGATTTTTCGATCGATCGGTGTGTCGGTTAAATGGTGCTCAGGATTCGCGAGAGAAGCTGTGTATTTTTGTAAAATAGCGCTTTCTTGAATATTTGGAATGGCATATGAGTATTTAGATAAGTATTCGGAAAATTTCGACAGAGATATTGGAGAATGCCTTGGGAATCAATATTTATCAGAGTGAACTCGATATTGGTTTTATGTATATAAATATGTAATCACGTTTTCCACGTTGAATCTTGTTTTTTTTATAGGCTTGAAATATGATGAATTTGAAGCTGAATTATGTTATGTGATTTTGTAATTATATTTATTACGTGGAATATCTATTATATGAAAACCGCTTGCTTTCATATCTCTCATATATTACGGAGTAATAATCGTTAATATTAAGGACAGTGCTGCTAATCAATTTTATTACCGCCATCAGGGAGCCGTGGCATAAAAAACCGTAATAACGAGTGGACGAGCAGCGCGAAAAAGTCCGAAGAGCACCGCATTAAACGGCTTGTAAAAGCCCTTGTTGAAAATCGAGGAGTCCATCCAATCCGCCGCATCCTTGTTCTCAATACAAGCGCATGGAATTTCAATTGGCGCAATTTCTACAAGAGTAACTTCAGCAATTTTTTACGAGTAGCAAGTTATCGGTTTGAAACGACGCTCGTATGACGATCGTGCACACCAGAACTAGAGCTAATGCCCCGCCATCAAGGACGAGATTCGCCTCTGGTTCCTCCCCGGATTCCCCATCGAATATCGGGAAAGCCGAGTCGCTGAAAATCGGGAGATCGATCGAATCTATTACCCCCTTACTTTTGTTTCCAATGAAAATCCTCAGGAACCATGCGTCTTGGCGTTTTATCGATCTCAGGCAACGCGAGTGACGAATAACATCCGTATTGCCCGCGTCGATTAAAAGTTAAGTTTCCCAGGGACGCTCCACCGATCAGGCATGCACGTACGAAAGTAACGAGCTTAACAAAGGAGCCTTCGGGAAGCTTCGACGCGCAGCCCTGATGTACCGCGCATTCTACGGATTACCAAGTTGGAGAAGGACGGGAGATCCATCAGGCCGCCTCGAAGATACGCGCCCCTCGTAAATAAACCTGCGTAAAATTGCGCCAGGAGCCTCGGCCCCGGCGAAGTCCATCCGAAGTTCGCGCCTACGGGGAAACCGAGGTAGCGTCGGCAGGGCCGAAAACAGGATCGTTTATCAAGATAACAGTCAAACAAGTTCGAGGGCGTTTCATAACGTCGGCGCTGGGGATGCTGGATAATTCGTAAGCCGTTCCCCGCGAGAAAGAACGAGGCGGGCCGATATACTCATTCCCATGCGAAGTTGTACGGCACTCGCGTGCACTTCCGGATGGGGCAAAGGTAATTTATAAGCTGTCGCAGGCAGAAATCACTTCGCTATCACCAGATTACATTCGCACGAAACAGGATGTTTCGGTGAGGATTCCGCGAGATCCACACCTCTCTCATTTCCACCCCCCCCCCTCTCTCTCTCTCTTTCTCGTTCTCTTGATTTTTTTTCTCATACTATCTATCCATCTCTCCAACTAGCTCTCCCTCTCTCTCTCTGTCTCTTTATCTCTTTCTCGCTCTCTTGATTTTTTTTCTCATACCATCTATCCATCTCCTCTACTAGCTCTCCCTCTGTCTCTCTGTCTCCGTCTCTTCTTTTCTCCTTCTCTTTCGCCCCGTATCCTGGTTGATTTGCTGCCGCCGTGCAGAAAGCAGGACGATCGATGCCGCCTTCGTTAAAAGTCCCTCATCGTCGAGACATAAATCTGGGGTCGGATGTTTCAGCTTACCAAAAGCCGATACATCCAAATTTACGTCCCGACTCCGGCCGGTTAGTTCTTCGCCCTCCTCCGCCATCGATGCTATCGCAGCCCTGAAAACACTAACAAAGGAAAACACGGAGGACGTGACGAAAGGCAATTTGCGAGTGGCATCGATTGATGGCCTAAATGTTTTCCGCCGGTTAATCTCGATACGGAGGGAACTTAGCTGTAAACACGGTGATTTGGATTAATCTTGGCACCCTTGGTGTACGTTCACGTGCAAATATTACCTTTCTGCCACGTTGCGAAAGCTCGTTACGAGCTCCTCCTGCGCGATGAAATTACGCTTGAGGACGATTTTGAAAGTGGGCCGGGGAGTGTTTATTAGTGTCCTCTTGGCGGACGGTGAGCATTGTACCGATATTTGATGGAATTGGTATTGAATGCTTCCACATTTGTCGTGCTTTTCGCAAAAGGTATTGTTTATTATTAATCGTTAGCCAAGTTGGTATGGCAAACAGAAGTATGGCTTGGGTAAATGGATAAATTTATACTTGGATTGTAATCTATTTATGTTCTTTTACGGAATAATACGGTGTAAACAGAGAAAGTGGAGGTATAAATCATGGTAGAGTGTTTGATATTTAGAGAATGATATTTTAATCAGTAACCCCAGGATGGATTACAGATTGAAGTTAAGGGAAGTATAAACCGTAAAGCTCGATAAAAAATGTCAGAGATTGAATTATTAAAGGATCCCGAATACGACTAAACCCTTGGACTTCTGTGATATAAATGCAAGTCAGGGTGCAGTATGGATACGAGAAAATTTCGTATAAGCAGCTGGCACCTAATTTACTGCAGTTCCATTAAGTATTGTAAATAGTACAATGTTACTGGTAATCCGCGGAAGTTTTCCCCGAGCTGGAAAACCAAAGGATGCATGTATTCCACAACTCTTTAAAACTTTAACCACTCAAAAACTTGGAAACTAAAAACCAGCGCGTATATTCCGTAACTCTTGGGAACTTCGACCGCTTTGAAAGTTCGAAACTAAAAAACATTCGTCTAGTGTATTCCACAACTCGAGCGTGGAAACTCTATCGATTGTACGGCCAAATGGAAAATTGAAAATCCTATTTTCCGTCTGTCACATATTTTCATGGCCGTACGAGCTCCCAGGACGAGAATTTTTTACTGCCGGATATATTACTATCAACGCAAAGTACCAAAGAATTTCCCTTTTATTTATACCATCCATTATAAATAAGCGTACTCGAACAATAAAAGTTTAATATATCGATCACTCGTGTTTACAGCGACAAAGCTTCGATTCGTATCGAGACTCAAAGCTCTACATTTTCTCCAATACCCACAGCCACGCGTTGCTACGAAAGACTTTGCTAACAATCGATCGATGTCCCCCTTGCGGATCCTCCATAACGTTTTTCGGATACACAAGTGCGCACACAACGAATAACAAGACACGCGCATTATCCCTGCTTAGACACAGAACTGGAACTTTCGCGAAGAGAAAGTGCAGACGCGAATTACATTGTGTACCTACCCCGTCGCTGGGAACTTTCTAAAACCCTCGAGCATGGTCCTAAAAGCCAGCTTTGGAGGCGACGCCGGATTAAACGGCCTTGAGACTTTAAAAGCTTGTAATCTGATTTTGGAAATTACCCTTATCCAATCAACGGACTTATTTTCCCCGACGGCTGACGCGCTGTTCCTGCGAAAGTCATTTGTCCACAAGAACGAGAACGCAAGGAAATCGTGGAAATGAGAAGCGTTCGATCGCGCATTACTGGATGTTAGTATCGTAAACGGATGATTGGTATTAGGTTATATCTAAAAATAGTTCCGCAGGATATATATTGGCCTATCGATATGTAACGAGATATATTTCATTGGGCATTGAACGTTAACTGGATCGGCCAATGGCCATTCATTGCGCATATAAATTTTGCTGTCGAAAATATGGACAGTAAAAGTTTGTTAAAGTTTAGTGGTATATTTATTGGACTCTTTTTCACCGTGCTTTATCTCCATAAATTATTGTATAGACTCGTATAGGCATCTATGATATTCTGCTACGTGTACCGCGCGTTTCATCTTTGGTACAACAGTATCGTTTACTATGATGATTGCAAATTATGATTATAGGAATTCTCTTTACAATATCATCCCTGCGAGTAGCTTATATAGCTGCTTTTATTCTTACAAAAGCTAGCTTTTTATTCTTACAAAAAAGACAGTTTAATGTTCACATATAACGTTGTTTTCCCCCACGCATTTTTCTTAAAGTTTCTATGTTTTATATGATAAAGGCTCAAAGCTTATGACGATTGAATTGGTATAATTCGAATCAACAACTATTCCTCTGTTTGCAACCGTCATTCGAGTGTAAGCTGCTAATTGCTCCTGCAATTACGATTTAACTCTAGCCTTCAAACATCGGTATTCCTGTCCATGATGATTTCATCCTTGTATACACAACTAATTTCATGATTCCCATACATCCTCATACATCCAAAGTAGCGAGTACTTATTATTTGTTCGTATGCAATCGTCAACTCTCGAAAGCACGTGGGAGGGTTACAGGAGAATTAGAACCCGCATTTCTGGGGTTCGAAAGATAGAAGTTTATAGCAGTTCTCCCCCATTTCGCGCTCGTTAAACAGAACAGGAAGGCTCGTGTAATAAGGATATACATTTCTGAGTTGCTCCTCTTCGACGTGGATCGCTTTACGCTCACCCCGCGATGTGCAAAGCTCGCCTCCTGCTCGCTTATTTCTTTTTTCGCGCGATGAAGATAATGAACGCGCTTTCCTCGCGTTGGCAATTCGATCGATAGAGCCGTGTAAACATCGTGTGAAAGGGCGTAAGGGAAGGTAAAGATAAGGTGCTTATAAGGGTGTATTACCGACATTTTCATTATACCTGTACTAATATCACAAACACTTTTATAATATCGCCAAAAAAATGTCTGTAAATTAAAAAGAATAATCTAATAAATACACCATTGAAAAAAATAATAGAAGCAAAAGAAGGGAGCGGTTAGGTCTGTGTCATTAGAATATTTTTTATGTTTATCGTATTGTTGTAAACATGCTAACAATGGCGCATATCATTCTTTTAGAAGATGCGGATGTATTAATATCATTTTGCTGCGATTTTGTTCGTTGCGTTAAATTTATTTTGCTGCCTTTCCCGTTTAAGCAGTAAAATTCGGTATTAATAAGAGCGCAATCAATATACTGCCTACAAATCCATCAGCGCGACGTAATTTCGGGCGCATATAAGCCCCTTTTCTAAGTGCCGTGAAATCATAAATTTACATGGCATTATGATGATTACGAATATTCGCTCACTCTGGCGGTCTATTTTAGCTAGAAAATGAGATAAACGAGAGCCGCCGAAAACAGCTGTTTACCGTAACGAACGAGTGTGTTGACCGTACATTGATTGCACTTTGAATATGAATATTAATACCTAGGTATGATACTTCAATGAAGTTCCGTCGAGCGTAATTTTAAACAAGGATCAAACACGTAGACCGGACTTTGAAAGAATAAAATGATACATAAGTACACATTGGTGGCGGTATTATAATGCGTAATAAAATTACGCCTCGCACACTCCTGCCAAATCCTGTTCGAGCGATTAAATCGTGGCACGGTAAATCGATGTTGCTATGGAGTTCGCGAGCGATTATTAACACTAGAACTACCGAACCAATCAATACGCCTGGTTAGTAATTTCTTTGAAGAAATCGCAACGCTTTATGCGGATGCATCTTCTTATATTTTCCACGATTTTCATGCAGTATTTAGATCGTTATATTGGTTCATTCGAACTTCCTTTTACCCCCTCTTTCTTTTTTTTGAAGATCTATGTAGTGTTCTAAAGTAATGTCCCGAAAGTGGCCGATAGTTCCAGTGTTAAAGTGTCCAAACACTTCTCGAGAATTCCAGAAGTGCTCCTGCGCTTCCCGTTTACATAACAAGGTTAGCAAAGTATTTGCTTTGCAGTAAACGTCAGTAACTTTTTCATTATTGGCAAATCAATCGGTTACAGTACATTAAGTCGGAGCGCGGAGCCAGGCTGAACTTCGTCGCCTTTCGGTGCGGATAATCGAGGCCTGCAGTACCGTGAAAAATCCAGAGTCGATCGTAACGCTCTACGTACCGCATCCGTGTCCGATTATTCCGGAAAATGGTGCCCAACGATCTGGCGATAACTCGTGGCTTTACTTATATTAAACGTCACAGGTCGATTGGAGGAGATCGTTCTTCCGCACGAGGCGCCGCAAAGACACGATGACGAAATCCCGCGGGTACTGTAAATCACGGCACTGGCCACTCGATCGGGTCTGGCCGGCCGGCAATTACCACCGTGGGATTAAAAAAAAAAAGTGGGACACATACGCGCGAGTTTAAATCTTCGCCGATTGCTCCGGGTATCGATCGAATCACGTTGATCGTTAAGTGTCCAGCAGGCGGAAAAACCGGGGAAGGAGGTGGCAAAAAGTATGTCGATGGAGCGGCGAAGTTAGCCACGTCGAACTCGTCTCTGGCGCTCGTCACAAAAATGCGACATCGATTGTTTCCGGGATACAAAGATTCCTGGCTGCGTCCGCATCAGCACTCGATAATCGACTTTTTGATTTTGACACTCGAATGGTACTTTGGTGCCTTGCTGTGCTATCTCATGTCCTAAAGGAGAAGGAGGAGAGCTGTGTGTGTTGTAAATGAACTACTCGACGACTGAATAATGGTGTTTGGATTTATATTAATCTATGAGTTGAGGAATAATAGCTGGGCCTGGACGAAGCGTATAAAGACAACGTTACTTAATATATTATAATAATTTATAAAGAAGATATTTAAAGAATTGATATTCGTTTTGGAAGATCCTGCTTTTTGGAGAAACATAAATCTCACGAAGCTCCTTACTTCTATTATATTTCGCTCTACATCAAATATTTACACGCGCAATACCCGCAATGCAGAGTATCGAAAATTCTAAATAGGATTTGCAAGAGTAATAATAATAATTCCGAGACAAGCACGTTTCACGGACGAAAAGTAATATAAGTAAACCCTTTCACATTTAGTCGTATAAATCCTTAAAATACACACACAACTATACCTCCATCAGTCGTGCAACTGTTATCATTCATCGAGAGCAGGAACCACGCACAATACGTAGACTTAAAACGAGAAATGGATTTCTCCGTAATGTCCAACAGTTTTAAGCTGCGACAGTTCGAAGCGTACATTTCTTTTAAACACTCAGGATTTGATTTACAGAACACTATTCCACGGTGTTCCAATCCGTACACGGCTGTTAGAGAAGGTGCAATTATATTAATTACAGAATCGATAGTGCTTTTCCCCCGACTCGTCATTTCCATCTCCCCTTCCACGGCGTGGCATTCACAGACGAGTTGCGGAGTTTTAATGAATTACAAAACAAAGCTGTGCCGAGATCGAAAAGTTTCGCGCCGTCTTTCTCCGTCCGTGTGCCGGCTGTGTGTTTCTCCGATTTCGCTTTCGAGAATTACACGGAAGTGGCTCGCCACCGGCGCCGTTACCAAAGTTTCCGCGGGCAATGGCGCAGCGGCTCTGGATCGCGGAGAAACTTGACACGGCGTACACACGGACCCAATTCTGGGACCCGGAAGATTTAAGAATTTGTGGAACGCAGAGTTTGTACGAGGTGTGTATAAAAACAGGAATCTTCGATGATTGCTACTGGCTATCCTCTTGCTTCGGAATTGTATATAAAGTTACCTTGTAAAGCTCGCGCTAATTTAGATCCAACAGTGACTCCATGTTCTCCATTTCACACTTTCTTTGCCATCGAAAGTGTTTCTTAGCTTCCAAGATTTACATTCGTTTCTACAGCATGTTTTGGACGATCTTAGTTGTACCCAGTTTAAAAGATGCGCATGATTTACTTTATCTCTGTCCTTACAATTTATGTGTAGTCTGTTGTCAGCTGTCAAGAATGTCACGTGTGTTTTGGTAGGGTGTTTGAGAAGAGAGAATACAGGGGATAGTAAACGTGAAATATTTGGGGCTGCTGTGAAATTACTGGGAATGTGAATTATATAGGGTTACTTTCTTATTGGTATACTATATATTACATTGAAAGAAAGGGAAAGCAGAAAGATTATTCTAACGCAATTCCAGCCAGAAAGACAGTCATCCGTGATTCAGAAAATGCTAAAAATGTGAAATGGCGAAAATTCCTCAAACCTGATGCCATATTCTAGGAAGTTATAAAATAGTATCACTTTCTATGTCATTATATTCTCCAATATGCGACGTCAAATTCCAGGAATATCTCTCAATTACAATTTACTGGAATTTGCTAGAATTTTCGCGATCGAGAGTCTAATTTTTTTTTTCGAGGAGAATAACATTTTTAAAAACGTTCGAATTTCTCGAAAAATACATCTTCGCTTATCACCATGATACAGTGCGTAATACTTATTCCATTAAACCTTAGCTCTTTACAATCTTAATAGATCCGTAGCTTATAAAAAGTGTAGTTTCCATTACGTTTCATCGTAATACAAGCTCAACATAAATAACTCTACCGTAATCACCTCGAACCGCGAATACTTATCATTTAATAAAGCACCGATGCACTTCACGATCCTCTTCAATTCCCCCGAAGTTCCTTCACTCGGTAAAAAGAAGAAGAATCTTTAATAAACTTAATTACACCTACGGATAAAGGCTGTTAAGCAGCAAAGATAAGTTGAGCCGTACTCCAGCGGCTCGAAGCAAGCTTCTGCAAGGTTCACAATAACTGTCCCTCCCTCTCTCCCTCTCTCTCCCTCTCTCTCTCTCTCTTCACTTGTTACTCACGATAATAAATCGCAACGCAAACGCTCACTTCCGAAAGCAAGCGTACCTTACAACCTTTTTACTTCCATCTAATTCCACGTAATCTCCTCATCCTCACCCAGACGCGCTAAACTTTTTTCCCCGCTCCATGCAAAGTGGACGAATCCTTCTTTCCTCCAAGCCCATCAGTAACAATAGCGAGGCAGCCAAGGAAGGGACCCCGTCTAGGCGGAGACACGCGAGCTTCGAATCCTCGCGACTCGCGCACCATAATCCCATCTCCCTGCCTCCACAGGCCGAGCCCTCGCGCTGGCGGCCGCAAAGTGCGGCTATCATCGTGTCCAGCATCGAGGCGCATTAGAATCGAGGCGGATAGATTGCGCAGAATAATATTACGAGGCGCCTCCCCGCGAAAATAGGCTGTTGATCGTCGGGTAATCGGCGCGTAATTAATTAATGCATCGCCCATCGGCCGCCCCCTTCCGATATCCAGAGGCGCCGGCGCGAGCTGCGGACCGCTGATAACTGAGGCATTTCACGGACCCGCCGTTTTACTCCTCCCGGGGGAGGGGGAGGAAAAAAAGGGGGGAAAAAAGAGAGAGAGGAAAGGGTGGAAAGCCCTTCCTATTTCGGCCGAATCGCTTCTCCTTTAGCGGGACGATAAATCCGGACCGTGCAGACGGTGCTATCTCGGCTTACAGAATTGTAGATTTCATTCCACGGGAGAAACACAGGCGGACGCGGTACGCTGGAGGGATTAGGATTATTTTCAAACGGAACGACGATGCTAAGCGACTGCGGGAGAGGCTGTGCCGTGTGATAGGACGGGGCTCCTTTCGAGGGAAGATATTGAGGTAAACGCTCGCAGGTGAATGGATATCCCGCACTGGCTGGAATGGCATCCTGGATATATAAAACCTTGCAAAAGGAAATAGAGGAGGATGCGCATCGTGGAACGTTCTTATTAAAGCGATCAGGTTTACGTATGTTTGTGCGGATGTGAGCGTCGAATGTAGCGCTAGAAAGTACCCCTGTCATCGACTCGCTGCGTATTTCAGAAGGATAATCGGCTTTTTAGGTAGAGACAGTTTCTAGGCACGCGTGGTTATGGGCTATTAAACAAATATATCGCATCACTGTGTTTCTTTTATTGAAATCATATTATTAGCCTTGATAACCTATTATTCGCTATATATAGTCTTGGTAATCAATTATTCACTCGAAATCGAATCTCGAAGACGCAACTGCTCGAGAGTTCAAGACATCAGCAGCGATTTTTTAGACGATATATATTCTATACGTCATAGGCTATCCGTGTAATCATAAAATTCACGTTTAATTCATCCACCGTCCGTATACGAAGCCTAACCTTAAAATGTTTATCGAGTAAGCAATGGCCCCCGTAACCGACTGCGAGGACATGTTTATTAAGTCCAAGACGCTGATCATTCGCAATTACGCCGACTGTTATGAGAAGACGCACTGCGGGCAAGCCGTAACACGCCCATTGTGTGCGTTTAATTAAGCACAGCTGTTTTGACACCGAAACAGATAGTTTCTGTGGTGCGCCATTCGAAGGCAGTTGATTTAACCGAAACATCTGCCGCGTGTGCTCTATAACCGTGCAGACACCCTCGATGTTCCATTGATTTAAAGTGCGCGCCACTGCGGTGGGCGCAAATTGAATTTCGGATTTTTCGAATCGACACCGCCCTGCGCCGTAATTTATGCGCCATCCCGCGGTTATATGCTTTTGAACTGCGCTGTAAAGATCAAGGCTCGTTAAAAAGGAATCGCGTTGGGCTGCGATAAAGGGCAGCGGCTCGTATCCCAGATTATATTCCGCCGGTCCTCCTCTCTCTAATTCAATTTTGCTCGATGAAATCCGGCAAGCTGAAATGCTACAAAGAAATTGGGCAATTACGGTACGGATACCTGGCATCATTTTAATTGCAAGTCTGTGCTTATTAAGTTCGATTAACCGGGCGCTGCTGTGCGCTTCTTGCGCTTCGTCCAAAGGTTCGTATGTGACGGAGACGATATCTCTCGGTTGGCAAGATGATTTTGTCGAGAATTATGATCCACTTGCTATGAAACGTATTCTCTATCATCTTTTAATCGCGTTCAGCTGGCTCTAGGTGTTAATTCAAGGTCTGTACAGTTATTCGGTATAATTTGATAATTAATTGCGTAAGATGAAGAATGAAAGACAGTGTTTCGATACGTTTATCGTTATCTAGTTTTACGAGTATTTAATATGTACGTGTGTCCTTTACTTTCCTTTTCTTTCCGCTTCTCTAGAAGATGTGAATACATCTCGAGAGTTAATCTGTTAAAATACTTAAAGGTATCCTGAATATATATTAATATTTCTCTTCATCGTCTATCCTAAGAGCTACCGATGACCGAAGCTGGTTCCCACGGATTTAAGATGGACCACCCTTCGTGCTTGATTTAAATTAGGTAGACGAGATGTTTTTTCCTTCTTATAGGGTCCCTTAGAAATCCAGGGTATAAGTAAATTCAAGGGTAGCGCGAATTCACGGAGGAAAGCAGTGCTTTCGGTGCGACAGTGAAGGAGTGGGCAGGAGCTCGTCTTAAATCTTCAAAAAGTTCCTTTTAAGTTGGTCCTCCCGCCAGGGGTATCCGAGTGCCTGTCTGAAGCGGTGTCTGATTAAAAGCCTCGCGCCAAATTAAATACAAGAATACCCGTCGTCTCACCTAGGTCAGGGCACGAGGTGTATTGAATAAGCATCCAGGCAGTAAGATCGAGTGTCGCCTTGCCCTTTAAGATGAAGGAACGCTACCGGATTAACTGACGAGAAAATATAACCGTAATTCCTGTCTGAACGTCCTCGACAGTGTGCGCTTGGGTCTTCGAAAGTGTCGGTACATTTTGTCAATGGAAGGTATATAGAGCCGCGCGGATCTTAGTTAAGCAATTTAATTCGTTGAAATAACTCAAATAGCCTATTCAAGGTTCGCATTTGATATCCACCGAGCGGAAGATATTAAATTTGTTCATGGCGACTTATGGTTCACAAGGCACCTTCCGCGTCGCGTCAAAGATTCGCGATAGACGGATAATGTACGTTTGAACATTTTTCGACCAAGGTGTAAGCCAATATTTGTAAAAGCTTCTTACATGATATCTTGTAATTAATCGTGTGAATTTAGCAGTTGGCTGTAGGAGGATATACTGACATTTTATTTATAAATATCATTATATATTCGTGCATAATTTGTCGTTCATTATTAATAACTGTTACGCTTCTGTTAATTCACAAGCAATTATCATATCGTTTAACGTTTGTCAGTCGTTATTCAGAGAGGTATTTTCGTGTTTGGTATATTATTCATTGAGGAGAAGATACGATGAACGATATACAGCGTAATCGGGTAATAGAATGTAAAGACATGCGAAACACGATTTGTCAGTGGGTAAAGTAAATTCAAGATATTTTCGTATTTTCCGCCCTGTCAAACACCCCATGGTTAGTCCCGGAAGTTCGACAGAATTCAATTTGGTCGAGCTTCGAACTAAACAGATCGATCTTACTATTCTCAACTCATAGTGAGTGGGAGTATTGCTCAAGTCCGAAATATAAAACAGACTGGCGCGATTTATCTCGAAACACCCTTCGCCTTACGTTTACCATATGTAAATTATGTGAGCGGAATAATGGCTGGATGAGGCGAGGAAAGGGGCAACGAACATTATTCTTTCTCTCACCTCGATCTTCGTATCAACGCCCACAGCTAGTACACTCGGTTGAAATTAATTAAATGCGGCGCTACGAAATTTTTGGAGCGATGTAATTTTTTACAACGATTTAAAAAATATCTGTATAATACGCAAAAAATTACGGTTAAAGTAAATTAAAAAGCTGTCATTATATTACGCTTATAATTTTCTGACTTTTCATACTTTACGATCCTATATCCACCTCGACCAAAAGTGTAATTTCCCAACATTTGATATCTCATATTAATTACACAAATTTGAGGACGAATTTCTGGATAAACACCATCCTCTTCCTACGCTCAAACATTATTTCTCCATATAATTCGTATCTCCCCGCCTCGCACCTTCCGGTATCGCGAAAATCATAGTCGCAATATCCGAAGACTGCTTCAAACTGCGGAAATTTATTCAAACCGCGCCTGGCCGGGGCCCGCAATTATAGCGATTATCCGCCCGGTGCTTTTCCCAGCACGCATTTCTTCGTCCAAATGCATAAAATCGCCGAGGTAACTTCCCTCTGCTTTTTAGCCATTCTCATTCAAGAAGATGTCCACCCGATATTCCCCGGCATTTCGCTTCGGGAGTTCGACCCCGGTTGTTTGCGGGCTCCTCGTTACTTCGGCATTAATTATAGCCATCTCCTTTAGCGGTAGTGGAAGCTTTCACGTTCTCGGTATCTTGGCGACGTCGCCGTTTCTCCGACGTTTCCCTCGTCCTCTCTCTCTCTCTCTCTCTCTCACTTCCTCTCACTCACTCTCTCTTTCTCCTGCTCATCTCACCGACTGACTCACCCTCGCCCCCCCCCCTCTCTCTCTTCCTCACTTCGGCAACACTCGGCCCCCTCGATCGTCCCTTCGTTGCCCTCGGGCACTCTCGTTTCCCCTGGCCCCCCACTCCTCCGCCGCGCCCCGCCCCTCCAGCGCCGCTATCCGACGCGATCCGAGACCCCGTGTAATCCGTGGCCGTAAATTGGGATTAAACTTAGCGGCACTTCCGGTGATGCTACCATTGACCGGCGAACAAGTGGGGGAAACGTTGGGCCTAGGGGAAGGGCGAGAGAGAGAGAGAGAGAGGGAACATCAAGCGATCGCGTATCCGTTCGAGCTGCACCTCGAAATGAGATCTCGGATTTGGCTGCTCGAATTTTGCATCGTTCCTTCCCCCGCCCTCCATCCCTTTTTGCCACGATGTCATCAAAAAGCTCGCGCCAAAATCTGCGCGCGAGCTGTTCACCGTTAATGAGAAAACTTTGCGCTTTCGTGATATAATGTATTTACAGTTGCGCGCGGCCATTTTTCACCAGATTTTCCCCCGACGATTGATCTCTCTCGCGCCCTTGCTCAGCCCCTATGTCCATTTCTCTTTATCTCCTTCTTTTACTTTTTCTCTCTTTCTTTGCGCCGGTAGTATTTGTTTGGGCGTTTTGGAAAATCGCGGAGTTGTGTAAAAATACGGGGAAAATACTGTCGGGCTATGGGGAAAAATGGTTGTCTAGGGTCACGGTTCGGTGGAGATTCAGCTGGTTGTATCGGACGTGTGGTTAATGCAGACACAGCGTTGGTACTGTTGTACTTTCCCGCGTAGAAACCACAAATGGTTAAAGCAATGTTACCGTGGTCCTCGAGTTTATTTCGGAGCATCGGAATTTCGATAGAGGTTTAGAATACATTAAGCAAACTAATTGCCGCTTTAAACTTCCTGCAACGTAATCATATCAAATTTTGAGCATCTCGCGTTTGGTACTCGGCTTGCAGAGCACTCGTACAACCGCGTTATTTCCCTTAACTTCGTTATGCTTATTTTTAAACATAGCTCACCTCGGTCTTTGAAATGCAGCGAGCCAAGGTGTCGCCGCATTTTCTCCAGTATCCCGGTTTATATCATCGATTAAATATATATCATCGAACTCACTCAAGGAACTTTCCATCGCGCTTTCTCTCCCCAGGCAGCAGCAGCAGCAGCAGCAGCGGCGTACAGGAGAAAAGTCACACGCGCTTATACGAGCGTCCTATCGTGTCGAAGGATCGCCATTGTTCTGGTCGGATTTTATTCGAGCCACGCCGTGGCGAGTTTCGCGGTCTACATAATACAGCTCGACACATCGGCCAACGATCGAGACAGATTGTCTTTTGCCGTGGCCGTTAAAGGAACCTGCCATCCTTTCTTCCTCTCCTCCTTTTTTCCCATCCCTCTCGCACCCAGAATCGCGAGAAAGAACGCGGGCTCCCTAGTTTTCTGGACCACTGGGTCTTAGACGAGCGTGATAGAATATAAAAGCAAAACGTATCTCGATCTCGTGCTCTTTCCTAGATTAAATGTCGGCCCGCTGGCACCCCTTCCACTTCTTTTCCACGATCCTACTTATCCGCCTTGCCTCCTTATCTGTCCTGTGTACCGTGGACTGCGCTCTGTCGTCTGCCTCTTTCCCTTTCCACCTCATCCGTCCACCTTTTTACCCTCCTTGTGACGCGTCCCCGACGCCACGTACCCTTTTCATGCCCGCCGCTCAGCTTTTTAAGGGTTCAATTATCTGTGGATTCCTCTCGTCGGCCTCGTTGTCGACGCGAACGTTCTTTAGGAGCCGCGCCGACGGACGAGACGAAGCCTCGACGAATAAAAGGCATCTTGATAAGCTTTTCGCGCTGGAGACGCGTTGACAGGGAAATTAGGATCGGCCTTTATACAAAGCTATTCGCGGATGAACTTACGCAGTGGCCGAAAATATCGTCCCTTTTAATCTCGACGCCGAGTATCCGAGATACTTGATCCTCGAAGTCGATGTTTATAACGAGATAAAAGCTGCGAGGTATAGGATGCACCGTGTGGAAACGTTTGTTGATTAGTGATAATTTAATACTCGACACGCTACATAGTAATGTTAGTCGAAGAGGTATCGTTCGAGATAAATCAAGTATTGCGGGCACACTTTCTTCCAGGGTAATGTAGTTAATTGCACGGATCTTCTAGCATTCCTCGTAGTCTTGACGAGTCACTATTAAGTTCCGCGACTTTGTGCCCTCGTTAACTCCTCTCGCTCCGTGTCCTCCTCAATTCCTCGCGGAGAAGGTACAGTGCGACTTGCAAGCGGACACAAGAATCTGTAAGGGCAGATAAGGAACCTCATTGAACCCAGGAACGCGCCATTGGTTTTTACGGGCCAAATATTCCCCGGTTCGAGCCGGATTAACGCGACCAAAAACTTTCTATTTACTCGAGCCCCAGCTCGACGATAACAAAGTCGCCTTCCAAGGGCCGCTTTCATCAGAGCATCGCCAGGGAGTTCCAATTAATATTACGTACGCGCGAGAGGGGGCGAGGAGCGTGCATAATCTCAGGCTTTAAGCGAAGAAAAAATCCTAGGTGGAGGGGGGCAAAGGCTCGTGGCGCGAGGCAAAGGGCGCGGGAAATGGGAAATGCAGGAAGTCGACGTCGTCGAGGGTGAAAAACGCGGTGCATCACGGATTCTCCCTGGGCCCTGGAAAGGAAATTTTCTTCGCGAAAACTTTAATTACTTCCCGGGGATTCATTACTCGATGCTAATAGACACGTGTTCCGTTCCTCCTTTTTAATTTCTAAAGTTCCATGTCATGAATATTGAGGCGCCACGCGAGGCCCCTCCCCCCCACCCTCTGACCCTTTTTCTCCTACCTTTGCCAGTGCGAACGCTTATTTTACAGGAGTTGATTTATGGCCCAACCCCCGAGACGAGTCGCAGAAACATCGAAGGCGGCGGACCGGCAAACGATTCCCGGAAAAGCCGTCGACGAGCGCGATAAACCGTCTCGATCCGAGCGAAATTCAGCCCCCACCCTTCCGCAGCCCCCGCCCCCTTTCGCCATCGAATCCTGGATCGGCACCGACATCCAGCGGGGCAAGAAACCCCAAGGGAGTTGCTGAAACTCGGCTTGCGTCGGTAAGGGGTTCCTCCGAAGCCGTTTGCTGGTTGAACGTTCGCGGAGCAAATTGACTTTGTTAGCAGGACGCATCCTTAAATTTATCAATGCTGGCTCGAATAATTGCTCGAATCACAGCCGCTCCACGCGCGATTTGCAGACTGAGTATCTGCCGCTTTTCTATGCCACTTCCCTGAGGGTCTGCTGAGGGGGGTTTTGGCGGGGATGTAATGGAAGAGGCTGAGTAATAGTTGTATAGGATAAATGGGCTGGATCAAGGACCTAATTTTTGGAAACAGTGATGATAAATTCACAATATATAATAATGATATGATATTTAATTTAATTTGCTTTATTATTATTTTATTAGTGTCTTATATGTTACTGCGTACGAATTATATGTGTTAAGTATTTCATTTTATTTTAGTAGCATTGGTAAAGTCCACGAGTTAGGGAGGAAACGTTGGCAATGTTTTGAATAAACATTAAATGGAGATACTCTTTGCTCAACGAGACCGTCGACCTATATGAAGATTTACATCAAGATCTGAGCATAAAAACTAGATATAACGGGGATAAAATGACGACTTTCGTCATAATTAATGTAAATTTTACTCAACCCGAACTGAAAGATCTTATGCCGATATTTGGCATTGCTTTTATCCTACAGTGAATCATCGATTACCTATATTAGCTCCACTTATCGAGGAAAGTTAAAAAAAGAAGATACGTAGGATGGATCCTGTAGGTAGCAAGCTGATCGCAGGAGAAAGTGGATTTCGAGGGTTACAAATGAAGAGGACAGAAGACCAGGTCCCTCACGATGGACGATTCACCTCTCCGATATCATCTACGCTCATGGCTCTTCCGATGCTCACGACTTAATTCGATCGCCCCAGAGCGACCCGGGGATATTTGTCAGGGCCCGGGGAAGAAATATAATGGACAGAGGGAAAAAGCTCGAGAGTTAAAAATAATAAATGGTGAGAAGCAACCGACGCTATCTCGTGAGATGAAAACGTCGGGAGTAATAGGAGGAAGGAAAAACTTCGGCCCGATATATATATATTCCTCGAGCGAGTATCTCGAGTCGCGTCCATTGCGCGCACCTCATCGGCGCCGGGATCTTCATAATCCATTTAGGGACAATAAACTCGCAAGGCGCGTAACCAGACGAGATTCGAGCCGTAACTCCGCCGCCGACGTTGTCCCCGTCTCCACTCGCCCCGAGCTTCTTCATTACGCGCCAGTTCGCGATCAGAGATACGCCTAGGCGAGCTTAGCGCAATCGTACAGCGTAACACGGTGGAGCCTTTAAGATCATATCGTCGAAAGCGCTGGTTAACGAGAGGCGGAACGTGCTCGTGGCATGGCACGACTCGCTGCAAATAATCTTCCGTTTATGGAAAGGCCGTAAGAAGAGGTCTACGTGCACCTTGGCGAGGAGCCAGGCTCGAGGGGCGGCGCAAAGGGCACCGATCAAATCTTCAAGGCCATGCGAACAAGGGTCCTCCCTCGGGGCCGAAAGGTGCGCCGCGAAGCTGCAACCTTCCTCTGGCGCTCGCTGAGAAAAGAGTTCGGTATCGCCGCTGGAGGTATAATTCATGCGCATATAATACCGCATTCTATTAACGACGGTTACTCGTTGATATAATTACGCGTTAATTCGGCTGGTTTAATACAGCCGCATTAAATATTCATGTAATTAAGTACCGTTCGGACGTAGACCGAAGGCTTCGCGCCGATGAGCCGCTGGGCTTTCCGGCTTGTATATATATATATATATACATTTATATGTATATATATGTGTGTGTGTGTGTGCATGAGTGTATACAGGGCGTTTGGGCAACCCAACGGACGACGTAATTGTTAGCCGACCGGGTGTCTAATGATTACGCATTGGTTATGCTGTACGGCACTCGTAACACCAGCGGACGTTATCATCACGATGGTAGCCCGGCGGACGAAATTCCCCGGGTCCCACGGGACCCAGATCGAATCTCGTTCGTTCCCCCTAGATTTTGTTACGTGCACCAGCCGGATGCCACCTCGAAGTCCACCTTGACTCTTTGCACTTAAGTTGCTCGACTGACTGTCCCTTTCTCTTTTACGGTGACCTGGGAGTTACGAAAATGTACTTTTTATGCGATGGAATTTTTTTTTATGAAGAATACGTATTTGCTTGCGTTACGATGCCATTTGTAATAGGTAAAATCAAGTCGAATATTCAAAGGGTTGATCGAACTTCTGTTTTTAATAATGAGAATACTTGATTCTTCTGCTGCTAAGGGGGATTGATGTTCACTTTGAGGAAATTAACTAAGTATATTCATTCTTCTATACTTTACGTTAATTTGACTAGCTATTATATTAAGGTATCTTGGGATTTATGAAATTCAATCTTTGGTACAACTTCGCTATTCGATTTCGATCTAGAAATCTTAGGATTTCAAACATTTTTCAAACAAATCCATAGCCGCGCGTTTGCAATAACGTCTCGAAGATCCCTATCCTGCGACCAGATTTTCTCCTATATCAAGAATCAAACCTGCTCGATGCGTGCATTCACAAATACACATCCCAGCTGAAAGGTGGTTAAAATTCCTCCAAACTCAGCCCTATTACACCTTTGTACAAGTGTACGAAACACTTCCAAAGAGTACACAGCACCCCGCGCGCAAACAGTAATCGTTTACAGGTGCACGCGCGTCGCTCGTTCCGCCATACCATATTGCCCACGATAGATAGCAGAAGGCCGCCTCACGGTCAGCCCTTATCGGTATTCAAATAACGCTTCCGGCCCGGCGTAATGCCGCGCTAACGATCGAAACGTCCGGAAGGTATGAATCCAGAGATAGGATTGAGATTCCTACCTACGATCGTCGGAAGAACGGCCTTTCATTATCGCGGGTGTGGAAGCGATAAATATGCAACGGCTGCTCCTTTTGCCCCGACGCCGATTCCCCCTCCCCTCGCACCTTGGCCAGGGTAAAAAGGCGAAGGACCGTGCAGCGCGTTTATTAATTTCTGGCCGAGCGGCCCGCGTAGTATTGTACACTCCTCATTTGCATACTTCGATAATCCGTTATTCACTGAAGTGCAGGGTAATGGCGGCGGAGACGGCGCCCGGACCTGCACCTCGCATACCTCGCCTCTGCGATCGATCGATTTTCAATTAGCTTCAATTAGACCGCCGTGCCCACCGGAAATTTCGCGCAGCGAGATTCCACGGGATGTACATCTCCCGCCGCGAGCGGATACCCGATTGAAGAAACTTCGCAGCAGACCGAAGTCTGATTGAGGGGGAAACTTGCGACGCGCGGTTTCATAGAATCGAGGCGAAGTTCGGACTTCGGTCCTTCGCGATTTTTCCCGCGGGCCTGGTACGCTCGCCCTTTCCTGGAATCCGATTATGCCTTCGAGGGAGGAATTATGGGTTTCTGTGTCTTGATCGAATACGCGGACTTCCGTGGGAGCGTTGGTGGTTGGGCTTGATTTTTGTGGGTGAAGAAATCTTAGAACTCGCATACGACGGATTACGATCGCTGAGATTAGGGTTTCGACTGTATTCTACCTGAATGCGGAAGCGGAAATGGGGCTGTCGTTTTTGCGAAGAAAAATAATTCAACGAGCGTTGTGATTTTATAAGCTTCCCGCAATTGCCACGATGGGACCAGCAATCAACCTGGCTCGGAATAAAATATTAACCGCGGTTCGTTACTGCGTAATTTAGAGGATGAAAATTTTGGCGCTCTGTACAGCGTTCCATGCTTGAAATTGTTGCTATTCGTTTAACAAGTTTATACGTCAGATATTTTTGGATCAGTTTACACATTGAATCCAAAGTATCAATATAATATGTAGATGGAGGTATCAATGACAACACTTTACGACGCTTCTAACTGCATCCATTAAAACTTCGCACGAACTTTTGCACGAACCTAATATAAACGATCCGATCGCTTTCACGATTGTAAAAAAAGGAATCGTCAACCTTCGAGGAGGTATTCCACTTTTGATGCAAATCAATTTTCCGGACGGTCGTTAGAATTTCGGCCGTTCCAATGATCGCGATGCAATTCGAGGAACAATGGGAGGGCCATGCCATCGTCGAATGCACTACCAGTTATTCCTAGTTCGACAGAGGGCTGGACGAAGTGGCACGCTGACTGCAGTTTAGATAATGGCAGACCAAGTTCATTAGCATGGTCTGGTCTAGAGCATCCTATCACTACTCCCTCCAAAGCTTCCCTTCGTACCACTGGTACTAGCTTATATTGAACTTCCCCTATCTATACCGATAACGGCTTAACCTGCCCCTAACGTTGCGGCTAATTTCCGACTTTTCAACTTTCGAGCACTTTTGAATATGCAGATTTCACCCACCTTCCACTTCCATTCGCCGCACTGTGCCATCCCCTTTGGTAAAGCTCATTATCATTGAACATTATCTTGTATTACTGGTATACCTCCTCAAAATCCGCCGGGGAAAAAATAACGTATGTTGCTTGTACTCTTGATAAATTATTTCACCAATAAAAAATATTTCAATAACACTTAATTCCTTTCTTTTTTATATATACTTGAGAAACATACTTGAATGTGGATCGTGGACGACGCGGTTTATTAAAACGTACTTCCACGCATAATATAAAACCTGGCACACGTGATATGACGATCCATCAATATGTCACGCCGAAAGAAGTTGTGCTTTTACTCGCAAGGGTGCATTTTAAATTGTCACTTTAAACATATGTTCTTTTACGGGGTGCGCGTACCCGCGTGCAAGGTTGTCCCTCTTATAATGCTTGACGAGTGATTTATGAAGATGAAAGTCCATTAACGATCTCTAAAAGCTCCATTAAGTGTCCGCGAATGATCCACAGGAACTTTGGACGAAGCTTCATTGGACGAGTCGCCGTTCAAACCGGATAAAAGCCTCTGTCGACGCGCATTCGTCCCTCAAGGAAAATCTACTCTCACACCAACCGGAGTGCATCTAATAAATACTCACGGAAATATTTTGAAATATCGAATACCCCTTCTTGGATTAAAAAATGAACATTGAGTAAAAAACTCCGCGGAGGACTCTATCTTCATCCAACTGTATTTATGTATGATGATCGAACAAAATACATGGTCGAGCATCGACCGGTAGTTTATCATTTATTCTACGCCTAGGCATCAAATATTGTACTTGATTATTTAAAATATGTTTATAAATAATACATATTAAAAGCAATAAATTATATGTTTTGGGTAAGGTTACACTAAATCAGTAGCTTCTTAATCGCTTTTAAGCATTATTTTCTCAATGTTTCTATAGAACACGATGTGTATGAAATTAATTAGTCAACTTATTTTTTATCATTTATTTTAACAAGCTGAGAGCCTATGGTGTACTGCTGCACGATAATACGTAATTATATGAGAAAACCTGGATCATTGAAGTCATTAGGAGTGTAAGTCATTAGGACAACTGCAGTACGAGCACCAACCGACGTAGAATCGTGTTACCAAACTAATTACAACGCATTTGTTGAGTACGCATTAAATATGATTTATCAGTCGTAGTCAGGCATGTAAAACATCGCGCATAGTTTTGAATAACTGCGAGATGACAGAAGGGTAACTCCATGATTACGAGTATGGATTGTTTGGGTCTGGATGTCATTTGGTCGTGCATAGACCGATCGTCGACACGTGTAGGCGTCGCTGATTCTGGTCGTGGCAATCGATGCAATCCGCTTCAGTCATAAAGAGGTGGGACGCGTCAATGGTGACATAACGTTATGAACCTCTGGAAATTGCCATCTGTCAAATGCGAAATTTGCCAAACAAAATAAACTTCCATACTGCAAATGAAATCACGCCCCACCGGTAAATCTCGCAAAAAGAGAAAAAATCTCGATGGCCAAAAGGCACAGAAAAGAAAATCTCCATGCTCTACTCACATTTCCATCAAGTACAATCAAAGATGTCTGAATAATTATGGACAAACCGTGCTGCGTTACCCCTAAAAATTCCTAAAGTAATCCATAAAACTAAGATTAATCTAGGGTGAATAGCAAGTGTTATATAACACATTTTACAAAAATTCAAATTATCATTCACAAGCTTCTAATCTCTTTAACCTCCTCCTCATTATTTGCTTGTAACATAATAATATCACATTTTACATAATAATTCAAATACTTTACACAGAACTTATCTCACAAACTAAATTTTAATTTCTCGCCAAAAATTTTTCAAATTCATAACAAAACCCCCTTTGAAAGTTTTCCTCATTTTATTACGGTATACAGATTATTTAATAAATCTTGTCCTCCCCTTTTTCCTGCTTTTTTGCTTTTCATCAACATGCATTTCATCAACATACGCAACGTAAGTGGATACGTATTGGAATAGCCGATAGTTCTGGTGTTAAGTTTCCAATGTCATCCCGATAATCAAGGAAGATGCGTATTTCGTTAGCAGGCACCGTGCGATTGAGCATCCGCGAATACCGAGGTACGTGACTCGTACGATTATAATTAGTGCCGCCGCCCGCTATGAAACAGACTCGCTGGCAGGGGATAATTTTCGAATTATTATCCCGAGCGTTGCATGCTTGGTGTTCCCGGCATTAGAGGGAAACTTCCTGCGATGCGATTAATTAACGACAAGGATACCGATCCATTACGTTCCCCGGATTATGATGCACGTATGCCCATGTGATATTGATTGCCACGGAATACATTTAATCTTAACGCTCCACCATCGCACTGGATCCTCGCGTTTGCCTATGGCGCCATAAATACCCGAGTTCCTTCCTTTGAAACCATTTCCGTAATCTGGTTTTCGATAATCCGGATATCGCTCAGTACGTCGACGTCGATTTCCCAATCAAGCCGATAATAAACCCCATCTGGGTTTAAATATTAACCCTGAAGCTCCTAACGGGAACCTAATCGAAGCCATCGAAAATCGTGTCCTTTAAGCAAATCCGCAGAAGTATGGCTATCGAAATTAACAAACGTGAAATTAATGATCAAGGAATTTAATTAGCGCCGCTTGTAACGAGGAACGCGACACTCGCAAGCGGTATTTGTTTTCTCGAAAGTTTCACGGTATGTACCTCCTTCCAGCTTGAGTTATTAGATAAGTTACTCGCATATCTCTGTTACAAATATCGTATATCGATAACATAGAGTTTTCTAAGACAGATTTATATTATATTCGATGCATCCCGATACATCGGTACACACGTTCGTATTTTTCAGACAATTATTTCTATATAAATAGAAAAGGAACAGCACTCTTAACTCAACGCTTTAAACCTGTTCAAAGTTTTTCACGTTTTTCCTTCAATTCGAGAATAATCAATAACCGATCTCTCATTATCCTCCAATCGTGCAATAATCCTAAGTATCCTTCACAAGCGGCGCAAAGGACATCCCCAGTACTCGCGGATCCTAAGTAACTCGCAAAAAAAAAAGGGAACGAAAAAAAAAACAAGGAAACAGGAAAAAAAGGGGAAGGTCGAAAATTCCACGGGGCCCCCCAGGTGGAATCCTGTTAATCGAACGCGCGTGATTCCCCCCATGGAATCCGCCGACGCCCCCGATCGGCCGTGACAAAGGGAAACGGCGAACAATGAGTTTCATCCGGCGTTACACGCGGTGACAGAGTGAAACGCGCTCAGGCGTTTGTTGGACTTTTCCACTTACCACCTCGCGACGGTGCAGGATAGGTGGTTGGGCGAAGGCTATAACCCGTACTTTCCTCCTTCTCCCTCCCTCCCTGCTGCCCCCTCCCCCTCTTGGCAACCCCAAGAGAGAGTTTCGTGGTAGGATGCGGGCTTTGATGTACCGGCATCGATATCACGCGCCGCGGAACGGTATCCGACTTCCGTCTGAGTGCACTTTTCGGACAGATGGGGAAGCAGGAAATAAACGATCGACGACAGTCGCGGAAAAGGCGCGGCCGGAGGGACAGGGGCGGCCGCTGGCTCAGGGCGTACGTCTAAAATGCCATAAAAGGCAATCGCCAGAGCCGCTTCCTGGTTGCGCCTAACCGTTCCCGAAGGAGGAGGCCACGTCCTCCTGAATTTCGCGAGCGGACGCCAGCCTTTTGCGCCTCTCCATCCTTTGTCGCGGGGATACCTCGTATCCTGCCGATTCTCCAGCCTGTTTTTCGCATTGAACCTTTGACGACTCGCGGCCGAGCACGGCTAATGAGATGGGCCACGGCTCTTGCCTTTTTCATTACGGTGTTCGCACCTGAGTCTGTGGTCGAGTCAAAGGAATTGGCTGTTACTGTTTCGTGAAAATGTGGTGCTGGCTCTGTGCATCGATCGATGGACTATGTAGTATATTATTATGCTATATAGTATTTACATGCTACATAGTACTGCATAGTATAGTATTTAGAGGTATAAGGAGGATGTACGTGTATACGTATATATGATTTACAGGTATAAGGAGGATATAGATATATGTATATATATATGATTTATAGGTATAAGGAGGATATACATATATACATATATATATAATGATGAATTCTGCTCGCTTTGATGATTAACCGAAGAAGTTCTGTGGAAGAAAAATGATTGTGCGCCGATAACAGTGGCGAAGGGGGGAAGAGATTAACGTGTTCCCTATTCTCGCATTAGGAGCGAAAGTAAATTCCTCCAATTTTTAGTTTAGCAGCGCCGTGTCGATGCTACAAAAGGTTCAAGAGAGTTGGATCAAACTGATACCAGCCCCGGCAGACTTCAGCCAGCGAGCATCTCGTTTAAAGTTTCCACAAACGCCAGGAATCTTCAGCACCTCGTCGAAAACTTCTCTTCCGGAAACATGCCTCGAAATGGTATGTATAACTTGAACCAAAATGATACGCGAGGCGGTGCCGAAGTTTCGATTACATTAACTAGCGTCCTTCCACTCGGTTAAGCGGCATTTCCTCGGAGACGCAGTTCGGGCGATAAAATGTCTCGTCGAAACGTTTAGCACCGCGTGACAATTATCGAAAATCGTGGCCGGTATTGTGCAAAGTAAGGATCCTGGCTCGATACTCGGAACAACTTTATCCACGAGACATTTGGCACTTTATCGTTAGTTCGCAATCTATTGCTGATGTTATCTGACTTTGGTCTACGGCTGAACCGCGGAAACTTCTCAGAGTCGGACTTCAAGGGTCTGTTTATAATCGGATGTCTGTATCGCGCGTGCACGATATCAAATGAAAGCTCTTGGGTATGTAATAGTGAGAATCTGAGGCGCCGAGTGTAGGATAGAAATAATCTACGATATCTAAAGAATAACGCAGTTTTAGAAGAAATATAAAAAATAAGTATTTATATATATATACAAGTCGCATAGGAATTTTAAGTTTCCTGGGCCCTCGACGTATGAAAGCATGCGCGCGCGCGCGTATGTGTGTGTTTGTATATCTGTACATGGAAAAATGCGCGATTGAGGCACTGTCTAGGGCCATGCGAGAACAGTCGAATCTAGTGTGAAAAGTCAAGAAGAGTCCATAAGCCGCCATAGAAGAAATACATTTATGTTACGAAAAACCAGGCATTTTCCCTCATTGCTCCTCTAGGCCACTATCTTATATTTCATATTTCGTACTTCGTACAAGCGTATCTTCTCAAAATCATTGCTCGAATATTTTTCTCCAAAGAAGCGCGGAAGATTTAGCTAAAACCGCTTTCAAAAACGTTTTGCCTTACGCATACCGTCTTTAATTGTGTTGCGCTAGGATATTGGCAGGTACGGCTTTGAAAATTTGCCGGCCCTAACGGCTAACCGTTAGACCTGCATGATTTATGCGAGCACATAAACTACGGCTGGGACAAAAATGGGAAACTTCACGCGGTAAACTGTTGTGCCAACTTGTGCAGAATTTATGAGCAGGCACTCGTATGACTGAGATTTTCGCCATCGTAGTGGAATCAAATTTCCCTCTGCCGCGTCAGCATCCTTCGCCCAAGATACGCTTGTCCTTCTATTATTTACGAAGTTGGGACAAGCCGAGAATTTAGAATACTCTAGTGACAGCTCCTTCCTCCTATCTTCGAGTATCAGAGCCGAGAAGCCATTTCATTACATTCCCTGCGTATCAAAACCATTCGCATTCCGCTGCTCCTTACATCTGCCTTGAAAAACCGACGCATCAAAACACTGTGCTATTGAGAAAAACAGAAATCCATCTCACCTTATCTATATACATATATATATACATGTATTAATCTATATACATCCACGTGTCACGTAACGCGCGAACGTGACAAGTACCTTATGTACCAAAGGTACTCAAATTAATCATCTCACTATCACTATGCTTTATTAATACACCCTAGGCAGGGACAATCCAAAGAGCGCTTTAAAACGAAGGAGAAATACAAAAAAAATACCCTAGCTCGTGGGTTACCTCGTGACACCGAGCGCTTGAACCTCGTCGACCCGACAGACTTTGCGCAATTATCCTCGTCATTCTCCGCTGGTCGTGGCGGAGGCACCGAAGCGGGAAGAAAATACGGAGCAGGAGTCGCAAATTCATCGGCGTATTCGCGCCCCGTGAATTCTATGCACTGCCGGCACAAAGCAACGGGAGTCACCAACGGTGTAACGTTCGTCGAGATATGGGTATAGCTTAACGAAGTATTAAGAGCAGAGCACTCTGCGTAAGCCGGGATATGCACGATGGCGCATACAGATGTGATGCAAATTAGCGTTTAGTATAAGCCGTACTAACCTCGCTGCCGATGTCCTTTGCCCTTTCTCCTGCCGACCTTCGTACACATCTTCCGTAATACTCGCGTTCGTTAAGCCAGAGTCCGCGTTTCCCCGGACTCATTGAATTCACGCACCGCACTCCCCTTGCGCGCTCAGGGATATATCACGGGAAAGCGCCGACTTTGTCGCGAAATAAAGTCAAGTGAATATTGGGATTTTCCGTAATACCTTCGAGTCGCGCCTTCGTGGCCTCTTACGCTGTCCCTCTTTTCCACGTGATTCTTTAACTCTTGATTCTGACAGAATCGTTGGTTCTCTGAGGTTCATACTGTTTACGTTGTTTATATTATATTACAATTTTAATTTATATTATAGTTTTTATATAGTTTATATTTGGTTTATATTATAATATAGGTCTGTTTTTATATTTTTTATCTTGTTGTCTTGTTTATATTTTTGTTTTTTTTTTATCTGAATATAGCGAGTATTATTGTGAAGGGTATTTAGTTATTGTCAGGTTAACGAATTTACGTGGAATTCGATAATTAGTTGCTCAAGACTTTTTTATTGCAATATTATGCGGTGTGATGTTGCGTGCCGTGTACTTGGACTGAAAGTATATGTTATTCAAGTTCCGCAATTGGGAAGGGAGTGAGTTAGCGAGGAAAGATACACAGCGAGGCTGAAGTAATGTCCCCTACGGCGGTTAATGAACGGGAAATGAATCGTGAAGCGGATAATTGGTAACTGAAAAATTACAGTCACCCTGAAAACTGTTGTTTGATTCGCCTAAATCGGAAAAGTCCCTTTTTTATTCCCTTATTCAACATAACTTTTTCGTCCGTTTAACCAACAATCAATGCGTTAACTTTGGTGGATCCAGCACGATGCGCGTAGCGTGGACCGAGAAAACTACGAGCCAAACTCTGTTCACGGTGAACTCTGTATTTGCGGGCTTCTAAAATGTGTTGGAAAGGAAAGTACGACGTCTAACGACGTAGCGTACAAATATTCTCTTTGAATGAAAAAATGACGCATTCACCGCTCGGACATTGCTGCAAAAAGCGTTGTAGAACGTGTATACAAATTCTTTGCCACAGTTTTTAAGCGGTTCTCAAGGATCGACAGAAACAGAAATTACTAAGAATTACGTGCATATAACAAAAGATTTCCTATCAGAAAGGTAAGTTACAAGCAAGCTCCTGTAGTATCTTTAAAATAACATATTTGTGGACACAAAGTATACTTCATTTGCAAGATAAAGATAACCAAAGTGGTTTATATCACATAAGTATATTCAGTTATTACATTAAGCATTTGGAAGATCAGGTATTAAGGAACAAAAAAAAAATAAAACCCTCGCGTTAACATTCAAAGCAAATTCCGATTATAAATTTCCAATACGAGCATTTAATAAAACGCACGAAGGAGCAAAGGAACAATGCTCGATCGCGCATGAAAATCTTTAAATTTGACTCTGCACACAAATTATTTAAGGGGATAGAGCACAATTACGTTCCGGAAACGTTAAAACGTATACGCAAGGGGTTAACGGCCGTTCGATCGGAGCGACGAATGTTAGCACAGTCTCGCTAATGGTATAATTAACATATGAATGCGCGTCACGGGGACTGGGTCAGTCTCGATTTCTGGCCCACGGAATATTATATCACGCCCACTAGATATGCGAGGTTGCTTGAATGGGGCTGCATTTGCGTAACACGGATACACGTCTGAATGTACTGGATGTAGCGTTTCCACAGGACGGTCCTGAGCCACCGTTAGAAAATTCGCGGAGATTCCTACGTTCAATATTATTATGCAACCCGCACTGTTATTCTCCGACCGTACGCTCGTACTAGTTCTGATTCCAAGCAAAATTTAAAGAAAACAATCGTACACGTTACTCCGCAAGAAGTAGTAGCTGCCTAATGTTAGGCATTGAAACGACAGCAGAGCCATGTTTATCCAATGATCTCAGGCCGTGAGGACTAAGGCGCAGCTGGTCATTTCAAAGGTACTTCTCGAGGGGGGAAGAGGCGAAGAGAGCGCCGTGGCTACAATCCAGAACGCGATTTGCGTTGATAACACGGAAATCCACGATTCATCGAAGCGCATCGACTTCCTCGGACTTGGCCCGACATTATTCCCCCCATTTCTCCGGCTCTAAGCCCGATAAAAATGACGGAGACGCGAGTTTAAGGTGACCAAAAGAAACAGCGGGGCGGAATACCCTTATTAGGATTCAGGATTACACGGGTACGGAGGAGGAATTCCAGCGGGGGGAGATTTTCTGATCCCTGACCCGAAGATGCTCGGATAACACGGCCATTGCTCGGTGAGGTGAATATAATGCGATTTGTTTGGCGCAGAAACGTTTGTGGGCCATTGTAGAGGTTTCGCGATACAAATGGGTCAATTCCATCGGCGCATGCCAAGCTGGTAACCTTTGTCTGGCCGCCTCCGTCCCTCTCCTGCCCTAAGGAAGGGAGAAAGAAGATTTCATAACGGGGTACTACGCGACGTTATCATCCTGAGTGGTTTCTTGCTCACTTGGAGTATGACTTTGTACCGAACTAACCGGAAATTATTTATCCAATTTAACAGTTTTTCTTTGTACGGACAGTAATACCAGGGGCCTTTATTCTTATTTCTTGCCTTTAGATGGCGCGAAAGAAACTGCGTGGAATATTGTGCCTCTCTTGGCTGTTTATAGTCGGACAAAACTACTGGGCTTGTGACAAAATAATGGATTAAGCGGTGGAGGTGTATACGGGACACGATTATTACGTACGATACGTTATTTTAATATCTTTTGCTGTCCTAGTGTTCTTGTACTCGGCTATACTACATTACGAAATAAACGAAGTACAGAGATATGTTACTATAATTAGTTACTAAACATTTAAGGGATATGTTCAAACGTCCACTAATTCAACCTTTGTCAATACTTTCAGGCAACGTAGGAAAATTTTGAGATGATTTCCAAGATTGTCGATCCTGTACGATTAATTTCGTAAAATTATAAAGAAAGGAAATAGAACTTTATGATTTTTGAGTAACATATTTCTATAAAATTACTAATCATTAGATTCCAATGCTTTACTCTGCTTATCATCGACGATAAACACTTGTCATCAATCTGACTCGTTGGCTTTGGGAGATAGATATTCATCCACTACGTCACATAAAAAACAGCTGAGAGATAAATCCACCAAGAACGATCAGGAGATCCGTTTCGAGCCCTTCCGTATCCCGAATCCTCATCGTCTCGATTGCCAGCCGAGACAATGAGAACCGTAAATTGTGCCGTATTATTCATCGACGCGAGGTAATTAATAACCGTGCGAACTGCATGCGGACGTGCAGGTTCATTCACCTCGGTCCGCAGTGGACCATTCAATACCGTATTTATTTTCGAACATCGAGGCCAGAGAATAATATTTATTTTCATCATTCACGCAACTAAAGTATAATAAGACTCCAGCACAAATTCAAATCTTATTAGCTAAGAGAACGATTGCAAGTCTAGATTCACTATTGAGATAAATCACTTTCTTCATTAACGATCAATCAACCGTCTGAAATTACTTCGAATATTTCGAATGTACGTATCAACACATTTCTATATTACTTAAAATACCTGAACTACTCATTCCACGGTAGAGGGAGTATTTATCGTTTCCCTTACATCCTCAATACCTTTCAGGAATTCCTTTCCATCTTAATAAATTCCACCAAACTCCCCGAAGGGACATTTTTGATATCCGCAGGTATCCCGCTGAAACAGAGCCAAGACTTAACGAGTCCGCCTCCTTTTTATATTTGGCCACGCATCCGGTTCGTTATAGCATCCCGAAAGGGTTAAGATTAACGCAGGGGCGAGGCTGCCGGAGCAAACAGGAGAAGCCACGTCTTGGTACGCACTTGGTACGCACCAGGAGAAATTGCAGGGCGCGAGCAAACATCCAGGGGCAGGTCCGACTGGCGAAGGGCGGAGGGCGCTTTGATGTTCCTCCCCTTTGACTTATTTTCTTTGCCACTAGCCAAGACGAATCGTCTTCGAGGATTAGGGGCGGAAGGGGAGATCAAAAAGCCGGTGGCTTGGCATATTCGACGAGGGTGGCCTCTGCCGAATGGCGAAAAGGGGGACGGCTTCTCACGAATCCTTGCTCCGCATTCCGGGCAATTTGGTCAAGGAACGCGGCCGAAAGAGAGGCCGAACCTTTCTCCAGGACGGAGTCTGCGTGGAATTAGATTGGTAAGCGTCTTTCATTCTCGTCACGAGCGAGCTGTGGGGCTACTTCCTTGAGGAGGACACCTTCGAGAAGAGAGCGGCGTGTTTTATAGCCCTTTCTTGGGGCTACGGTGGATTTTATACGTGTTCTTTGGAGGGCGTCTTTAGGGTTTATAGGGGGAATCGAGGAAGCAAGTTAATTTCGTAAATACGCGCACACGATCCCAGGAAAGAGCGCGCCTTTTTCACTCTCCGACTCCCTGATCTTTATCAGCAGTTTTAAACGCTGATTACTTATAACATGATAAATAAGTGGCTGTGTAATTAATAGAAAATAGTTACTATGTGGATTTTAACGAAAATCCTTGATACTTCGACCGTAGAAGATTAAAATCTACGGTTGAGATTCTTCGATTGACACGCGCACACGCTCTCAATATAGTGCATTGTAAGGAAATCGAAATCAAAGTAAATTGACCACAAATATAATAACCACACTATCCCATGTACTTTTAAACAACACCGCAAAAGGAACAAATAAACAAACACACAACACGCTTCTCTACTATCTTCCTCAAAAATCCCTAAAACACTCGAATATAGCATATAATACAAAAAATACTTACGCAACCGTTGCGAAATTATAAATAACAGTCTCAAATAACCGTAAAAAAAACGAAAATACGAGCTCGCCGCAGGACGTATCTCAAACGTATTTACTTAAAAATACCTGGACACCGGGCCAATTAATTTTTCTCAAACGACCCACGGTCGGAGAACTTTGCGTTAAATTCCAGCACGATACCAAAAGAACTCTTGGCCAAATATCTCCGCGATGGCACTCGGCGCCAGGAGCAAAGCTAACAAATAATCAAACGAGCAGGAGTCCAAGTTGTTCGAGGGCCCGTGGACGATGTCGTTGCCCATGTCCGGTCGCTCCTGACACCGTCGAGAAGCAAGATGCTTTGACACTGCCGTGTGCTAACTGTGTAAACAGTGTACGCGGGGACTTTCGCGGTGGTGCACTTAGGGGCTTGACGGAGTTATGCCGGAAGGTTGGAGGCTCGTGAAAGCGGAGACTGCGCCAAGAGAAGGCAGAGGATAGCCGGTGGAGTTGAGCAAGGTAATGGATGGTTCATAAGCGAGTTACTTACGTACCAGGGGCTCCAAGTCTTAGGCCACCACTACAGCCGCCTCAATCTCCGGCTAACTCTCGGGGAGGGAAAAGATTCGTGTCAATATTTACACCCACGGCCCGCGATTGTACTTGTCCCTCCTCTCGGTCGCCTTAAAAAAGGGAAGACCCGTGGATTCACTCGTGCGCCTTTCATCCGTTGAAAGCTGAACACGGGAATATTAGGATTTGGACCGTTGATCGAGATAATCTCGATGCTTGTTCTTCTACCGAGATCGAGTTGTTTAGGTGTCTTGTATCCTCGTTATGCGCGTGGAAATATCTCGAATTTTGATTTAGAGGGATCTTTGCTTTTTTCTTGTGATAGATACATGAAGGATCTCAGGTTTAAACGAGAGACGTGGAAATGAGAAAGAATATTTGGAGGTGTTGCTATCATATTTTATCTAGATATACTAAAAACGAAGTGACTATTCACGAAGTAAAGAACACGTTATTTTAGCTTGTGAGTCTTACATTAGGAGATATTTTTTTCTAGACTATGTTATCATTTATATATGATTTATACGGTAAATATAATTTAACCAGGGTTACTTGAGAATTAAACTCCACGTGGAATAACATCTTCCGACATATATATATATATATATTTTTCCAAACCGAACTCGATTCTCATTTATACCCGCACGCTTTTTGGATTGTTTTTTCACCGACAACGAGTTTATAAGCCAGGCCGATTTTCGCCGGCTTTCCTGACAAGTTTAAACCCAACTCGACTTCCCAACGAAATTCACGTTCCCACAAGTTGATTTGTACTCCTAGGCGAAGTAAATTCCCGGCAATGTTTATGCGTTCCTCGCATTATTCCTCGGATCCTTCGCGTCAGGAAGCCCGCAATTTCATCGGTCAGCACGGTGCCAACCTGCGTTCCCGCCCAAACTTCTATCCTTTTTCGCCATTTTTCAGAGGCGGCGGCGGGGACGGAACTCTGGTAATCACTCTTGCGAGAATGGAAATGGCCAGCCGTGTTCTCGCACGTTTGCGATACAGACGTTCCCTCCACGGGATGTTTATTCTCGCCCTTCTTCCCCGCGATGCGTTCGAGTTATGCGGCGCCTGGAAGGCACAGCTCGGACCGTTGGAACAAAGGTAACCCATTCCACACAAATGTATACGCAAGGTGGAGCGGAATAACCAAAGATACGTATTGACAATGTTAAAGCTCAGTGGCTTTTATTCGTACGAATAATCGTGGTCTTTTTGAAGAATATTTCTGCGATATCTGACCGTTTTTATTGCTCGAAGGAGCTACTGTTATGGATATGAATTATCGTATACGTATGTGTCCTATTTGGTCGTGTTTCAGAATTATAGTGAATAGTGGTTTCGATGAACAGTATGTGTCTGTACACGAGCTTGCAGTTTTGTTTTAAACGTAACATTGAGCAAGATTCTACGTTATGTGCATAATCGCTATTTTCGAGTTAGAATAAATTCATTTTCACTTTTTACACTGGCATAATTTAATGTTTTCCCGAGTATTTGAGATACTATAAAATATTGATTGTCGATGGTGGGTTGTAAGGGGTCCTGTTTTTACCCGACTCGATAGAATTAGGCTAACTACCTTCGTTTATTGAAACTATTATTGTGGTAAAAATACTATGTAAATATCTCAGATGTACGCCAATTAATACAACAGAGAGCTACTGCCGTGTGTGCAAGTTTACAAAGGCCCTCGCGAGAATTAATTATTGCACTGGCACAGGGGGAAGATGATTGAAAAAAATAATTGAGGCTTAACATATGAGCGTTCGATTTTTCATACGCATCACGCATTTCTTTTACGATACGCACATGCATTAATTGTAAAAGCGGAGAACTCTCCTGAGGATTCATTATTGTGCGATACGGGAATCGATGGAATGATAAATATAACACCAGTTGGCATCGAGAAGTACAATGGAGTATACTAGGATAATTGTTTACTTCAATGCTAGAACTAACAAACAGGTAAAAATCACTGATCAACCATTTTTTTTTAGAAAAAAAACGCACACCTTCATGAAGGTGCATCTATTAAATACTTAATCATTTTATCGTAGCATATAGATAATTATATTCATCTATCAACATTTCATCCTTGACCATCTCTTTATAAAAATGATTCTCCGTATATTTAAACACGTTTAAAAAGTAGTCTGTAGTTCCAGTGTTAAACACATTGAGTGCTCTGTAAAATTACTCGTTTTAATCGATGTACGAGCTTCGTGGTAAATTTCCAGGTGGAAAATCAAGGTGACATGATCGACGGCCTGTTTCCTTTACAGAGCATTTTCGGTCCTAACGTTATTATGATCGTCGATGGAATCATAAAGTATACAGGGCCTCCTGCAGTAGGGCTGTAACGTGAAATATTCAAGGTGGCGCCGAGAGAATTGAACGGATGACCTCGGATCGGGGGTAAGCTCAAGAAGAAGGTCGGAGGTCGAGGTCGGGCATTTGACGGGGCGAGGATAGAGTCATAAATCAGGATAACAAATTGATTGGCGAGAAGAGGACAAGGTGGTCTATCAACGGCAGGGAGACGAAAATCCCGGAGCCACTCGACGACGAAGTTAGTTCCAATCTCAAACGTAGATGAAGTTTTGTTTCTCGGTATCTCTAAATGTCCCTTGGAAAGAACGTATTTGAGAGTACAACGATTAACAAATGCGAGATTATGCTGCAAAAATACAATATTTCGTACGTGTCCTTTAAAGTACCCTTGTATTTCGGATATATTCTCAGATGAATTCTTAAGATAAATTATCTTACAATGAATCGAGTGAAAAAAGATACGCGTAGAGTAAAACTATAAAAAAATTTTACTCTGCGGTTTCTTTCAAATTGCCAGTCAGAAATTTATTACGAAATACTTATGGATCGATTATAAATAATTGCAAGACCTCCTTCTTTCTCGATAAACACTAACGGCGTAAAATATTCATCAAACTTGTGTAATAGGATGAAGTATATTAAAACGACGAGTCTCGATAGCTGAGACTATAGGACTCTTATTAAAAAGAACGCGAGACACGTGAAGCTGGCATAAGACAATTTGCCGCTTGGTGCGAGGCTCTTCTTTTTTCCTTGGGTGCCACGACTAAAACCGCCGCCAAGTTTTTCCAGGGTGCCAAGCACGGAATATTAATGCTCCAATTTTTCTTCATAATGCTTTGATCGTAGTAATTTTACCCTCTTTTTTTGGAGGCGTGACTCGGTGAGGTTAACGTAATCATTTATGATTAGCCATCGGGACGAGAAAGAAATCTATCTGTGCGATAATTAAAAATCCTACAGGACACCTTCGAAAGCTTTATAAGGTGAAACAAGGAGGTACTCTAATAAAAACTGCTACAATTATTTTTGGAGCTTACGTGTTCTTATTCCACTTTGTCAGAAACTTAAGTCTCTTACGGGCACACTCAAAACACCTTGGAAAGGCGTATTTTTCATAGTGTGCGATTTGTATTATCTGTAACGCAAGGCGCAAAATCTTAGGAGCTTATGAATCAAGATATTTAATACTCTCTATCTATCATCCCCGTGAAATTTATCGTGTAATGCATAAGCCATCAATTTTGGCCGTAATACTTTCCCAGATGCATTTTGCAAGCGGAAAGATTTCAATTATTTTATTAGCTCGAAGTAGCCTCCGTTTAATGAATTTTTAATGAAATATTTTCACGCTGGATGTAGCTTGAACGCGGAAATTCTCGACGCATTAAATTTTAGCGAAAATATATGTGGGAGCAGAAGGCAGATTTTATTAGCCGCCAAATAGAAACAACGTGAAACATCAGCAGTACATAATATCATCGATGATTACCAGTACATCATACGGCAACACACTAAGCCAATTATTATATAAACACCAGTGATCCTTGAAATATTTATTTAGAGAAAACCGATGCAATTTCATGGTTCGTACGTCTAATATTTATCGCCATGAGATACGATTACTTTTATGTCCAGTGGAAAGCGAAACAGAGAAAGCCCCGGGAAAACACATGTACATATATTACCTTGTCTCCTAATTCTTTTCCACGACAAAGCCAGTATTGATCTGTGCAGAAGTCTTTCGAGCACGGATCAAAGAGCGCTCTCGATTATTCGAATGGCCCTGCGATTAATTGTTATACGTCATTTATATACATTCGTGCACGCCAAATGTAAGCCTTAAATTGATGTTCGCCGATCCGAATGACGCGTGCACCGATTTGTGTACCCAAATACCGCCATTCGCGGAATCGTTTCGAAAGACTCTGGCCAGCCGGAATGGCCGATGCGATATCCGGAATATTTCAATGAAACGATCGTCCGCGTCCCCTTTCTTCTTCCTGCCGCGGCCATTGAGGCGAGGCCTCCTAATTACATTCGTCGAGCAAGACCTTTCTCACTCCGACCGATTTCCGCTTTACGAGCTAGAAAATCGATGATCTCGTAAATATCCATGAGACGGCCTTTTTATTCGAACCTGGCCGGACCGCTTTTCTTATCCGAGCTCAAGGAATGACGTTCGCGAAGAATAATATACTTGTCCAACGAAAGAGGGATGCCGCGGAACTGTTTTCTGTAAGCAGCATTTTTTTTTTTTTCTATCAAGGTTGAGGAGTAATTTATTAAGAAATCCTTTGCTGTAGAGAGTTTAGGATGTTACAGATACAATATGCCCGTGTATGTCTGAAGCGATTCATCGAGTACTTATTTATACTTAAGTTCTTTTTCTGATACTTTGTGTATATCACGTGATACTGAGAATTCTATAGAGCTTTACCAATATAAATCAGGATGATCCTCGATAGAAAATGATTCAAAGTGTACATCGAATGAGATTTGTAATTGCTTGAAAAAATACTTTATGTACTTTATGTACTATACGAGTTTGATTATTACTCTGTAATTTTTCAAAATCTTACTTTACTCATTTTTATTGGAATAAAGCTATTCGAATAATTTGAAACGATATGATATCAAAACGAAGATGTACAGCTGGTAATCCTCCAACATAAACCGGTGAAACAGTATTATCTGCCATTTACACAAGTAATGGCGCCTGCCATTTCAGCATAACGATGACAGCGTGCCGTTACATCGAGACCAAGCGCAAACCAATACTAATCTTATCGTTAACTTGTCGCGAAGATCGTATACATTAACCAGATTTTGGATAATGTCCTTGCCACATTCTGTCGCCTGGCAAGAAATGGATATCTGCCATTTCAGTACCGCAATAAGGACGTGCCGCGATATCGAGACTAAATGCGAGGCGCTAACCTTCAGTCTTATCGTTATTCCCCATTTAACTATCCTGCTTTACGGCGGCACTATTGTGCCTCGAATTGACGTTGATAAGCTTGTACATTTGCCCCCCCCCCCATGTTTGCGCCACGATTTTTTTCGTATCCACGATTAGCAAAACACGATCAAAAAGTTCAGATCAAAAGTCCAACCGCGCGTTTCGTCGGCAATACAAGTCGAAGTCGCTAAGGAGCGGTCATACCTTCAAAGACCGCGATTTCTTCATTTCCAGGAACTCTTAAAAATCCTTTGGCGTATGTTGAAATCATAGCAGAAATATCGCAATTAAAGTTAAAGCGGGATCATTTAAAGTTCGAGAAAAGCCAATAGGTAACTTCAAAGGGCGCGTGGTTTCGCGTGGAACGAACTGGCCGAGCCTCGGCGTCTCTTAGACGGTAAATAATCGCTGAAAATTGCCGTAAATAAGCGGGCATAATCGCTTATTTTGGTTCCTCAATATATATTACGTAAAGATAAAATCAACGATCCAACCTTCTTCATCGTTATACACAATTTCGCGTATATCGAAACTGTCCAATAACACGCACATTAAACAGAGATCGTATACTTTAACAAAGGTACTCTTCGTAATTAATCGAGACACAGAAAGATGCACTACAAGCGCATGGAGTATGGTTAATCGCCTCAAGATATGCTTCATGGAATTAATTTTCTTTTAATTTCCAAACGCAAACCCCTACTGTACACAGAAAGATGCACTACAAGCGCATGGAGTATAATTAATCGCCTCAAGATATTCTTGATAGAATTAATCTCATTTAATTTCAAAACGCAAACACCTACTGTACGAGACGTCGAATAAATCAGTGCTCGATCCATAATGAAAAAAAAAGAACTCCTAAACAAATACACGGATTATCAATCAAAGAATGCGATTCTTCTTTTGCCAAACTTCGAACCTTGGCGCTTGCTATCGAAAGACGCGCTTGGCATTGACGCGACTTCCCTTCGAGGAGCATCGATACGGTCGAAAGGGCGAGTTGCTTCGAGCAAAGGGATGCTATTTCTCGGGCGAAGGAGCAGGAAGTTTTATCTCGTTAATTTTATGCGGACGGAACCAACCCTCCCTTCGATTCGTGGTTGAACGAGGGGCGAGGGGGAGGGCGGAGAACGTGAAGAAGCGAACCGGACAGAAAATGGCTGTAACCGCTAATCCAATTGGCTTTCGCGAGAATTAAAGCCGCTCTTTTCCACCGTCACACGCCGATCCCCTCAGGCACTTATGGAATTAACCACTTCTAGACGTACTCTGACTATTAGATGCTACACGCGTGCAGCGTACGGCTTAGCCAAGATTAGTAACTTTTTGGACATGGGCTCCATAAAGGAAACCGTTGCTACATGGCGAGAGTGGTGGGCGAAACTTCGGATCCCTCTGCTTTGGATTTTCAAGGTCAAAGCGAAACTAGTTGTACAGTGAAATATACGTACAATTCTCTCGCGTGTTTGCACACATATTGGAACGTATTACCCGCTGTATTATTCCGTTGATCAAACCCTTTATGGCGCACCGTACAGAGAATACGGTTAATATGGGATGTACGTTGTTCCGTGAGAAAGAGCTGAGATAATGGTGCGCATCAAAAGCGCGGAATGCAAACTGGAAATATACAATAAACGACGTGTGCGCAATTTTAACAATCGTGCACCGACAGAATTTCTGTACAGCTATTACATTAACTGCATTTACACGCGATATATATGCCGTGTAATTATTTTTTAATCTACGGTGCTGCCAGCTATTTCGCAGAAATTTTTAAATCTCGAGCGCCAAAGTCCAAACAAAGTTACACGCGCACCGGTGACGGAAGGATTAAAAATTCGGGGCTGCTTTAGAATGTGGAAAGCTCTGTCTGAATTTGTTGAAATTTCAAGGGATTACGCGTAATTACGTAACGAACTTTTAATTATTAGTCATTTCAGGGTATTTAATCCGCGGTATTTAAACGCGCATACGAGACAGCTTAGGGGCAACCTTTCGCGATGCTTCGAATAATACGCTTACCTAAAATAAGTAATAAACGTGGAAAAAAAAGTACGCATTATTCTCTCATAATAGAAATACGAGTTAAAAATCCTTCTTTCTTCTGCACCATTTCTTGCGAGACTCAAAGCGAGTACACCGATCATGCATTCCCTAGATCTCGTTGTTAAACGTACAGTTATTCAAGGAACAGCTGTCACTGATGGAAAATCGATCGATCTTGCGGATGAGGGCTATTTTCTAGCACGCCACGTTTTACCATCGACCGCGAAGACAAAGCAAAGTTCTAGTAAATTCGCTTTTACGATATTGAGCCGGGTATCCGCGAATTACAATTTACCATTTAAGGGCATGAAGCGACCACTTAGAATCTACCACTTGGTGTTAATGTTCGTATACGGGGATTGTCCAGGAAAGTGCTGTGATTACTGATGATCCCAGGGGGTTATAAGCACAATACGCTTAGTTAGCGACGGTTTTGCTCCGGGCAAGGAAGATTATTCGACGTGCAAGTGTACGCGATGCAGCAGTTAGAGAGGTTAATTCGCTTTCCGATAAGGGGCAAGCTTTCTGACAATTCGCCGAGAAACTCCCATCCATTGGTAATTTCGTTAAGCGATTCGACGAATAAAAACCGACTATGGCCCCCTCGTAAATTACAGAATTTGCATGTAGATTGTGGAAAATTGGGGAGAGATAAAAATCCTGCTTTCATTGTATTTCAGAGTTGGCAAACCCTTTTATATTATGCTTGTAGCTTGTGTATTCACCGTAGGACGTCGATGAGCGGAGAATGAGGTTTTATTGAACATCGGAGAATAAGTCGTTTATTAGGTTTGACGAATAAAACATTCCCATTACCCCGATATGTTGTAATGAAAAAGGATAATGTAGTATATACAGATTTTAATTTGTAATTCAAATATCCCTGCTAAAAATCCGTTCGTGTTTTTTTTTTCACATGTAAAGAATTCTTTAGGCTCCAATATTCGGGAAATAAATGAAATAAATTGAGAACATTCGAGGTTTGAAAGCTGCTCAATCCCATCACCGGCCAAAAGAAGCGTGAGTCTTCATACCTGTGAAAAAACCTCATCAAAGGCAAAGCAACCAATTGGCCTGAACCGAAGAATCGCCTAGACAAGAATAACAAAATTCACGCCGCGATATTAATGCAATCCTGAATTTTCGTCCCGCAAAGCGTCGTCGGTTCCAATCCATCGTTATTCCGCCATATTATACAAACCGATCGTCGTCGGAGCGCAGGGACGGAAAATCCCGCGCAGCGTTATTACGAATTGATTTTTCCCCGCATTCGCAAATCCCACGCCGGGCAGCAAAAAAAAATACCCCCATTCCAATCTTGCAAAATTGCATTAATTTCGATTAAGAGCGGCATTACCGCGACAAACGAATCGATCAATTTTCAAGCAGACTTCGAGCGTCGAACGACACCCGTTGTACAGGCATTACATTTCGTTCGGATAAACACGCGCGGTAAACAAATCGTTTATGTAAAGAGGTCGACGCTGGCGGTGGGTGGAGATCGAGGAGGGTATGAGGAGGAGGAGGAGGGTTTGGCAAAATACCGAGCGTAGGAAAAAAAAGCGAATTGCGAGCCGCACGCATTCGTCGATCCCGGGGGATTAGAATTATCAGGCGATACAATCGAAAACGCGATTATACCGCGGGCCCCGCGGGGAGCTCGCATAATTTCAATTTCCCCCTCTAAATTCAAGCGAGGCCTCGAACAGCCTGCCCTGCTTCCCTGGCCCTGCGCGCCTCGTAATTAAGATTTTTTTTTTTTTTTGTTAACACTCCTCAATGCAAAAATGCTTAGAGCCCTGGCCCTTTGTTCCCACGGCCGGGCGCGCAGGTAGGGCCGGCGTTATCTCACGACTGGTAAATTTTCCTGAGTTACAGTCGCGGATTCAGTCGAGCCCTCGTTAATTAGGGACCGAAAGAAGAATCGCCGGGAGGCTCGTAAATCACGAACAATGAGGAGAAATAACGGCGCCGACGTTGCGGGCAACGAGGTACCCGCGAGTTTTCACCAACGAATATCCTTCCCGTTGTAATGCCCCGCCGTCCGGGGGCAAACTTATCTCGAAATTCCAGGGGGTTGATGGGCGCTGGGGAGGGCGCGCCGAGGCCTCTTCCACGCGGAAGGGCCGCGCCTGGAATTTAGCCCGTTGTCTCCAGGTTTTTACAGCCGACCTTCGCAACCTGTTCTCGGCGATCCGGAAGGGCGCTTCATAATGTCCATTGTCGCGGCCGCTTATGGGGGATTCTCGGCGTTTAATGTACTTTCAATTGGATGCCGAGTTAAATTATCGCAGGAGTTTTCGTTTAATTTCAGGAATGGCGGGATTAACTTTAGTGGCTATTGTAGTATTTTTAGATTTAGTGGAAAGAGTTTAATTTTGTGTATCGATTATAGGTTTGTTTTTATTTGGAGGAATGTACGTAGCGCGGTTTTTCTGGATTTTGAGCAATGGTTTGGGGAGAGAGGGAAGTGTGTGGGTGGGCGGTTTAATACATTTTTGCGATTGGCCCACCCTCGATGTGGGTCATCGTAACGTAAGACCTAATGGAAACTTGCACTTTGTGTTACAGCGCCCCTAGACGCCCGGTTCACTCTGATCAGCCAGCATAATCTGCACCGCATAATAGCGGGGATTTTACGAAGTGGAAAGTCTGGAAGAGCGGAGAACGAAGCCGGACCGAGAGTACGCCGATATGTTGTAATAATCCTACCAACAATGAGGATGCTTTTCCCAAAATTTCAGCGGCTTACGCTTCCCACTTGGAATATTCGTGATTATTTTGAAAATCTTGCTGTAGTAGAATAGGGTACGATAGTAATTCCACTTACGAGACTCTTGAGATTTAATACAGCGTTTGATATGAAACACGATAATCCATAGATTGCATAAGTTCTAGAGATATTTGTAAAATGAGACCAAATATTCGCTCTATGAATATATCCACTTGCTGTATAATAAGATAATATCCACGAGACGGGTAAACGTTTCATTATCTTCCTCCAGGCGCTCTCTTTTTTCCTCCAGGCTTTTACGTCTCGTTACACAACCTTGGTAGAAATTGGTGACGCACCTGTTGAGAGACACTGGTATGACTCTTGTAAGACGAAATTGTGCGCGTGTACCAGCGCACAATCTCCTTCCATTGTAGCATCCAATCCATTGTAGAATTTGATTAAATTTTTGTACGAATTTTCATATCATCCATAAACCGCGAATCTTTCAAAGCATATTGCCTGATTCAACTAGAAAAATCTTGGAAATCGTACAATATACTAAGGTCAAATTCAATTTCAAACCCAGCAGGAGATAATAAATTTTGCAAATTGTTAAGAAGTATCGCTACTCGAAGAATACGATATAATGTGTACTCTGCCTAGGCCAATACACGAAGTACTAAACTATTTCAACTTAATTAGCAAAATTGACACTACAAGCTCTCTATATTTCCTTTAGCTCATTTCCTCAAATTTATAGCGTAAAAAAAATAATTCTAAATAACAAAACAACAATAAATTAACATTTATTATAACAAAATAATAATAAAAATAATTCTAAACACAAATTTTCTCCGTCTCTCCGATTAAACATACATTCATTTAAAGGATACAGCGCAGCAACATTCCTCGGTCAGAAGCGCGAGTACGAAGGAAGGTTAATGGACTCCGCAATTTTATCGAGACGGCTATCGGTCTAGACATCCACCGCGGGGTTACAAAGCCGCCTTTTCAAACGAAGCCCGGAGGATTAGAGCGCGAACCGAAATCGGTAAGCCCCGCCCTGCGGCTGGCCGTGGCGCTGCGTAGGAAAAGCTCAGGCTTACGCGCTCCGCTAGCGTGAATCAAACGTACCTGCAGTTAAGCAAGCGCATCCAGAGTATTAGGTTCGTTCCTCCTCGTACACACGCGCACGCGTCTTTTGTGGGCCGACGAGCGGACACGTGCTCCGGATTCCTCGCGGAAAAGGAAACGCAGGGGAGGCATCGAGTGGCGCTAAGGGACACGAGGAGGAAGAAAGCCCTCGTTCGTAAAGAACTGCGGAACACCGCCATCGGTTTATTCCTTTTCTATTATAGAGCGGAACGTGACCCGGGAAGTACTCGCGATATTGGTTCTGCGAGGGCTTTGGTATACGTTATAACGTGGAATAGCCGCGGAGTTGGGTCGGAGTTTAACCCGTAGATCAAGGGAAGAATCGTCATACGGAAATCGCTGCGCATAGAGAGGAGGACGGTTTAATGGGAGGACAATGAGTTAATAATGACGCGCGTGTGGAGCTCGTGCTCGAGTGGATTTATGAAGCGTTGATATTTTGTTTTGAATTTACCTGCTCGTAGGAATCGTAAATTTACGATGAAACGTGTATATCGAGCATGTATCGGGATATATCGTCATGAATCGCAAATTATCTTCGTACGCTTGATCGCTTTAAAATATGGAATTTGTATACGTACAAACTGGTGTCACAAGCAATCAATCACTGTGCACGGATTAAGACTTGAGCCGTGAATAACTTTGTCGAAATCTCTGTAGGAGGTATTCGTACTTGGCGTTGTATTTATATGTAACCAAAGCCCTATGCAAATGTAATAATTCGATCGATTCGCTTTCAGGTCAAGATTCAGTTTCCGCCCTTGTGTTATATCGGCTGTTAATGCAATTATGAACCAATTTGCGTACTTGCTTACTCGTCATCGAAGTTAGTTTATACCTTGAGAGAATGGTACACGTATGAATGCCTTCGGGCTATGTGCAGTTAATTGTATCAGAACCGTGCTCAGTATTGTAATAATGAGCAGAAACAACCTAGGGATATTTGTGCGAGTTGCGAAATTACTCAGGCGGAGATAGAACCGGAATGCTATGTAAGATACGCGGTTAACGCCTAACTGCTCTTCACTCGGTAACGGCATAAAAAATCCAATTATCAGTTTGGTTTGCAGATAAATAATATTCTTGTGATAATAGCTATAAATAATTCAGACATTTGCTTCATTGATATTTACGATTACTATAAAAGTTTAACCAGGTGGCCTTTATATTTAAAATAACCAAGATTATTTTAGTTCGCGCTCAATTTACAAGTGCATTTTTTTATATCGAAAACAAATAAATTTCCTGCCATTATATATATTTTAATACTATTTTAAATATTTTATATATATATTTTAATAATTATATATATTATACATTTTGTATACAATATATATGCTGTAACGTTTGCAGGGAGGAAAATCGATCGCGTACGTTCTAGCGATCGTTTTAAATTCTATATTTCCATATAAAAATCACGAGATAGCGCAGAGGAATGAAATGCTTCTCTACGTCTTCCTCCTCGAACCTCTCGATAAGAATTCTTCTTATTAACAAAAGGTCCGAAGGCGTTTGACACGGGCGTTGACAAAGAATAGCTACCGCTTTATCCTGGATATTCCAGAGGAAAACTGGGGAGTTCACGGTGAAAGTAAAATTACGTTGGGCATATTTCACGGCCGGGTAATTCCATAAACGGACATCGGGTTCGTAGGCGGTGAGAGATTAAGCTGCCCATCGCGATCGTTAATCTCACTGTTGCAGTTGCCGCGAGCAGCACAAATACTCAAACACCTGCGAGCGTTCAAGACGTTAACTAATTGTCAAGCCCAAGCGTAAATTTACCCTTTCTTCGACGATTACGGCCGATATTCGGTCGCATCGCATCGCGTCCCTCCATTACGCGCGCGCGCCGCTGATGAGGCAAAGTACGTCTCTGCGTTACTAATACATAGTTTTAGCAGTTCCGCTAGTTATCCAACAGCTAAATTAACCTTCGATTAATCAATACAACCGCAATTACTGACGCAGTGACACGTTTCCACGAATACCGACTTTACGTCGACGAACAACTCAACGTAATAGGTATATTCTCTAATGTGCATAAAACCTTCATATATATACATATATACACAGTTCTTTGGTGTCTAAAAAAATATTTCTATCCTTTATTAGCGAGCATTATATATATTTTTATATGTACCACCATACGTCGTTTATTATATAAATATAATTAATAAGACGAAGGAGTCGAAGAAGACTTTTACTTCGCGCGAGATTACTCGAATTTAAGCTCAATCCTTATTGGATCGTGAGCTCGACTCGAGGCTGCTGAATTTTCTTGCACGAGTTTCGTGGAAAAATGCCACTGCGATCGGGCCGAAAACGGACCTGAATCCTGCCTGTCGGTGATGAGGAATTAACGCTTCCATCGCGATCGTTAATCTCGTCGGCGCGGCCCCTCTTCCGTAATCAGTGCGAAGAGTCAAACAAGCGCGGTCGGGGTTGTAATTAACACTCGAACGGCGCGCACGAGGTGCATCCCTCCTAACTCGCACGGCTGCTCGGTCAGATGGCACTGCATTATTCGTGCCCTGCGGAAGAAGGGAGTCGTACCGGCCAGGATTCGAATCGAAGGGAGTAACGGCCCGCGCTGGTTCATATACGGACGCACATCGATCCGACCACAGCCCGATTGCCAAACCGCCGACTGCAATGCAGCGTCCATCGGTTGCATCGGGCCCGTAGTCGCATCGGTGCACGTGTCTCGCTCGCGCCATGGGAAATTTAATTCGAAAAGCCGCGGCACGCTCGAAATATTCCGCCTATTGCCAATGATGCCGACTGGCCGTGTTCACGGGCAGAATGTGTGAAATTCGCGAAAAGTGCAATGTACTGCATATATATATATACACATATTATTTTCTTTTTATATATTTTTTATATTTTTATATTTTTATATTTTTTATATATATATAAGCACTTTATACTGATTCATAAAGAATAACAATAGGATTCTCCACAAAACGGGTCCTGATTAGATTTTTGCCAACTGTTGAGTGTTTGAAACTTTGACCCCGCATAAATTACGGAAGCGTGTGCTATCCCCGTACAAACTTCAGCACTTTTCACGATGAAAGACACATATATGATAAAGGTTTATTGATAACTGTGCGTCCATATGTTTAGAAATTACAAAAAATGTGAATAATTATTTGGCACGTGTACATCTGATCGTACAGTGTTTTTAAGTCTACTCGTTAACAGCTAAAATTTATATTAATTCCTCTTGACCTTACACTAGGTTGAATAACAAAAATAAAACTTTGTGTTTAGGTAAAAATCAAATCAACTTATCTTAACCTTATATTGGTATAAATGCGAAAAGTAAAAACATTTTATAAGCCATTTTTTTTATAGAATTGAGCGTCATGCATAATATATACGTATATATACGTATAATTGTAATACCATTGTGGAAAAATATTCTTTATCCATATTTGTAAATACTGTTCTTGTATTTTATATTTACATATGCATATTTTATGGCAATATTTACATATATGTAATGTAATATGTGTGTAAAATAAGGAAATATCTATATAAAGCGATTTTAAAATATTATTTCTGCAGAGATATAGTGTACATATTCTGTTTACACGTGTTTGAGATAATCTGAAATAAACACTTTCTCATGCCCATACCAACACATTGCACTCAAACCAATTTTAACGCTCACTTTTAACGTTTCTAAATTTATACACGTACAGCGGCGTTTGTCTTAAATAATACAATAATTGTAATTGAAACATTTTGCAAAAATTGTCCTAATCATATACACGCATTATAATATATTCATACGTATATATGCACACGTATACTCAGATATTTATCTATTACATAGGGCCGTAAAAGAAGATTAATCACATTATTCGCCACTTATTTCCGTTACAAAAGTTCCGTGAAATGCTCTTTAATGCAATTACAAATTTCTCTGTGTATTTCCAAACAAGTTAATTGATGGGATGTTAATCTGACGAAATAATAACTGTTGCAGAGTACTTCACCACCGATAGTACATAAAAATCCGTTTTGATAAATACGCCCTTCTGAAAGATAAATCTTGTTAATAGGTTTAATTTTCACCTGGCGTCATTATATACCTTGCGTAGAGCAAATCACAATGATTTTGCAAGATCGAAAAATTAAGGTACGAATTTCTTAGACTAGGCACGGCACAAAATGCAGTTGGGGCTAACTATGATTCGGTAAAGGGATAAGGAGGATACGCAGGATGGATTTAGTGTGTCAGCTGGTAACAGGATTTCCAGAAATCCTGGGCCACGCTTGCGCCACGGGACGTGGCGGGCGGATTAATTTAGCGGGATTCGATTGTTCCCGGTCAAGTAGCTGCTGCAACCGGCACTGTAAATTACTGAAAGGACTTTTGCTCCTTGGACAGGTACTGTGGCGAATTACCTTGACAGCAGGAGTTGGATAAGCGCAGTGGGGTTATAAATATAGACGTAACTCGAATCTTACTGACAAGGGGAGCTTTACTGATTGCGATGAAATCCGGCAGGTCTATATCCACGGCAAGCGTATTTTTCTCATAATTGGCAGAATATTTATGGATATAATCGCGAATAAGCTAGTGGTGGATATAGACGTATTCTCAAATCAATAATTGCGATGGGTCAGACTTTTCTTATGTATCTCGCGCGAACGTGTATTTGAAAAAAAAGTCTAGGAAAGTTTTTATGTCTAGTGTCCATTTTGTGTGTGTGTGTGTGTTTTTTATTACAATTTTAATAACGGATATACTGAATATCTTGTTGGACATTGTATTAGTCGAGTGCAAATGTTTATGTTACATCGGCGTAGTTTATTAAACAATTGCTGTCATCGTGTATGCGATGACTATTTTTTTAATATTTTCTTAATACCCTCTATTAAGATTTTATGCTTCATTAGTATGGTGCATTTTTAATAAAAATAAAGCTACTTCTAGAGGGAAGTGAGAAAATAATTATGTTTAAAATAATTCAAAATGCGTATAAACAATACAAGCAGACAAGTATGACGCACTTAAGTTTTTAGTGAAATTGACGATAAAATATATATAACATTACAAAGAAATCATATGTTTTTAAACAAAAAGATAAACAACTAACAATTTGGATAGTAACGTTGATATTATATATTGAATATAATATATAATGTGCATACCTTATTTGGTAATTTGAGACAGACCATAATCATTTTCAGTAAACAACGACCTAGAGTTGATACATATCACATTTGAAAATAGAACTTATAAATCTACCGTTATAAAATATTACGTCTTTGTATGAAGATAATTTGTTTTTTATCTCGCTGATGAAAGGTATAATAATGCATATCAATGAAATACAATAATACTGCTTACATTTGATCGATCGATTTGATCTAATCAATTCACTTACATTCAATTAACATTATGCAAATGTTCATCTATTTCAAAAGCGTATGAATTCTTATTCCAATTGTATTTTAAATATCTATTTAATTCGTACAATCTACATATTTAATAATTTCCATAAATATGCTTAAGAACAAATACAAGACAGGTTACAAAATTGTCTGTAAGAAAAGTATTTAAAAATACCTCGAGTTCCTCCTATCGATTCCATTGTGCAAATTATAATTACAGGGGGCCCTACATCGGCAGAAACGGCGATAGCAATTACACGTACTTATAAACGTGAGCTGGAAAGTGTCAACGCCATAGTTGCTAACATATCTATGTGTACTACATCTAATTCCGAAGAAAAAAAAAAAGGTGACAAAGAGGTAAACAGGCCCATTTAGTAATATACATACCGCAACCTCGCGCTGGAAGATCTACGAGAATATACACCGTCATAAATTTCGGCAATATCGATAAGAAATTACGGAGCAGTTGTTTCGACTGCTTCCGTAGTTCCAGTGCCGATCGCGCGGGGCTGTCCGTAAATATTTCGGGAATCGACATTGGTTGACGCGTGCCGAACTGACCCCGGCGCTATGGTCATCAAGAGGAGGCCCCCACCATTTTCTAAGAACACCTCCTACCCCTGGATCTTGTAAGGGTTGCCGAGTATATAAGCGAAAGTACACCCCCTCTGGTCCGAAACGATTTTGGCGATTCGGTTCGTGAACACGGATCAGTGTGAAAAACGGATAGCCGTTTCGTTAGAAGTGAGCTCATTAGCGGTGCCGAAATATACGATAATTTCGGGAGGCCTTCGGTGGGCGAAAGTACGATCAGTGTTGTGATAACAGTGCCCCGTGCGTGACCTCGGATTAAATATTAGGTAAGAAGAGACTATTTTTCCTTCTCATCACGATCAATATCTTTGATCGAAGAACGAAAAAGTTTGCGATCGAAACGGGAAGAAATTCATTATTTACGAGAACCTCGGGGTCCTTGAGATTTGAGATGTTATTCAATAATGCAAGTTGTGTCTACGAGTTGCGCAACGTTGAAGTCTATAGTTTTTCCGAATTGTATTCGAACTAACGGTGCTTCAAGTAGGATATAAATGAATGTCACGGGACATCGTACGCTGGGCCGACTTACCAGTGGTTTACATACTTCTCTAAGCATATCGCGTTAGGAAATTACCGTTATCATAGCGAACCTTTCGATTTCTAAACGTAATATTCGACAATACAGTTACACCTTCATCCAATCGTTTTCTACCCAGCCACGCTTTCCACGACTTTCTACGAAACTTGCGAAATATGTAATTTAAGTTGGCGATCGGTGGAATTCTAAATAAACCCTTCAATTTGATTTGTCAAGCTTAAAATTAATAGCGTCATCGGTATCATTTGCGAGGGTCCTTGTGCCCTTGGCTTCCACCAAGATCATTGCACGGCGAAAGTTGATTCACGGTCGAACAATGCCCCTTCAATAGTTTGTTGTTACCACTGGAGCTACCGAAACGGTCGAAATGGCGGTCAGTCATTGCTTTAAAAAAATTGCACAAGTTCATGACGATGTAATTCTCTAGACTTTTCATAGTTTTATCGCAACATGTGAATCGTTACGTTGATACACTCGCATTTCTTCTTTGCTCTTCCCTCTTTAAGGATACACACCATATACCTAAAAACATGCCCATAAAGTCGTCTCTACTTCTCAAATTAACAAATCCAATCTTTAACCTTTCATTCGTTTTTTTTTTTCTTGAACAGAACCGTGCGACAACGATGGCGTCTTATTCGCACGTCCCTCTGGACAACAATCTCCAGGCACTTGACTTCACCTCCTGCGTGAATCGACCGCAATCCTCCGAGCCGCCGATCCTGGATCTCTCCTGCAAGAGGCAGATCACGCACGACACTCCTTACGAGTCTCGCTCAAGTTCTCCCGCCAGCTCGGAGAAGCAGCAAAGCTTCGCGGAGGCCGAGAGGAAGAGCCCCTTCGAGGGCCGCACCTTCATGGTGACACCGCCCTCGGAGACGGATTCGCCGAAGAAAACCAAGTACGAACCTATTTACAACGCGGTCGGCATCGTGGGCCAGCATCCCGGTTTTTCGGGGATGAGCATCGCTGCCCAGGTTCTACCGACGTTGCTGGCCAGTAAAGAGACCGCCACTTCGTCGACGTACAGTGGAGAAGTGGCTCTGCCGGGTCCAGAATCCGGGAAAAAGGCGCCCAGGCCGTTCAAGGCGTACCCCAAGGACCCGCTTTCCCTGACGATGGGCACCGCGGAGCTGATGTACGATCAGAACTCGAACGAGGCTTACTCGGAATTTCGCAAGCGAATGCTCGACTCCGTCAGGAGGACCAGCGAGGGCACGAATATTAAGATGAGGAGGGTGACGAAGAGCCCTGGATTGCCGACGAGCACCGTCGACGAGAAGGATGCGGCCTATTGGGAGAGGAGGAGGAAGAACAACGAGGCTGCGAAACGGTCCAGGGATGCGAGGAGGGCGAAGGAGGATGAGATCGCTATAAGAGCGGCTTTTCTCGAGCAGGAGAATATGAAGCTCAAGTATGAGCTCGTTGCCCTGAGGAACGAGACGGCGAAGCTCAGGTGTATGGTTTACAGTAGTTAATCATAGGGTATCGATAGGTCGATGGGATTGTTAATATTTTTCTAATGCTCCGGGATTTTCTGTCTGCGTGAATGTACGTGGGGGGTTAAGGGAGTTCTCATTCCGAGTTTGTCATAGGTACGATGCGCGATTACCGTTGGTCGAAGAGACATGTCGCGTCTGAGTGACGTAGTATTTTATTGAGAAAACGTTTTGGCGAATATGGAAGAAGAGTTCATAAGGAGTACTCGATATTTTCACGATACCGACTTTATACATTTATTCCAAATTTTGGAATGTCATTCGAGTGATCGCAGTTCGTCTAAAGAATTGAAATGAGCGTCGAATTGGAATGAGCAAGAACCGAATTACTTGTAAAGTAACGACGACCCTGCCAAGTAGGCTATCCGACCTTAGCTTTACTCAAGGTTTATAGATATAAGTATACTCAGGCCAATGTTATGCGTACTTTAACGAGAAAATGTACGGTATGTCTTAAAAAGAGGCGAGAAGTAGCTCTTCGAAATTGTGTCGTGTATTAAACGTCGGGATAATGTAGGCAGGTGTAAATAATGAATAGGTAAAAGATAGATGTTATTTTAAGAAAACCGCCATTTTTTGAGATTCATCATGTGTAAATATTGTTGCAATATTTAAAATATATTTATAATAAAAAAGAATATTTTATAATTATGTCATTTATTATAAAACCTTGTTTGATTTTAAATTATCAAAGGGCGTGTATATCCTATAATTACATAGAAATTCTGTGCTTCTTACGTTGCAATTAAAAATAATGAGGGATCTTTAGGATTGATCAGTCGGGAAGCGAATCCGCTAAATCCATCATGTTCTCCGTTTCAAGAATATTTCTCTCATGCGTCTCACTTTTGGTGAGCGCTTTCGCATAGCCCTTCTGCACTTGATGAGGTACAAAAGTCAATGCAGATTTACCCAAGTTCGTACACTGAGGATCGGCATTAGTGGATATAACATCTGTATTATTGGCTACAGGAGTTTTGCTCAGACCTGTAAACATTCTAAACCTCTGATTTTTATTCAGGCATGGCTTTGAGTTTTTTTTCTTAACGTTAATATTATCTGCTTGATCAATATCCATTTTATCCTGGGATTGCAAATTCACTTTTTCCTTGACATTAGAATTATCTTCAAACCGATAGGTACTAGAGAATTTATGGACATTCTTACAATGCTCTCTCCTTTCGTTTGGAGTATTGAATTTTATGTTGCAATCAGAAATGAAGCATTGGTACTGAAAGGATAACACAGAAGTTAATACATACTGAATAATAATTAAGAAGTAAAGGGTAAGCAGTACATATACCATTGGTTGTTTTGCAGATAAAACTTTGAAATAACTGTCATGTGTTTCTAGAATATGAATGTCTAGCATCCTGGAGTTTGGCTTGGACTTTTTGCATTCAGCGCAGACATAGCGGTGGTTACTGTTATAATGGATTTCAAAATCAAGCAGTGTGTTGAACAACGCATCACATTCGGGATTATGACAGGGAAATTTCCGAATACTGCAATCCACAAGCATTTTTATTATTGTTTCGTTGATTTTTGGCCCAAAGTACAAAACACATTTGGCCTAGTATCCTAGTATGAGTTGAGACAATTTTAACCACTTGCACTAAAAACATGTGCCACGCGTATCGAAAAATTTTTGTTACAAAGTCGTCAATAATGTGATGTATATATTGGTAGACAGTTAACGGACGATGTTGTCAGAAAATTTTCTTTTATTTAATGAATATTACACTTTCTATTATTCACATCTTATTTTATAAGAAAACAGGTACAACAAAAAGTAAAAAAAACTCGTTTCCCAAATTATGGTTGATGTGGTAGAACAAATTTTACAAAGTGAATGTATTCCTGATTATTGAAAATATGCAAAGACGCTTGGTGGTAACAGATCGCATCATTTACATATGAAGTAATGAAAACATTTTCTAAGAAATACTCCACCCCCAAAGGCAAAAAAAGAAATTAATAAAGAAGATGTAGAGTATGTACAAAACACAAAAACGTAGTGAACCTACATGGCAATGCCAAAATGAAAGAAACTTGTAACACTATATACTCTAAATTGTTTTAATATATCTTACTATACAGTATCATTAACCTTTTCGCTGCGGAGCGCCTACAAATGAATTACTCTCTCAGCAGCCGGCGCGATAGTAGATTTTCTGTACGGATGACACGCTCGTAAGAGGGCAAATGAACGACGCCAAAAGGCGCTGTTCGCTCAAGGGAAGTGTCCATAGTCGAGCGCCAGAAGACGCTGTTTGCTGAGAGAAAGCATCTATAGCCGAGCGCCAAAAGGCGCTGTTCGCAGCGAAAGGGTTAATAAACAAAATTACTGTTCATATCCGTGTATTATTCTTTAGATAAGACTTTACAGTCTTCTGTTTTCAAGTGACGTCTCTTGGCAAGATACAGTATTCATACTGTAGTATTTCCATTAGTATTTATATCCATAAATTTGTTGTCAGTGCAAGTGGTTTAATTACAAAGAGGGGTATTCATTGTTACATTTTAAGAGTAATTTTTATATTAAAATAGCGCATTGATTTTTTTTTTTAACACACTGTTAGGTGTTTTTCTTATTCATTTTAATGTCAAGTTGTGAAAGTAAATATCTTAAAACGATTTGATACAAAAAAACTCATAGTTATACTTTTTTAAGTTGCAAGCCAAGAGTAAGGAAGAATTGGTAAATTTGAAATAAATGGTGTAAAATATTTTATAGCTAAACTCATGATAATGAAAAATATATTAGTTAATATATAGAAGCAATAATATAGATGCTTATTTCTTATATTTAAATTATATGATCTAGAAGTGATATTGAGTATTTAATATGCTAACTTTATATTTGTGTATTACAATGTGTAAAGATTTTAGTTGTACGATTAAAGTAAGAAGTAATAATTTATTGAGAAATAGTTATTCAAGTATTAAAGTCGATACCAAGCTATTGGAACTGTTGCAATATATCACATAAAATATGATTTATGGTTAATGTGCAGAATTTGAATTTCGATTTCCCGTGGGGAGATACATGCTTCTATTTATTACATTACCATAGCTGCAAAAGCTTTTTTAATCAATGTGACACTTATTCCACTCCGTTTGAATTTTCTCCTTTTAGGTTATGTCATCCCATCGAAGATCAGTTTCTCATTTACTTACACTTCATGACATAGTTCCTCATCATCCTCCACGGTAATGCCTTTCCTTAGAAAGACTTTACACGTGCGGTACGAATCCTCGAAAAAAGGATCATCTACGTGTCTCACACCAACTCCAAAACTCTGCAAAAGTTCGTCCACCGACATGTTTTAAACGGTTTGACAGCTCACGAATGCATTTGCGTTTTCACATGGCTCTGCGTCGATAATGATGAAATCTACTATTAACGTTACTTAAGTATTTATGTATCTATTCGTTACTATTTATGTGTATTTGATATATATATAAAAAATATATATATATATGTTGAAAGTGTAAGTAAATTCAGTGTTATTTCCTAAGCGATTATACTTTAAAGGAACATTAAATTGATTTCTGTACCTAAATAATATACAGGGTAATTCTAGTAACTGGGCCGAGCTATAACTCTTTTTTAAGTAAAGTTAAAAATAAATTGTACAAGAAAAGTTTGCACTGTTTGAAAAGCTTCATCGTCCTATACGTCGACTTTTTTCGCCAGTAGGTTAGTGCATCTGCAAAGTGCAGTTGCGCTGTTTTTTTAAATAGAGCCGCTCATTTTTTTTTGCATAAATACGTTCCTTAAATCATTCTGCAATTAAAATGTATAAGGAAAGTTATCGCGAAAACAATAGTTTATGAGATATTTCACAGTTGCTAGAATCAGCATGTATAAACTTTTCACAAGACAAAGCGGTCAGTTGAATTCTTAGAATTAGAAAAAATTTAAATTCTAAAGCACTTAGCTGATGCTTTTCATATTTAAAATAAGATATTTAAATCCATAGGCCACCATTAAATAACGGCGATTTTATAGCCTCCAAGGTCGTAAACAAATTTATTTCTACCTGATTCGTACAGCAAATATTAAGTAAATGGCTATATACAGAGTATCATCGAATCAGCAGAAAAATCCTGTTTATAAAATAGTAAGTTTGTATAAATAATGTACCAAATATAATAATAAGCTTCTGACATACTGCTATATTTATTTAATATTGCTACACAAATGCAAAAGTTATTTGAATTATATTTAAGCAGTATTCTTGCAAAATATTTCAGATGTTTGTTATTTGCAATTATCCGTCAATTTTATCTATCAAGTTATTTGATATATTGTTTTGTTCCATATCTATTAATTCCATATCTATTAATTTGTAACAAGAAATATCTTTTATTGGTAATTTTATAATTTGAAACTAACAAAATTTCTATGTGCTGAACGTTTCTTATCGTATTCATTCATAATTAATTATTTTATCACCTGCAAGAATGTATATAAACAAAAGATCAAAAATTTTTAATTTACTTTGTATAGGATAGTCGCAATTCTCAATTTATTTACAAGGAAAAAGCTATATAATTTTTAGTCACCCACAATTTTTCCATACAACTGTAACAGTTAAATGATTAATCAAAACCGAAATTATAATTTACTAGTGATATATACTGAATATGGGCATATTGTGCTCATTAATCGTAGGTTGGTATTATTCAATATCATTTTAGACCTTATTGTATAGTAAAAAGTATATAATTTAACGATACGTTTGGTAATAAAGCATCTACTCTTATAGTATTTGTGTAACATGAATTTACTTCGTAAGACAAGCTTACCGGCGATAGAAATATACTACATACATATTACAGTGTGCACTACAGTGCATCACACTCTTTAACATGTCCACTTACTCATTGCTAATTACTTCTCAGGGCACAAGAAAATATATAAGTAATAAGAAAAATAGATTGCACATTGAATATACTAGATACTAATAAAATACACTGCAATGTTTTATATAGTATTGCACTTCGAATTCATATAAATTGCGTGATGTAATATTTGGCAGTTGTTAAATATACTTACTGCAAACCTTATCCCGCTTTAGTAAAATCTTAACTATCATTTTAAAGTACTTTTAGTTTTGTAACGATTTTGCCAATTCTGTTTTGGTTGTACATTAAGCTTATGGAAATCTAATATAAATTCATTCGACTAATAACCGGGTTTTTAAATTTTCCAATATTTCGGTCATCTTGCTTCCAAGTTCATTCCGTCGTTGTATTTCCTCCTTTTTGTCCTGTAACAAACATATCGGGAAAAGGAATCATTATAATTACAGATTATATATCGATTATCGAGTAAAAGAATATTTCGGGTGCAGAAAGGCCAATGGACTGTGATACTTAAAAGTCAATTATCTCGTTTAAACACAAAAATATATTCTGTATACAATATGCATACACAAGAGTTACTATCCGGATACTTATGAAACTACGTAACAAAGTAAAGCGTGCAACATGTTGTACAGTAAGGTGATTGCTTTTTTGGTGGTTTCTTCATAAAAACACAAGTAACGTGGTAACAACAAATGCCTTGGCACTTACTTACTCCAGTTAACCGTCAACAATTCGGATAATTGGTTTTACTTTATATTTTTAAGACTTAGAGCTTTTAATGACTGACATACAATGATAACGACGTTTTGACCTCTCAGCACGGTCTTTTTCAAGATAAGAGCACATATATGAAAAAATCAAGATATTGGTACATGACAGAAGAAAGTGTTTCGGTATTTTTATAAACTGCGATTTTTCATTTGTGTCTTCTTAGATAGAAAATGATTTTGTTGAGCGATCGAAACATCACTATCATTGTAGTGAATCACACAGTGAATGGGATCTCTAATTTTCAACGATACAAAATATGATTGTTACAACCGAAATGAGTGATCTAACTTTTATATTTCATCTTTGACATTCATATTATTCCACAGCCGTTGAAAAATGTGACGTCACTTTTACCAATTTCAAGTAACCGTGCATTTCAATAGAAATTATAACTGAAAGTACTGATTCATCCATTCACATTTCGTGCCTTTATAGTGCACGTTTGTAGCATGTTAGCGAGACTTAGAGGTTTAATAAACCATCATTTCGCTAAGTAATACAAGCATCTTACAATTTACATTTCTACATCCATTCCCATTCCTTAGCGTCGCATGAACATTAATAGCGTTGCCAACCGCGTTGCTTGGTGGAGTAGAACGTTTTAAATTGTTTGCCAATCACGCTGCCAGTTGAAGTAGAAAAGGTTAATATCATGATTCTATAAGTTAATATGGTTTGCATGCCAGAGGTACATTATAATAACGTCCATTTGCACTGAAACGTGCAAATGAAACGTAACCCACGATAAAAGTCACGGTGGATTATAAAGGTCTAACATGGTGAAACGATTCTTGCCAATATCACGCAAACGTAACAATACGCGAACTATAAACGATTCAATGATACTCAACGAAAGTAAATGGTCCATTAATTTGTTCCTTCATTATTTTCACCGTGGCTACCTTTTCTCTGTACTCCTTAAATCTATCCTCCCTTTTATTCCTACTATCGTCGATGGATTTGCCCAGTTTTTTATTGTACACGTAGGCCGGAGGGTCTGGCGGCAATAAACCATGCGTCTCTGTGTCGAACACAGATCCTGTAACATTTTCTATAATCTCAGATTTTTTCGTTCCTTTATCAGCCTGGACATTGTAACGATTCTCCTTTCTGTCGGAAATTTTATGTTCCCTAGGAGGCGCTTCGAAAGTCGTTATTGGGAGTGCTACATGCGGATGAAATCTATGACTACTCATATCTTCCGATTGGCTTCCGATTTGCAAACCTGTCATGCCGTGAGGATCTGCTTGAGCGTAATACTGGTGCATGATCTGCACGTCATTATAAGCAGCTTGATTCAAAGGTTGGGAGTCTTGAACGTACGCGTATTCCTGATGCTGATCGGTCGTTCCTCGAAGGGGTAAGTGCGTTTGAGAATAGACTCCATTCGATCGATCGTACTTGTCTCGACCGTGGTTCCTTATTTCGACGTTCATTGGGTTTCCATTATAATCTCTCGTGATGTAACTATAGGGATCCGTGATATCAGGCGCGTCTCTTTCGTCCGGATAAAACCGTAGATTTTTATGTGGACTTGCATTAGGCGATTGAGAATGATTCGGGCTCGACACGTGCAAAGGATTAATATTTGTATTGGGTTTCTTTATCGGTGGCACATTTTGAAATTTTCCATTGCCATCGACGATGTGCTTTTCGTTTCGAAATTCTCCTGGATACCCTTTCCGACCAAGATCATGATTTTTCTCTTGATTCTGGCGTTCATTCGAGTTTCCGTGGTTCTTGTGGTTTTGCGCACCATTAGGAAGAAGAACGTTTGTACGTTCTGTGCTGTCGAATACATAGTCGAACGGAGGTGGCCACGCTTGGAAGACTTTTTTTTCACCTTCGTGCAGTTTCTCCAGCGATGGTTTTTGAGGTGGCCCGATTTTCGGCTTAAGAGCTTCTTCGCGCGATCTCCGCTCCTCTGGTTTTCGTTGTAACGCACCCGAATAGGACTCTTCGTTTTTGTCCAGATTTTCATGATTTAAACTCTTCGCCTTTTGCAACTCGTCAGGTGCGTACAGATAACGCAAGGGTACGAGGTAAGGTGCGTTCGCGATAAAATCGATTCCACGATGCAACTCTTCCTGCGCTCGAATCTGATTTTTATCCGGCCTGGAAACGTGCGGCACTTCGTGGAAATCTTGCACCACTTCCACAGGACGATTCTTGTCCGCGAATTGCTGAATATTCTTCGTGCTCTTTCTCTCTCCACGCTCATCGTCTTCCACCTCGTACTCTTCGTATTTATTTTCCGCCAAAGGAACTCCGTATTCCTGCCTAAGCCTCTCGATATTCTCCTCCAGATTCCCTCCATCCGTCTCAGCCAGGTATCCTTCGGTTACCTTCAATTCGTCCCCAGTATCGCGACTCGACGAATCGTAGATCGCGCTCTCCGGATTCTTCGGAGCAGAGTAGAATGAAACGATATCTGCATCGCCCACTGCTCGTTCGTCCAATATTTCACCGTAACTGTTGCGAATCTGCTCGGGCTTTCGTCGATCGTAATAATCGCCTATCGGCAATTGCTGCTCAACCTTCAGGCCGCTGTAGCTTTCATGGTCTTTCGGTGAAACCTGCTTGCCGTCTTTGTAACTTTTGGAAGAATCGTCGCCTTCATAATCACGATACTTCACCGCGTCCTCCTCTTCCTCGTCGGTCTTCTGAAATTCTTCGGTAGACTCGTTTTGAATATATTTCTCGGTGCTATCTTCGTCCTGCGTTTTCGATTCGTCGTCGCTCGTTCGATTACTTTCCTCCCTATCTTCATCCCTATCTTTGTACGCGGAATCAGCTTCGCGATCGTCGCCGTCCCTTTCTTCCTCCCGATATTCCTCGCCGCTCTTTTCATCCGTGTACTCCTTATCCTTCACGCGCTCTCGATATTGCTCACGTTCCTCAAACCTTTGCGCCTGCTCCGCCTGCTTGCGTTCCAGCTCCGCTATTCTATCCTCATGCTGCTTCTTCCAGTAAGGCTCGGCTATCTGCTGGCTGTACTTGTGGACCGGCATATTTACGTCCCTCTCGTCGAAGATCTCCTTGTTCTCCACGATGTATTTCTCCTTGCTCACTTGCTTCCTGTAGGGCTCCTCGATGTAAGTGTACTCGTTCACCGGCATCTTCACATCCTTCGCGTCGTAGATCTCCTTATCCACCACCACGTATTCTTCTTCGTCCACCAGCTTCCTATAGGGCTCCTCGAGGTAAGTGTTTCGATCGTACTCGATCGCTGGTATCTTCACATCCTTCTCGTCGTAGATCTCCTTGTCCTGCACCACGTATTCGTCCTTATTCTCCTTCTGCCTGTAAATCGACTCCTGCTGCTTGCAGATGGGCATGTATCTCGTCGAGAAGGAAGGCAGAGGCGGTGGAAGATTTGGGGCGATTGGAAGGGGGATTTTAACGAGCAGAGGTGACAGTAAGGGTGGCTTGGTATCCAAGGTCAATCTGGGATCTACGGAGGGCGCTGCTGGGGGCGGCGAAGGGGAAGCAGGCGGGGGAGTGCCGTGAAAAATCCTCTCGTACTGCTGCAAATGGTCGAGAAGGTTCGTGCCATTGCCCAGGTTCACGATGCCAGTGAGTTTGATGGTTTCTCGTTGTCTCGATGCTGGAGCTTTCGTCGAGTTATTCGAACTTGCCGTCATCGATGATGGCTTCATCTGAGCAGGTGGTGCACTAGCCGCAGCGGTTGTATTTCGACTTGGATTTGGAAGTGTCGCGAGTTGCACTGGGGTCACCGTGTAGCCGAACACTTGAGCCAGGCCGGATAGGATCAAGCCCAGGGCTCGTTTGTCGCGTGTGCCTTCGATGGCGACCGAATCGACGTTTTTGTCGACTATATTGTTCGTATAACGCGAGTCCACGGGAGGTTGGGCCTTCCATACGACGACGTCTTGGGATAACGCGGGGTACGCGCACAACGCGCACAGGAAGCACAGGCAGTAAGACGGTACACGAAGCTCCATCGTGGCGGTTTGAAGGCTTTCCTTCTTGAGGATAAAATGTTACACTTTGGGGGCTGAAGGATTGTCCAGTAAAACGTGCGATGTACAACCACCGCGTTCTACACGATACATTCGTTCTTCTGAAATTAATTATGATTAAATCCACGTGTTTATCGTGTTGATTAACACTAGAACTACCAAGACTGTCATTTTGATGGTTTTCACATTTATCGCTTTAAAAATATTGATATAATTTATGCATCGTCCTAGAATTATATGAAGACTTTTAATGAAATATAAAAACAGTTGTATATTCCTACTCAATTTTCACTTAGCAATTTTAACTTCCATAATGGGTGTGACCTCTATTTATTTATAATAAGATCCGTTAATATGGCGGCCTTAGCAATTTGAAAGTTTATTGTTGTTTATGGACCATTTATGCGATGATGGACATCGGTACTTATTTACATTCATTTATACAACGTTTTCAAATATTTCTTAAAAAAATTTGAAGTTCATCTTTCATACAAAGCTACACTGAATGAAGTACAATATTTATAGGGCAACTCCAATAACTCCTGTTCAACTATAATAACGGGATTCGCTTTTTTCTGATTATGGCTCATCAATGTAGAATTAAGAGATCTAACTAGTAGATGCAATCAAGGCGTAATCGGTATCAGTTGTATTTCTAATTTGATAAAGTTCTTAGTGAAAAGTGTGTCAGGCGATAGACTAGTAGTTTTATGGCTACCGTAATATCTGCCACTACTAACATGACCATTCTCGTCATGTTCATCGCGGGCTGAAAGTGTTACAGTTTTTGAAAGTGAGCAGTAGAATATTTTTTTGGTAACCTGTCAAACCCATCAAAGAGGCCAATCTATCACAGATGTTCCTTCATAGGTTCGACAGCTGGGTGAAACTATATAAACGCCCGCAAGGGTAACCTCAAGATACAGATGAGAGATAAGTATTCAAATAAACGATTTTTGCGTCAGGACTGCCGTTTTACTTTCTTTTTTTTTTTAATAAATTATTATAAATTTTATTTAATTTTAATTTAAAGCTACAATAAGAGCCATGATCAAAAATCCGTCAGTTCGATGGATGTGGTAAAACTAGGTATATATATAACGTCGGTATTTCTAGTGTTAAACACGTTAAATTCACGTTGAGCATTATTTCGATTTAGCCGATCAATTGTCCATATTTATATCATCAAATATCCGCGTTAGCTTTTATCTCGATCCGGGAATATGCCTGATATTTTACAGTATTACTTTAAAATATTACTTGTTCATACTATATTCTATAATGCGTTTCACAGTACTCCAGGAGTGTCGCGTTGACATTAATTACATTTTATATTATAACGTTTCACTGTAATTTTGGCCGAAACGAGGGTAAGCGCCCGGGCGAAACGGTATCCTTGGCAGACCGAGGCACCTGAACGTGCCGCGACTTCACGGCAACTGCCCTCGAAGCGCGCCACACGAACAACATTATAGAATGACTTAACTGGCGGGGATGCATTTTTGCATAATATCGGAAAAAGAAATGTCGAGTTTCTCTTCGATTGCACGGGCCTGGTCATTGATTTGCGACAACTGAAGCGTCACGCTATAACGTGGGAAGGTATTGCCGGAAAGTTCTCCGGGAATGGACAGCTATGAGCCCGTTAAGAGGTGCACGGAGGATTTTAACGCAGTCACGGTTCGATTTTAATTGCACGCAATAGTCGTAAACTCCGTTCATACGAGGAATCGCCGCTCGGTTTTTCTCTTTCCGGACGATGAAAGTGAGTGAGTACTCCACGGCAGGTTGGCGATACGATTCCAAATAATAACGATCACTGTGCGCTAGAAACAGTACTCGAATGTACAGGATGACTAATAAGTTACGGTTCATTTGTAAATGATCGTATCTTTTTACTTGCGAATCGATTATACCGACACTTGTATTATTGGGCGAGGGCAAAAGTTCGTGCGGAGTTTCTTATAACTCCATTTATTGAAACTCCGCACGAACTTTTCCACTCGCCTAATATTACGTATTCTTTTCCTAGAAGACTTCTTTGACATGCTTTTTTTTGTAGTTAAAGTAAGGTAGCGATGGTAAGTGTGAAAGAAAGAGACGAGGTGGCTCATTATGAGGTTTAACACTAAAACTACTACTCACTTTCTAGCCATATTTAGGTGTATTAAATATATTCATAAAGAAAAAAAGGATCAAGAAAAAGTGTCAATAAATTATAATATTTATATAGATACTACAACAATATGATATAAAATCTTATAAAATACCCTATCTCAAAGTTCTATAATTTTTCGATGAAACAATTGAGCAGTTATTTTGGCCGATCCGGTAGATTTAATGTTAAGCATTTTTAGATTTATTGTGATGTGTGTACGAAGGTGATAAATGGTTGATCGTCGAAATTATGCGATACAGGAAACAAAAAGAATGAAAAATTTGTATATTTCATGCTTCTAATAGTAATCAGTATCAGCGATCTAAGAAGATCAGAAAAATGATGAAACATTCCACGTGGCACTTTGTGGTCGGGAATTCAAAGATATAAGAAAATGCCTTGACAATGCTGAAAGTCATGACAAAATTTAAATGTTGTTACACAAGACCTTAAAGGCAGGAATATGATATACAATAGCATACGTTTAAACACGACGGATTTGTACTTTAAGAATTTATAATCATTTCAAAATATGCACTGACTTATCAAACGCCTTGTAAATCGATAACCAATAAAATTTGAAACACTGATTACGATCATTTTCGTGTAGATAACGAGAATTTTAGAAAATGTCTTGAAAATGTCTTGAACACAGTATTTTTAATTTGCAGGTACACTTGTGATAACCTTGGGAATTTAATGAACAATAATTTACTATATTGTCATATAGAATGACAACTTTATACTGTTATATCCTTCTATAGTAACATAGTGAAATTTATTTACACGATGAAAGCGATTGGCTACGATTAATGTGCTTGGACGCTCCCAATTTAGTGAAAGGCGATTTATCGATGCGATTATAAAAAGTGTATTGCTCGACGCTTCCTGTTAATGCCATTATCCTCTTTATTGGACAACTTTTTCGATTTGTTTCTTCGACTTAAAGAAATACACTTGTGGTTTGATTTTTTGAATTTCGTAAGAAATTCACTATTCTCACCAGGATTCGGGGTAAAGGATTGGAAACGATTCCTAAGCATGGTTACCTAACATAGAAAATGCACCGATTAAAACTATGCAGGAAGTAATAGCAATTCCTCGATACCGATCGCAGAAGTGAAAATAATGTAATACGGGTTGTAATAGAGGTATACCAGGAAACATTATCAATGCTTACAATAAGTACATATCCAAGAAATACTTAAAAAGAGTACTACTGATCTATCACACAGTAAAAATAGTAGAGAGGTCAAAAATTACTATATGAGCCACTTATTACTTATTACTTATTATTATATGGACTTAGTAATATATTATAAATGGTTATATTCAAATCGAGATATTTAAGAATTTGCGTTTCGATGAAATTAAAAATATATGTATAGGATATCACCTAAGTATATCTAAGAGAGTTAAATTTACAACTCCGATTAAAATAATAACAATTAGTAAGTGGATTATATGTGTTTTCTTGCCACAAATGGAGTTAAATCACTTTCAAAATGAACAACTAGATTTATTATAGATTTTGAAAGAGCTCAAGTCCATTCAACGCAATTTAAAATGTCTCGAATTGAAAAAATAATACTCTGTTTCTTTTATATTTCTTCAGTACACTTGAAAAACACAATTTATGTAATTTACGAAATCTAACTACATAAATTATAATATAACAATTTGCTGCTTATCTCCATTTTGTGCATACGGGAGGAAGTTAAAGAAGTCCTGGTGCTTTGGGAGTATATATCGTAATAAGTCCATCATGTCCTTGTATGATATTTCGCTATTGTAATTTATCTTATACTCTTATAAAGTAGTGTCGATATAATATTTTCGAACTTTCTTGATCTACCTCGGCGTGGTAATAAATTCAGGATGTAAACCCTTTCGTTACGGCAGTCCGGTCTGCCAGAGTGACGCCACTGAACGGGGCACTACGCCGCAAAGTGTGCACATTGGTGAACATAAAGGTCGTTGCATGGCTGCCGACTATAGTCGGCACCCGTAACGAAAGGGTTAAACTTTGCATTCTCATCCATTGGTATCTTATAGAAAATGTTATATGGTGCGTTTCTCAAAAAATGCATCCAGCATATTTTTAATCGATTTATTGTTTTCTCGTTAGAATTCTTTAACCCTTTAAAAACAGCATCCTCCGAAAATCTTGTTGCTATAAAATTCTCTTGTTTCATTTTATTTCGAATAAAGTTATTCCTTTCCGGCACTTTTTGATAATTTTATAATGATCTTGGGGCAAACCGTGTTGATTAAGCTAATTAATTAAAATGACTAACGTCATTGCTTTCGGACATTTGAAAATTCGCGCTTTTGGACATTATCAATAATCGTTTGGACTTAGGCCACTCTCAATTGTTGCACTAACTGCGAAAACAATGTGTCCTACATTATCGTATAAACTCTGAATATACTTAATCGCAAATGCTGTTGATGAAGGCTAATTTCAAGTTGTACGCGTAATTACAAGCAACAAAAAATAATTGACAAATGGACTTGAGCCACTTTCAAAATAAACGTCTCATACAGGTATGACGGTGATCAATGTACAGATATTTTTTAAGTTTATATACAGTAGTAACTATTCTGCTATATTCCAAAGTAAGATGAACATAGCAAATGAAGAACGACGAAATTTTGAAAGTATGTAAGAGTTGTTGTATAAGTCGCAATGCTGAAACTGACCTCACATTTTTCATTGTGTATTGTTGGAAAATGTTATTATCATTTTCTATTATCAGTTAGGATAATTTTCGTCTCATAGAGCGAAATAATTATGGTTTATATTACGTCAAACTTACACATAATATTTCTATGACTGCAATAGCTAATAATTTTATTATGGTTGTTTAAGTTGGTCAAAGTTTTAAATAATTATATTAAAGAAAAAGATTATTTTACTGAAAAATTGTTTAAAAGTTTCTAGAGCAGATTTAAGCAGAAAGATATTTGCGTATGGTTTAACTTGATATTCCTTAATGTTATCCAAGGTTTCACGACATTTTTTGTACGTCAGCTAATTCACGTTGCAGTTTGTATTCAAGCTATACATCGCTATATATGATAAATAATATGATAAATAAATTTCTGATAAATAATATATGATAAATAATAATTTCTCATTTATTGTCATTCAGTCGATGTAATTATCATAAAAGACACTTGTCGGATGACTAGAAACAGAGTGGTAGTCAAAACTGGATTTTTTTACGGGTACAAAAACTGCTAAACACCAATAGCAAATAAATACGGTGTGAAGTAATACTGTATAAAGAATTGGAGTAAATGTATACTTTAACTGAAAAAAACTAAACCAATTTGCTCTTGAAAAATGTTTCAAGTATAAGATGAAATAGAGTAACGCATTATTTACCATTGTCGCTTCTTGGGGATGCTTGTCTTTTATTTCTTTCTACTTAAGAAATGGAACTTTTAGTTTTTTTTATTTAGATGTTCTACTGACTGCTATAAAAGTTACAAATTCAATAAAAATATTTTTTCTTTAATTAACTTACTGTATGAAGTGCATTAATTAGAGCTTTCTTTAGGTTTGTATTTGGCCTTAACATATAATGGGTTAATGAAGGAGAGGGCATAGCAAAAATATCAATCGATTAATATAATCGTCTGCACACCATAATAAAATTATAGACAAATTTCAAAAATGTATTCTTACAAAGATCAAAACATTTTTAAAGAAACTATTAGTCAATCATTTTGATCACTTTGGTAGGTCCAATATGAAGAACCACACACTTAGAGAACAGCCAAGAACAGTATTTGTTATTTGTCTTTCCTACCAAAGCGTTATGAGCTTCCGTGTTTTTTGTTCATTTGCCTATAAATGTACCCAAAGATTTTTGTCGCTCTGCAATCAGAGAAACAATCCGTGTTACGGATTAACTATTTTGTCAACGTAGGAAGCAGTCCCAGCTCTTCGGTTGATATAAACGATTCGTCTCGTTTGTCCAGCTCCGAATGCGCTGGCACGTTATGTCAACACGGAAATGAGTATCTCGTCACGAATGTAAAGTCATTCTTCCATGGAGCGTATTGCATCAGCTTGAATAACAATCGATAAAGATGAATTTCCGTGGAATGACAAAAGTCTCAACATAGTGCCTCACTTGTAACTAACACAGCGGAAGAAAGTCTAAAATCATGATCCATCGAGAGCGAATAAATCTTTGTCATATCACAAGCTACTAAATCAAAGATATGGGAAGAATTTGGTATACCACTGTGTATGTAGATTACACAAAACATAAAAGACCTGGAAAATGTGCATCGACTGCTTATAGGTTTTTAAGATTAAATTCACCCTTTTCCAATTGAAGTTTGTATGTATATGTAAACATATGTATGTAGTACATATAACCTAGTCTATAAGTTGTTCTTCTTGAATTATTATTATTATTGAATTACTGAATTATCTGCATACAGTTTTAATACACACTTTTTTAGTGCACTTATTCATTTGATTTCAGACATATAAGCAGCGATTATAGCTTGAGTTATGAGTATTTTAATTCCCTTACAAACGGAAGTAAAATATGATTATAAAAATGGAAAATAGAATTGTCTAAGAACATTTTTGAGAGACTGCAGATATTCATGTATCTCGTGAAACTTACACGTTCCTGTGTTGTTTTGTTCTATTTAGGTTATACGCAATATATCGACGAGTTATGATTGCAAATATTTGTAATTCTACAGATTTTTATAATTTATTTTTAGAAACAAAAATTCAGAAATCTAGGGGTGAACTTTTGGACGACGTAGAAAAATAGGTTTCCATTACCTGATTTTGAAGAAAAATATTAGAGTCGAAAATAGATTCTATATATAATATTTTATTAGGTGTATAATTTTGCTTCCGCCAGTTTCTTCCCAACATTAGGGCTTTATTCTAAAAAATACATTTATGATTCAAAGTATTGTCCATCGTTGGCCACGGCGGAAGCAAAGTTGTACACCTAATGTATCGATAAAAAATAAATTGTATATTTAAATAGATTTTATGAAAAATTTTAGGATTGAAGAAAATATTGCAATATTAGAATAAAATCATGACTGTAAGAGGTATTACAAAGAACGTAACAAATCGAGAGAAACCACAGATTACGAATGTCGGTTTTACAATACCAAGAAGGATTCCAAGAAATCATTCAAGGATGACAAAACAATATAAATAAAGTCATTCAAATAAACGGTCAATTTTTTTACCTAAATGATGATAAATGTACGAGGTGCAACTGTCGTCTCATTAAATCGTTAACACATTTGCATCATTAGTATACATATACGCTCAATTTTTCTGGTTACTACCACCACAGATGTATGCATACGCTCAACTTTGTTGGTAAATATCATCATTCCTCAGCTAAAAAAATATAAATGAAGGGTCTTATTGAAGATCAAAGTAGTCATTCTGATTATAACGAAGAAGAAATTACGCCAGGTTCAGATATTCTGGACAACATTTTCCAACGTTCATACCATCAATATCATCAAGAAAAGCTTAAAAGCGTTGCGTCATTTCTTTAGCTCAAAAAAAAAGGAGAAAAACAATTTATCAGTGTGAAAATTATAAAGTGACTTTATGCATTCAACATTTCAAATACTATCATACTGCATAAAATAACTAATTACCTTTTCCATTATCATTAGTAATATACATAGACGTAAATCACATATTTGCAATTTATTTTTTTCTCATTTTGCTGAAATATGAAGTTTTTTACTCGTAATCATTTGGGTACCTACGTAAATATAATAAACGAAAAATCCGCGATAAAGACCTTTTTTTCGTATTTCCCTTTGATGCAAATAGGTTAAAGCTACTAACACTATGCGAGGACCGCATTCGGATTTCTGGAGTTCTGGTGCGTTATTCAATCAACGGCCAACGCCACTCAGGACGGAAACGACAACAAGTTGCGTTAGTTGGGATATTTCCCCAGCTGGACTTTCGTAAGTACATCGAGTACGACCTGCTCTCTGCGCCTGGAGAAAGTGCACGGGCAACGACAACGCCGCCTCGGTTTCCTAGTCTGGCGTGACAAAACCTCTCGAAGAATACGACCGGGGAGGGCAGAGGAAGAAAACCTGCAGCCCGTGTTTTGCGCACCTTGACTATGAGCGATGTTAATAATTCGCGCCATGTTGATAATCCGGATTATATGCTTCGCGCACAAGACATTACCCGTCACAAGGGATGTTCTTGGCACGACTTTTTTTCGCTGGAAATCAGCTTTCCATGTTATTATTAATAGTAGTGTTATTTGTAGTTGTTATTTATATTAGTATATCGTGCAAAGGTATCGATGTGTCGAGGTATGATTTTTTTTGAGAGATTCTGCTTGAGTGAAAAATGACTGGGTTTTTGTTAATATAATAAATTACAGGATTCCTTATCGATTTATAGGGCAAAGGAAGAAAATCGAGTGATATCAATAATTCGTGTAAATAAAAAAAGAAAATTCTCAATGTAATTCTGGTAAGCGAGTAAAATAATATAAGAATAATTAATTTTGTAGAGAAACACTTATGATATTAAATAATATATTGTACGATCCAAATTTTCAGTAAAAGGGTGGGACATTATAAAAATTCACATGTACTATTAGATCCACGAGCAAATCAGTCTAATATATTAGCATAATTAACCTGTTCTGACTAAAATTTAATTTATACTTTTTTCCCTGTGCGTCATATATAAAGAGTGGTAAAAACATAAGTTACGATATATAAAAGATTTATGTTAGTTACGAATAGGAGTAAAAAATGTCTAATTAAGATTAGTCCTGAAAGCAAAACTTTTTATGTAAATTAATTTTATTATTTGCTAACATTCCAGATCGTGCGCAAATCTAAAATTATTCGACAATATCTTTTGACATCAAGATTAATGTGATATTTTTAATATCTAAGTATTTAGATTTTTTTTGGTGGAGGTACTTGAAGATTTTGGTCCATTCATCGCCAATAAATAATATGCTGGAGCCAAATTAAAGAATAGAAAACGTGTATTATATAATACGTGGCGCAGATGGGTTTTGTATTTGAATGCAAGTCAGACATTTTAAACGACAATGAACTGATGAAATAAAATTAATAACAGTTAATTTTACATCGAAAAGGTTGGTTTTAGCACCTATGTTAATTAGACATTTTGTACTTTTTTGGTTAGTTACTATAAGCTAAGTTCTGTACCTTGCGTGTTTATCACCTTGTATGTTTTGCATACAGGATGGACGTATTGAAAGGCGGAACTTTCTGTAACTATTTTTTGCCCGCTGCAAATCGTTCCTCGATGTTACTACTTGTACATTCAAAGAATATAATCATTTTCTTTGGAGAGTTGTTCTTCTTGAGTTGATTTCTAGGAATGATCGGAATTTTGTAAATTGGCTACCAGGAACTTGTACAATATATGTAGACAGAGGGAAAAACACTTGCAATACACGTTCTGCACTCAAATCGGACGAGTAAAAAGATCTTTTGCGACTTTTCTCTGCTGAAAGTAGTTTCTCAATGCCATTATCGAGTAATTGAGCAGTCACGTTTAATACTTTTATAATGTTTCTGTTAGAAATAGTAACGTCTAGCTTCTTGAAAATTGTGGACGAGCAACTTCGATAATCTATTCAGACAAGGAAAGAGAACTTGTACTACATATTTTGCATACAAAATACACACATGTGACGGAAGGGTTGCTTATTGTGCAATATTATGCCTGGGATTCCTGAGCCTGAGTAACAGATAAAAGCCGGATTCGGCAGTGGTTATGCGCAGTTCGACGAAGAAATCGATCGAGAGTCGCTGCAATTGTGTAATTTGTTTGTTTCGCTCGTGAACTGGCTATAAATCGTTTAATAACCCTTAGCGAACGAATGTCACCTTATTCGTAACATTAAAAATATTCCAAGAAAATCGAATGCTGCCATACAGGCGGCATAGTCCTACATATATACATCTAGTCGTTTCATTCAACCCCCATTATTTTTCTATGATTTTCACTTCAGTATCTTTTTGTATAGACCTCTCTGTTCATATATTATCTATTATTACTGAAAATGAAATATGCATTTTTTCTCGCACTAATGATAAAGCAATTCGGTAAAATTCCTTTAATCTACTGGCCATTGTTCTAGAAAAATACGCTTGTTCGTTAAGAGTTTATTCCATCGCTCGGTTTTTTACAATGATCTTTTCTGGAAAGTTGTATTTCGAGTAGAAACGGTCAAGTTTATGTATGTCTGTTATAGGTTGCTGGTATAATAAGTATATTTGGTTAAATATAGCATCGAGTTCTATTGTACTTGCAGTGTATTGTTAAATATTAAATGAAATATTAAATGATTTATTCGTCTTTAATGGTATTGTAGTGATAATTACCAATAATACTTAAGTCGTGGTAAAATTCAAGAGAATATCTACGTATCGATATCACACTCAGATTAAAAAATATGTAAGAGTAAACTGGTATATCTCGTAATCCATAAGCTTGTACGAATAACAACTTATTTTTATAAAACTCCAGATGATGTAAGTTGTCTTTAAGACTTATACGATTATACGAAGAATAAACTCGATTAATACACGCATATGTATACGCGTATCATAAAACTAATGTAATTAAATCATGTTGAGTGGACTTGAGCTCCTTCAAATTTTACAACAAATCTGTTTCTTAATTTTGAAAGTGGCCTAACTCCATTCTTGGTAAGAAAACGTATATTATTTACTTAATAATCGCCATTATTTCAATAAGAACTATAAATTTAACTGCTTTAGATACAGTTAAGCAGTACGACTTAAGTACAGTATCCTGTACACACACACACACACACACACACACACGCACGCACGCACGCACGCACGCTCGCACGCACGCACGCACGCACGCACGCACGCACACACGCACGCACGCACGCACACACACACACACACACACATTTAATTGCATTGCAACACAAACTCTTAAATATCTCAATTTAAGTATAAATGGACTTAGCCCACTTTCAAAATAAATGACTCATTTATTATGTGTACTGGTCATATTATCATTGCTTAAATTGAACATCTGAATAAAAACCTATAACATATACTTTAATAACCGTTATTAAGAATCAAGATCAAGTTTATATTACTATTGTAAGATTGTACTATTGTATTATTGTAACATAAACTCAGAACGAGGATCTGTCAATCTTAAAATACAAAGTCTATAATTACACATGTAATGGTGTAATTACCTGTATAATAATCAAAATAATAACCATAGAGATAATAGAGAGCATCAAACATAGCCTTACAGTTATGAAATAGATACCAAATTCCTTAACCAGTTAACTGCGAAATTTATCACGAAACGCAGGAATGCGACATGGAACGATTTCACGACAGATGTAAGGCAAAATAAGCAAAGATTACACATTTTATTCCGTAAAACATTAGTTTTTCTGCAAATGAGTTCCAGTAATAAATAATAATTTTTTATTTTACACTGCGAGTATACCCGTCAACCGCGTCGAAAGAAAATTTTCAATTGACGTGTATGTGATATTGTGAGATATTGTGTGAGACGTGATATTTATTTAAAATTTATCGTATTTTCAATAACACGCAAAATAGCATTAATTAGAAAAAAATATGCCAACATATTTATCAAGAAAAATGTTTATAAATATATCAACATCAAAGCATCACATTACAAAAACATCGTCAACATTAAATTTATTTGTGTGTAAAAGTGAATACGACTAAAATACTTTTCATCTTAAACTTCTAAAAAGTTTTTATAGAAAATAACACAATTACGTTAACGCCGTTAAACGTAGTTAAGAAATATCAATATGTAGATAATAGCTATTTAATATTTCACATGGAACAAAATATACACTTGCTTATCAAATATTTCGTAGGTAAATTCTATCGATGATAATGTTTAGTGAACATTATAGAATCGTATCTTCGTCTTCAATTTCTTGTTGCTGATGTTCAATGGTAGAGAAGTTCATAAGTGCAGATGTTTCGAAAGTGATAAATGAGAGCAACAGAGTAGGAGTAACACGATTAAACTTCCTACTTCAATTCTTTATTGCGACGAGAAAGCAGGAAATTCTTAGGTCGGCGAGTGCAACAATCGAGGTGCTCATATCTTTGTATTACTAAGTGTGTAACTTTGTTTCCGCCGATTTTTTTCCGAAATTCCAAGTTTTATTGTAAATAACTGGTTATACATTTATGATTCAAAGTATTGTCCAACGTTTACCACTACTTTCTTCTATCTTTCGGGCAGCGTACGAATCTCGCGTTGAAAATCCATTACTTAGCGCCGAAGCCATGTATAGCAAAACGGCGGAGGCAAAGTTGTACATCTAATATATGGGCATATATTGCGTAGTACATTGCTTTATTATAAAATAAAAGAATTAGCTTGTGGTTTATTATTATCTTGAGAATGTTAATCCTTTAGACTTGAAACAATTCAACAGATTTACCTTATAGCTGATATTTTTATCTCATAATTTATCGTAGACCAATGGTACAGTTGCTTAAAAGCACTTTTTTAATGGCCAAAAGTAAAAAAGCGCGCAAAGGTTTACTTGGTTTACATGTGGAATTAAAGAATACGATGTTGAGTTATACTGCATATAAGACTACAAAGCATTTAATATATTAGTTTAGGTTTTATAATTTAAATGTGCACTGCAATTTGCCGTTTGCACATTCGTACTTTGCTATGTAACTTAGCCATATAGCGTATTGCAACTTGGTGAGAATATTCCGGTTAATTTCTTAATGACATATGCCATTTTTCTTTTATTATAGTAACCTTGCATTAATCGATCGTTAAATATATTCTGATAAAATGTTATTTTTCAACACATCATCTATTTGTCACTCCTTTCCATTTGTCTTCATTTGGATTTCGCCACGTCTATTTCAGTGGATAACCATTTTTTACCAATAAACAACTTCCTCTTACTATACTAACCTTGAGTTAATCGATTGTTAAAAGTATTGTAGTCAATCATATATTGTTCAATGGCGCGTGATCAGAATATACGTTGCAATGAACAAATGATTCTCTAATGATAACACACGACACTTTCATTGCGTATTATACATTGTAGTCCACTGTTCGTTATTATTCGTATCAAGCAAATCAAGCGTAATTCATACGACTGTATATACTCCATCCAACGAAGTCATAAGTATAAATAGCTTTTTTGAATACATATTTATTTAAAAAGAAAGCCTCTTCACCCGCATGAAACATTCCTTCAATCTCATTACAAAACAAAACGATTATTCTTCTCCTTCGATTAACATGAATATAAATCTCCGTTTCGAGTACATGCACGAAAAAATCACACGTCATTGCAGAGTAGACGACCGAACAATCGTAGCTATTAATGCACGCGCAGCAACTCTAAGTATATAAAATGATTCTATCTAGTAAAGGGTTGAAGTGACAGATAATCGTCGACCGAGTCCATAACTCACAGCCCTCAAGCGCGCGAAGTAAGAAGGCAGATTATGGACACTCTTCGGCACAAGTTGTTACGTCGTTTGGCAGTGCCATAAACGGACGTGGCCTCGCGAAGTTGTCAGTCAAGAGATCAGCTATTTGCGAATACTGGTGGATCTAGAATTTACCATAATGCGGTAAACCACTTCCATGAGAAACCTGGTATAAAAGAAGTCTCAACCCTCTGGAAGCATATCAGTCCACCGTGCGCTAAGCTTAATATGAAGCTACTGGTAAGCCATTTTTACGCACAAGAATGTTAAACTCGATAGGGCATTCCTTGACAGTGAGGGTAATCGTTGTGTTTGCGTAGGGGGTAATGTTTCTGATTTTCGTAGAGGACTCAATTCCTAATAATTGCTCTTATTTGTTACGTGACAATATTAAGGTAAACAATTTGGATCGATTTAATGTTGCAGTTATGTAAAGGATAATATTTTTCTCATATTTTCATGAATATCTTAATCTCTAATAATTGCTTATTCAGGTCTCGTGACAATTTTATATAAATCAGTTATGCTTTGTGATGACATAGGGGAAGATCCTTTTGACAGATTTTCGTTTGTAACCTGACAATTGTGCAACGCTTGATAAATCAAAGTTTTAATGTGAAGTTGTTGAATGGGTGTAATGTTTTGGTTTCGTAAAAAATAATATTGTATTTTCAACGATTTTTGGTGGATGATTTAACTGTTCATGATTGTGTACTTTTTGTTGTATAAAAGTATGAGTGCGGATGTTCTAACAAAATATATTTTGCGTTACTTCAGAAAGTGTGTGCTTTTGTTTTTCTTTCATTTTTTTACCAATGGTGCCTGCAAATTTTTTAAATAAATTAGACGTTGCGGTTGTGTAAAAGATGGTGTTTTTATCAGTTTATTGTGTATGACTAATTGTTTGATAATTATAAATCTCTGCTGATTTAAACTACAAAGATTATTAATGTATTATTTTTGCATAAAATGTACCTTATGATTGTTTAAAAGACAATGCTTATCGTATTGATTTCTTGCATCAATGTCTAAGATTGATGTGTCTTTGTGGGATCACAATACTAACCATGACGTTTTTTATTGCTTTTTATATTAAACTAGCGTAATGGGTAGTGCTTTTATTAGTTTATTGTGTACTAATCATTTTTTTCATAACTGTGCATCTTTAAAATGTTCATGTAAATGTTTTGAATAAACATATGGTCCAGCTATCTGGAGCATAGTGCTTCTGTCAATGTCTTGTAGATAATCCAATCCCTAAAAGTAATATGCTTTTGTTATACCAGAATATTAATGTCAATTTTGTAAACAGCTGCTGCTATCGCTAGTTACCCTGGCCTTGGCACAGGATGCTCAAATCCTGACGAAAATAACGCAAGCGAACGATGTGCCGCAAGAAGCTACGAACAATCTGCAGATAACTGCATTGAACACTCCAGATGCCGGGGGCGAGAAGAAAATTGGCAAAAGGAGTTACGGATGGAGCCCAGTAGGATATGGTCATGGTCATGGATGGCCTTGGTAAATTGGAAATTTTTATTTTACGTTCCAAAATGCGGGGGCATATATACTAGGTTGGTCAATAAGTTTGCACAACGGAAATCAAAAAACGAATATATAGTTGTAAAAATGACTTTAAAAGAAAGTTTTTTAGTTTATTAAAGTTTAAAACTTTAAACCAAAGTTTAAACTATACTTTAACCTAAAGTTTTTAAGTAAAGACTTTATACTAAAAAGTTAAGGTAAAAGTGAAAAATTTTAAACTAAAAAGACTAAAACTTAAAAAATGTTTAGTGATTTTTGCCAGGGCGGCGAAAAAGGATTGTGCATATTAGAGCCTTATCAGGATAAAATATTATATCAAAATTTCATCTACTCTAACATTCTAACATCAGTGATGTTTTAACTTTATTTTAATATCAATTGTTCTCTCAAAAGTTTAAAAGTTATTGTTTGTGTGTCGTTTACGTAAATTTGCAGAGTTTGGTTGTGTCGGTCAATTATGACCATCTGAAAATTATAGTGTCGCGCATTTATAATTACCACGGCAGTCAATGGCTTAATCATGTGGTATTCGCGGCAAAAATATTGATTCTCATTTTTTTTACGTGAATGCCCTATTACTAGATTTAATCAGGACTTTTAGTGAAACTTCCCCGTGAACGTGTAGTTTATGTTGTGAAGCTCCAATCTTATACTGTTATAACATATGATTCAATAGAGTTGAGCAAAGCAACATAATTATAGTGCTGAATCTACAAAAAAATACTGTTCGTAAACAATCAATCGTCTATTTGATGAAAGATAATATAGATTTCTTCCTAAGTGGTAGCTTTTATAATCTTGATATTAACGATTGAATATTAAAGGACGACGCATTTTGTGAGGAAGTCTTCGTCAATTTGAATGAAATCCAGGAATCATCAATTTGTATTTTTGACACACGAAACTGTATTTACAGTCGTCAATATTCAGCTAGTTATGATAAATATACGCGTGTTTCACAAAATCGATAGATACATTCGAGAAATGAAGTATTGTATTCGATAACAAGTGTGGCACAAGGGCTAGTAATGGAAAAACAGATATTGCGATTATGGAAATATAGATTGTTTTGTGCAATTATGCTTCTACTGTTTATACATATTTGTTCTCGTATTTTGCTGGGTATTTACGGCTATAAATATGTAAGGTTGGCTTGTAAAGTATGAACTAATTACTCTACTCAATGTTGTGAGACTTTGATAATAATTTCAATCTTTAACGTGGGCTGAGGTTTTTCACGTTAAAGATATAATACTTATAGTAAATATAAGAAGATGGTAAATCGCACGTTATGTGAAAGAAGCAGGGATTTAATCTGGCGCTTATAGCTCCATATTTTACTCTCTCCAACTGGTAGGGGAGAAACAGAGTGACATAATATCTGTTTAGTTTTTATATGTCTGTTTACGATGCTTGTTCTAAAAAACTAAAACGAATTATACCGACTGTCATTTTCTTATCAATTAATAGTACAATTCCCATGGAAATGTGTGTGCATACAATAAAGAGATGCTTCACACGTTGACTTGAGGTTTTCACTTTTTGGCGTAGAGTACAATAGATCAACGTGAGAATTTAAAGGAATATTGTTATACTGTGATTACGCTCTGTACCGTTTAGGCGTGATTATATCCTTCCTCGAATCGGTCATCAATTAATTGTTAATATGAGAACTTCGGTTGTGCAGAAAGTTCAAAGAACAGGTTCAATTTACATCTATACAATCTGCCCCTCAGTATAATCCGCCGAATCTTCTTCTATTTCTTTGTGGATACTACATGATAAACACAATCACATACACGCGTATAGATATTTTGTACGGAGTCTTCTAGAAAATGCGTCACACATATCCACATACGCATTTAACCCATTGACATACAATGGCAAGTTGGAGTTGTCGTTCATTTCATGTGCTACTGTAGACTTTGACGAGTCTAATTCGTCAAGAGCTGTTGTCGGCGGACGCCGTGCAGTATATTATTATATTACTCAGTTGCTTCACGCGTGCTTTGATTCTGGTTTTTTTTTTCAATGTTAAGACTCCCGACCCTTCCACCTCCTTGACAGTACCAATAACAGAATTGCATTCACAAATCGGTTAATCAGAAAGAAGCACATTCAAAGCAGTTTCCATGACATATACCTGCGACTAATAAAAAAGAATATCCTACAAAAAGACGCCGTGTATACAGAGAAAATACTGTAAGAAGCGAAACAACTTGGCAATGTAAAAACTGGCTGGTTCCTCTGCTTATTCCAAAATGTATTGAAACATTTCGAACTTTAAAGAACTACTAAATTATTATTTCATAATGTTATTTAACCCTTTTGTTACGGATGTCGACTATAGTCGACAGCCATGCGATGACGTATGTGCACGGGTGCCGGCTATAGTCGGCAATCGTGCGTCAATCCGACGGATGCCGTAACGAAAGGGTTCCTTGTGCTCCATTAATATTATATATCAACCTCATTAACCGGTATATAACGATCTAAATTTCATAATAAAACGTTTTCTTTCTCAGCTTTCACATAACCGTTCAGTTGACCTAAATTAAGTAGTATTTTGCATCAAATTCCGTTTTATTCGTGTGTCAAGGGGTTGATAATGAACCTTGTAGAAAACAAGTAATGCGTGAATGCAATACAGGGCAATGAACACTGTCTAATGAGTTTCTAAATGTTATTCTACGTTATATTTGTACAATAAGAACAGTATTTACGAGCGATGGTTTAATTAATTCAGGTACGGATGGAGCGGTTGGCCTAGCGGCGGATGGTATGGTGGATGGTACCCTGGTTGGCCTTGGTGGTACGGTGGTTATGGCGGATATGGCGGTTATGGGTACGGTGGACACGGTGGATACGGTGGACATGGTGGATACGGTGGATACGGCGGACATGGTGGTTACGGAGGCTACCGTGGCTGGTATGGCCACGGTGGATGGTATAAGAAGTGGTAGAATGCAAAAGACATAGCAAGAATAAATCATCGAAATTGCTCGCATCACATCATAGACATATACCATACTATAAGTTCATAAAGGACTACAGGCAGGGAAACAAGTGTATACGTATTTTCTTAAATTGGAATAATGCTCTTAACACTAGAATTACGCATATCCGGATATATCATTTTGATGTATGTTTCGGTATTGTATATTATGTTTTGAAAAGAACGTCACTATACATATTATGTTTTACAAAATGTACAGTATAATGCAATAGTAGATATAATGTTTGCTGTTTCACTTGAATTCGTATTGTACAAGGCTTGTATTAGTATGTACATATGTACAAAGACAAGATTCGTTTCCAAGGTGTAATGTAGACAGTAATACTCATCAGACATATATTTATTAAAAGTATCGACTATTGTCCGATTTCGGAGATTTCTTTAATTCTATGATTTGGTTAATGGTAAATCGTTTCACACACAGATAGTCTATAGATTCGTTTAATTATTTTTGCCAAATAATAATCTTAGAAGGACCGCGGTTAGAATTTTAAGCAGTTTTGATAAGAAATTACAAATCGCGTATTTCAATTACTTGAGTGATTCTAGTGTTAAATACAATAGTCTGGTGGATACACGATCGTTTTGTCGACCCGAGAAATTTGAATTCGTATCTTACCCCTGAGTAATGGGTAATTATCCATCTAATATGCTTACTTCTGGTGACTCTCAGTTACCATATGAGTTAATATAAAAATATAACATCTAATGCGAAAACACTGAAGGATGACGGGTAGCAGCAATTAACTTTTGTCGTTGCGTTATAGATATGAATTATGAATATAGCACTAGACTTTATTATTTTAATTTAACTTTTTCATACTTTGTAAAATATCCTGTCATGTTTCTGATGCCCCATTCAGTGAATAAAGAGGCAAATATAAATAAGCAAACAAGTGCAAAGAGGATTAGGAGAAAAGTAAAGAGTTATTAAAGCGGCAGGTGAATAAAAGATCGTGGAACATACATACATCATTTTTGTATATGAACTACTTGTTTTCTGGGCGTCTGTTTACGCTTATACCATTATCATGCGCACTGTCATTTGTATATTGACGCAATGCTACTGTGAATAAAGGTTTACTCTATATTATAGCATTTATTTAAACGACCCTCAACAAGTATGCAATCCCAACAAACAAGTATTTGATAGCACAAGTTTAAGGATATTCTTCAATATACCTTTAGTCGTTTTTTCATATAGGTTCTCAATATTCCTTCGCAGACCGTCAGGTTCTCGTCTATGTCCTATATAGCAAAAAGAATATTATTCAAGATCTGTACCTGTAAAGAGACATCTATATTGTTTGCATATATAATTGCATCTCTGGTAAAGAATTAAAGCTATAAAAGACGTTCGCTGTCGGAATAAAATTCTGAAATATTACTCACCCCGCCAAGCATGTTTTTTAATTAACTAAATTGTGCTAACAAGCATTAATTCTTGTTTTTCTCAGCAGTATTTCACACACTTATTTAATTCTCCATTTGGACTTATGGAGTTAGAAATTCAGTCAACTACAACGACTTTCCTTATGTGGGATAATAATTATTTAGCCAGTGGTGTGTTGTTCAATTATTGAAAGTGATTACTAAATATTAATATATAATAAAAACAGATAATAAAATATTGATATTTGTAATTTTTTAAAATTAAAGTGGCGAATTAAATAGTATTGAGTAAAACAGCGTGAAAAAAAAACTATGACATGATAGAGCTGACCGGTGGTGCACTTAGCAGTTATACCGGCTTGTATTTTTTGTCATATTTAAATTTTTCTTTTTAATTAGTTGTACGAGTAGTATGAATTTATCTTGAAACATTAATATATCGAGCGGTCATCGATGACCGCAATGGCAGGGGTCAAAAAAAGCAGCTTGCGAGCCGCATGCGGTTCTTTGACTACTTGAATGTGACTTTACCACGAGTAATGATTATGGGCCATATAATATTTTGATAATAAAAAATACTTTTTATTAATAAACAGGATTGTTGTTAATTGTGATTACTATATAATTTTTTTTTTATTCAGTGCTTAAAATCAAAAAACCGATTACTCAGAATTGGTACATTGGAAACACTTTTTGATTGTCGATAATAATAACGCAATATTTGAAAAAGAAATGGATCTGTTTTATAAAACTTACAGTTCTTGTATCACAAGTCCTTTATTCCAAATTTTTATAAGACATTTGATGAAGAAACTGGTAATACAGGAACTGTAAGTTTTATGAAGCGCGCCCCTGATAACTCTCTCCCACTTTATGTGACTCTGTAGATAAGAAACGACGCAAGGATATCCACAGAAATCATCTTTTCAAATGTTATGAGTTTACACATCTGACATTATAGAGGAGGAAGAAGGCAATCCAGTACATGGAGCGTGTCTAATCCTATCATATATTATTATTTCCTACTTTTTCTACAACAGATCTCTTGTAAATTTGGCTGTCAAAAAAAAAATATTGTTCTAATGCTGCCATTTGGCTCTTTTGACTAATGAGTTTGCCGATCACTGGTATAGATGTAACATCAAAAAGCGGATCGTAATAGCAACTGAAGTAGTGCATGCGCTAATTACAGATATAAAGCATAATTTAAATCGCGCATAGTAGAAAAATGATATCTGAGAAAGTAAATAAGACATCGTAAGATAGAGTTATATAAGAAAGTTTTTAATTTAACATAATTGATCATTGGTATTGTTTACGATAAATTGCAGTTGACGTTAACAACCTTTATTATTGGATGGATGGAAAAATAATGGCGGGTTTTGATGCTAAAGATAATGGTTAAACCGTTTTTATTTTTGCACCATTGTAATTGTGCATTACATTAAATTATAGGTGTTTCTGGAGTTTCGTGTCGCAGGTGTATGAACGTACTATTAGAGAGTGGATATATACGATAGGAAACAAAAATATGAAAAAAAATTCATGCTATATGGAATATAGTATAAATTAATTTAATATGAAACAAAAAGTATCTATGATGCACGTGACTTAATTCCGAAGAGGATTATTTCAGATGGAATCATATTTTGGTATATATTGGGTTGTTCGGAAAGTCATTTCGTTTTGTTTTTCGTTTTTCACCAACCAAAAACTACTGTGTAGAATTAATAGAACTTTTTCACACACAAGCCTTGCAATATCAGCTCTCAAGACATATAATGGTTATGCGGCTTAAGTGTGAAGTTGGTTTCGAAAAAACGTAATTAAGTCCTCTGACGGGAAAAAACGAAATTACTTTCCGAACAACCCAATAATATAATTGAACGATGTGCACGAGATAACAGGAACAAATACATTCTATTCCGGAAATGCTTTGGCAATTGTCATTTGAAAAGTCAGAAAAATGGTTAAAGTTGCAAATTAATATACAATCTCCAATTTGCAAATCGACTTAGCTTGAATATCATGTTCTATTCTGTTGCAAAAAATTTAAATAATCTAATGATCAAATTCTCGAGAATTTTTTATGATCGACACACTTGGTGTTAAAAAGAATTTTAGTAACAAGGTAACTACTAAATATATAAGAATATATTGTAGTATATAAGAAGTATATAAGAAGTAATGTATTAAAACATAAATTGTCTAATAATTTTATTGGTCAGAACAAAAAGACATACTGTACGGTGAAAAGACAAAAGCTTAATAAGGTTTGCTCTAGAGAAGGTTTAGGCATCAACGTTGAATTTGGAGATAAAAATGTGGTGAATCATTTCTTCCAAATTTGTGATAATCAAATATTTATTGGTTTGATATGAGGTGTTAGAACAAATAGGTTTGTTTAAAGCTTGTAGCCGACAAAAAATCACGACTAAAAAATAATTTATGATAAATAGAAAAGAAACATTAAAAACTACTCCGATCTTCGTCGTTAAGCTGCAAACCTTTAGCAACGGATGATCAAGAAGTAGACCCTTTTAGTAAAGAAAATAAACCATCAGTTTCCAGTAAATTATCTAGAGGCAATTCGCAAAAACCTTGTCAAACTTTGTATACAATGTATCACATGTCATGTCAATTAATTTCTTAATTTCCATTTCTAATATGAGCTGTTTTATTTGAAAATGGTCTAAGTCCATTTGGTAATTGTTTTTTTTTTTTCTGATCGCACAATTGTAAGTTAGCTGTCGCAAACAAAATTTTGCAAAATAAGGATATTATCATATCAGATACATCGATTTTTGCAGTTATTTCATTAATTAAAAACATATCGTTGAAAGTGGCCTAAGTCTCATAAATTATTCATAATATCTAAAAGTGCGGGTTTTCAAAAGTCCGAAGGCAGTGGTGTGAGTCCTTTTAATTGAATTAGTATTAATTAACATACTGTTTGCTTTCAAGATTATTATAAAATTATCAAAAAGTGCCGGAAAAGAATAACTTTATTCGAAATAAAATAATACAAGAGGATTTCATATCAACAAAATTTTTGAAGGACGCGGTTTTTAAAGAAGTAAAGAATTCTAACTGAGAAATACTAAATCGGTTAAAAATATGCTAGATGCGTTTTTGAAGAAATGAACCAGATAACATTTTCTGTAAGATATCGATGGATGAGAATGCAGAGTTTAAAATTCTGTATCAACACCACCTTGTAAAAATATAAGACCAATTACAGCAGCAAAATATATATACATGATGGACTTATTACGATATATAGCACAGGAGCTCCAGGACCTCTTCAGACGCTGCCCAATATACAAAATGTAGATAAGCAGTAAATTATAATGTAATTTTTATATTAATTTTACCTGAATTGCATAAACTGTGGTTTTTTGAAGTGTTGTAAAGAAATATCAAATAAATAAAATAAAGTTTTTTCAATTTGAAACATTTTAAATTGTGTCGAATGGACTTGGGCTCTTTGACATTATGTAAAAAATATAATTGTTAATTTTGAATGTTAATTCTATTTGTGGTATAAAAACATATATTATTCGTTTAATACTTACTATCGCATTAATAGGAATTGTAAATTTAACTCTCTTAGATACACTTAAGTGGTGTAATACATTGATATCCTATACATATATTGAAATATTTTTAATTTCATCGAAACGCAAAATTAAAATATCTTGATTTAAAGATAATATAAATGGACTTAGGTCACTTTCAAAATACATGGTTCATATATGTTCACACTTTGTAAATGTTACATCTAAAACTTTTTGCATAAACATATAATGCTTTATATGTCTAGGATAAGTTCGTTAATATGTCCAGGGCAATACACTGTTGTAATTTTTGAAATCTATTAAGTGTGCATATTAAACCCTTGTATAATTAAACTAAGTTTGAAACTGAATATATGTTCATCGTTAATTATCCAAAAAAGGGAATAAAGTTACTAACAATGATGGGGAATATTTGGAGAATTTAGACGTATTTTATATTTCTGTAAATTAATTTGCACCGAAGTAAGTCAGACGCTTAACCTTTCAGGTTCACACGACTATGGAAAGATATAGGAAGTCAATGTACATGGTGGCATATGCACATATGTTTTATGTATTGGATGTACTTTTACAACTTCTACAAAAGAAAAAATTGTTAAACTATTTGAAATACTAGATATTGAATTAAATGAGCATTAACAAATATTTCGGGATCGTTGATGACAGTAGTACAGCTTGGAATTCGGTAACGAATTGCAAAAAATATATTTTAAGTAAAAATAATGAAATTGTAAGTAACAAAGGGAGTAAGAAATCTTTAAATTGCGAAAACCTTTAACGCGTTGTACGACATATAGGAAAACAAGACGACCAATTGTTATGAAACAAATTTCAGCACAAGTTGGAATTCAAAATGTAATATAGAAGTCACATAGATTTTAGAACACTTATCGATTGTTGGTACAACTGAGTAAACAATAAAGCGTTGATCGTTTTCTCAATTGATATTTATATCTTAACTATTTTCAAATTTTTACTTTATATATTATTTGAATATACATAATGCATTGGACTGGACTGTAAATTTATTCCTAATTTTTTTGACAAAACTTGACCAGTTTATGGATATGCAAAAGGCTTTATTCCTTTAAGTACTATAACACTGTAATTAGTAATAACCAATGTTCAGACTATTTGCAATGCTTTACGTCAAAATTCGTGAATTTGTTCACCAAATTTTGGACGAGACTGTCATCTGCTTCAACTGAGTGCTCTGAGCGCGGTTCGTAGAGCAAGTCAAAACCGCGATAGAGGAATTATACAAATCAATTCCCACGGTTCAAATAGCTGATGTACGCTCCTGATAATCGTTTCTTACTTTTGTATATTCATACAATATAATACGCCAAAAATGACATTTTGGATTACACTTTTTAATTATCGTTTAAATAATGAAAGCAGAATCGGATTAAAGAAGTTTTACGTTAAAATAGCAATTGACATTGTTACGTTACGTTACGACGATATTTAATATGTTAGTTTCTGAAATAGCACAACCACTGGAAAATAATCGGTTGGTGTAACATATTGAGATTAAGCACAAACTTAAAGCCATCCGAGAACTATCCATTTATTTACTTTGAGAATGCTGGTCAATTCCTGGACTTTCTGCTGTTTTGCGTTTTCCTGTTCGATGGATGGAGTTTCGCACACGTGACGTAGATTTGGCTCATACATCTCAGACGAAAGGAAGCGTCCAATAGGCGATGGTATATGTCGATTAACTACACGATCACTTTATGGATACATAGCAATTGTCGCACTCCACTGTACGTATTTTTCCTCGGTTTCGCAAGTGAACGTTGCTTGGAAACAAGTACAACAACAAAAGTATTATTGATCATCGAGGCGAATTACCCGCATAGCTTTGTTAGTTATCATGGGATATTTTAACGAAATTATCAGTGTTTTTGCCCATATTAAGCGTGTGATTTTTTACAAATAATTTGATTCTGCAATTAATCAAACTTATGACATGCATTTATCTTCCGCTGCACTTTGAATAGTCTTACCTACAGGAATTATTGAGAAATTTTCTGTTATCGACCTAGTTTTTAAAAAAAAGTACGCGGTGTGTTGAATTTGATTGTAACTGAAGCTTGATACGCAATTATGTACTCTTTTACTCCGAATTTTTAAATGTTTTGGAATGTAAGAAGTTTTAGTTTTCTATTGTGTAATGTATCATCTTATATCGCAATGGAATAATTTTGTAGTTTTTAACCCCTTCTGTCGCTTATGTTAAGTCCTACCAGATGGCAGATAGCGCGACCGCAAAAATCGATTTCTAGTCTTAACTGAACATACCCTCGGAATCATTCATTTGTTCTGCAACCCTTGAAATAAAGCAAGGAAAAGCTGGAATACGACCGTGGTGGTTCCAAGCGGCAGCAACTGGCTAAACCTGATTTATCGACTCTACGATCGACACGCGCGCGATTTACGAATTGCGCAGAAACTTATAATACAACCATGGTCGATGTAATACATATTGATGTATCTTAATGCCTTCTTCATAGAAGCAGACGAATATAAAATTATGGAACTTAATATAAGTTATTGCCAGTATAAGTAAACGAAAAGGAGGGAGTATAGAAATTGAAAAAATGTTCTCCAATAAGATATTTTTGCATCTAAGTTGTTTAATATAATATAAAGACGTCGTAGCATTAATTGATCGACCGATTGTTCCAAGGTAATATAAATTGTGATTTCGACAAGAACTATGCCATAATTCAAAAAAGAATCGTTTCACAGCTTTGGAAAAATGCATTGTATGTAAATACAATACATTTTTGGAAAAAGGGGATTAATAATCGTTCCACCATCCGTGTGACTCTCGAGAAAGACTTGTTCCCGAATGTGGACAACTGTCGCCGGTGATAAAGCGATAACAGTTCTTTCTTTTTTGATGGAGCAGCGAGAAACAACGGTTTTTCGCAATAAAGTTTAAAACGACGCTACCAATTTTATTACACTGCTCGGATATAGTTAGAGAAGGTGTTTGGAAATTTCTATGGGTTGTAAAGTAAAAAGTAATTGTAATTTTCATTACATATTGCCAATGAGTTAATTTTAGTCCTGCAATATCAGTTGCGATTTTTCAATGAGTCAATTTAATTCCTTCAATATAAATAATATACTGTTAATGAGTAAATTTTATTCTTGCAATTTAAGTCGAAAGTAGCTTCGTTAGCCCGCTTAGCATAAAATACGTACAGTACTAACTTTTTTAGCTTAGGATTTTCAGCTAAATGAAGAGGGGTATACAAATTTTGGTTGCCCGTATCCATTTTGTACCTGAACTCATTCCCCGGCTGAGTAGCTCTTCGAATGTGTAATGGCAGGTGGATACGGTAAAATTAGCCGTAACAATAATCGATTCTTTTTGGCGACTGGCAATGCGAGGGTGATTTGTGCACAACGTAATCTCCACAACTTTTTATAAATGTGTGAGCAGCTAGTTTGTTGAATTTACGTCGTTCATTTCTGATTAGATTACACCCTCGCGACGATACTACGCGTTTTATAGAAATTCGGTTAACGGAATAAACATTGTTCGTAGGATTCAACAATATTTCACGTAACGCACGTATCGTACCTTCGACTATTCATATATCTACTCGTATTCTATTCACACTTCGGTCGTTCTATCTATTATAGGACAATGTAACATTCAATTATTTTACGTTTTCCACGAGTAAATATCCACGTAATCTATGATGTATTTAAATGCATCATGGATCGTGTTGCGCGTTCTATTACGATTCCTACTAATTAACGTCTATAATTGGAGTTATAGAATTGACTAAGAGATAAATAATACGCAATGATCGTTCCCTTGCCAGTCGATTTCAGCAATTCGTACGTATTTTCCAAGCGTATGGAAGTTGTTGCACAAACTTGGGTAACAGGAAAGTCCCGGAACGTTCTCCGTAGTGCAAGTATTTGCACCCGGGTTTATGTTCGAGAATCGTGAGGCGTTCTTGTTTGTGAGACTGATTTGCCATTTAAAATATAGGTGATGGGCAGGCAGGTAACTTACTTCTGTGCGTGTGTCGCTATTATTCATAAGGAGCCAGGGCCAGGGGCAAGCCATCGCTTTCTCAATAGGTAAGCAATCGAGCCTGCTAACTAGGTTAGAATTTTAAGGGTTAGTATCTGTGTCAATCGGTACAAGACGGTTTACTTCTACCTATTTTCAGCGGGTGCTAACCGTTAGGAAGTAAGTGAGCCCAGTGGTCTCGAACTTGGGTGCTTTGACAACAGTAAGTATACTACGAGATCATCCCGCTCAAGGTTCTTTGTAAATGTGCCGCTGTATGGTCGTGTACGTACTAATCATAGAATTAATTTTCGCGGTATTCTATTTACGATCAATTTCTGATATTAGAGAAATTCCCACTGTTTGTTCAAGTTAATTCTTTTACTCTAACTTCAGTTACTTTTGCTGTTAATACATATTTAAATATCTTGGATATCGAATTTTTATAATTCTAGTTATTTGAATTTCAACTATTTTAATGGTAGTGATAACGGTAGCTTTTTTAAACGATCGAGTCATTTTGCTGTTTTTTAAAGTCAAGACTTTGCATTTTGGTAATTTGCTTTATGAGATAATACTCGAGCATGAGGGGTGATATATTCCTTGAGCCCCGCCCGAAGAAAGAAGGGGCTCTCAGCCAAAGAGGATGCCGATTACTGCTTACTTGCTATGCTCGCTTTAATATATATAGGGTATTGCAAAACTATGTATTCACTCTCTCATTGCGCTACACAACTACGATGGCAGCCATGACACCGGACATACTGATAGCCGTAGTTTACGCAACAGTTCTGCGGCATCGACGCTGTATAGCTATTGATGGTGCTCATTCTGAGCATATAAAATGATTGTTGTTTGTTGAAAAAACATTGCACTATGCAACCGTTCAAGAATTGTAATTCTACGTCACTTTGTTCCATAGATATTGACTATCACAGAGTGAGTACATCATTTTGGAACACGCTGTATATCGATATGTATTACATCGACCATGATTATAATTTGCCGCGCACTTTGTAAATCTCGCGTATGTCGATCGTAGAGTCGATACATCAGATTCAGCTCGTCTCTGCAGCTTGGCACCTCCATAATCATATTCCAACATCTTTTTGCTCCCCTTCAGGGGTCGCGAAACAAATTAATGATTGCGAGTGTATTAGAAAAATATTGAAATATAATAGACTGTAATAAAATCGAGAATTAATAATCAACTAAAGCATATATCAGGACGAGTGTAGTTATTACAGGCAGATTGCAGTGCACAATAAAGAGATTAACCTGAAACCTGGGTTAAGATGATTCATCTTACCGGTATTGCGCAACCTTTTTTACCGATCGCGCAAATCTTCAGGGTCACCGCGTGTTTAGTTCTGAGCGGGTTCGAAGTTCTCTGCTGTGTTGGTATGGCAGAGCATACAGGGATCCGCAACCAGGATAAAGCAGGAAAAGGCGTGATACCAGTCGAGATTGAACGCGCAGGGAGCCACGGACATGGTCAGGAATGAACACGCAGCGACCCAGCATGGTCGGTAACGAATGTCACGGGACACTGATAATATAGGTAACGAGGGAGCTATCTGCTCTACAGCACCCAACCGCGTGGAATCCGTATGTTATCACTACTGATAAGTATCACTCCTTAAGCATTTTAAAACTTTAAAATGTGTGCAGGTTTATTTTGACAGTATATAGTATTAATAATGTACAGTGTGACTGAAACTTGTATTATTTTGTATGTAATACGTAAAATGAACTAAAAGAACATTGTTTTGCTGGGGAAACAATAATTGATATATTTCATAAAATACATAGCTATTTTTTATATATTCTGTATCTTTATTTTTGTAGATTTCTTTCTCTATTGCATCTTTTTTCCAACGGTGGATGAACATCGACGTTTGTGCGTTTTGTTGATTCGGTTATGAACGATACAATTCAACAAGTTTAAATGGAATATTTATTCTGAAATGGCTGAATTATAAAACAAATATGGATTACAACCTATCTTGTTGATTGGGCTTATATTTTTTATTTGTAGCTGTGTCTAGCACAGGCATCGCCAGCCTGCGGACTGCATGCGGTCCGTTTTGTTGTCAAGATTGCCTCGATTCGCAATTTAAAATTTCAAATAATTCAATTTGCTCATACATGGCAATGCTGCAAATAGATTGTGCACTGTGCAGAAACTTATAGTTATGGTCGGTGTAATCCATATACAATATTTAGTTGCATTGTTCATAGATACAGGCCCCCGCCATGATATCAAAATTGAAATTGGCCCATTGATGAAAAAAATTGCCCTCCTTGTCTAACACCGAAATATATTTGTATATTAATAATACATTACTTATGGCCTGATATTGCGCATCGTGTGTAGGGATATGAATAATTACTCGGGAATTGCGTTGACAACGAGGGTTTACAATATTTCTATTATACACTTCAACGAGTGAGGACTGTCTGTTTTCGCGCATAGACTGCGGATTCTAAGAACACCGAGCACGTGGAAAAACACGCACAATGTTTCTTGAGGGAACATTGGCCTCAGGTGTCCTCTGGTACCTGTTGACCGTGCACTATGCGCTCGTATCTCGTGATGCCCGTTGATCAGATAGTAGCTTTAATCGACTCGACCGGCTATTCGGACGGATTCGATGGAAGACCGTTACTACTAGGTTGTTCAATAAGTTCGCCGTCTATTCGTCAACCGTTCGTTCAAAAAGTGCCGTCTATTCGTCAACCGTAGAGCTAAAACTTTGCGGTTATTTTAATATTTTATGTTTTATAAGAAGTTGAACCAAAATTTTATTCTTTTTTTGTAGTATTTTAAATAAAGTTTTGGTTTTCAAATGGCTTTGGGTGCCGTATTCGCTAACAATGTGACTTTGTCAGCAACGTTTAGAGCGTTTTTTAACTTTCAAAATCTTTTTAGATTAAAGTCTTTGACTATTAGTTTAACTTCTTGGTTTAAACTCTTGAGTGTAAAATCTTCAGCTTAAAGTCTGTAACTTTTAACGTCATTTTTACAACTATTATAACCATTTGTTTTTTGATTTCCGTTCCGCGAACTTATATGAACAAACTAGTATATGCCTACCGAACATTTGAGTAGCACGTAGAGGAGCGGCAATCCGTAGGGTCGAGCAATAATAGTGGCGCAGAATCAGTGATAGGACTTATTTCGTTCGCCGATGCTGAGAAAAAATAGAGGCTCTATCTCATAGTCGTAAACCAGAATCTCTCGAACGTACTGTGTAATCCCCGACGAAGAATTGGCATGACACTGTAGTAAGCTGCACGATTCTTCCGCTAGACCAGTGATCGGCAGCAAACTTATTAGGCAAAAGAGCCAAATATCAGCATTAGAGCAATATTTTTTTTTCAGAGCCAAATTTACAAGAAATCTGTTGTAGAAAAAGTAGGAAATAATAATATATGATAGGATCAAACACGCTGCATGTACTGGGTTACCTTTTTCCTCCACTATAATGTCAAATTTGTAAGCTCATAATGTTCGAAAAGATGATTCCTGTGGAGGTCCTTATGCCGTTTCTTATCTTATATTAGAATTTCTTCTTATTTCGTTTCTTCTTATATATAGAATCACATAAAGTGGCAGCTATTTCTTACTATTTTATTGTTATTTTAAGTTATTTTTTCAAATCTCCTATATCACTTTTAAATAAACAACTTGTAATACAGGGACCGTAAGTTTTATGAAACAGGCCCATGGTTTTTTAAATATTGCGTTATTATTACTGACAATCAAAATGTGCACCCAATGTACCAACACTGAGTAATTGGCTTTTCGACTTTGAATACCGACTAAAAAAAAATTCATCATTTATCAAAATTAACAATAATGCTGTTTATTGATAAAAAGTATTTTTTAATATTAAAATATTACATGGCGCGTAGTGATTTGTGATAGAACCACATTAAAGTGGCCAAAAAACAGCATATGGCTGGACTGGTCGATTGAATATGAAAACCTGCGCCACGAGATGCACGGCCAGAAAGGATAGCGGAGACTTGCCGCCAAGTTCATCTCGCACAGGGGATGTTAAAACGATCGAGGGTTAGCAGCGCACGTGAACGCGAGCTGAGTTAGCCTCGAGCCACTGCGTGATCCGCAAAGCGGTATCAAGACAATGCAAGTCTTTTTATCGTTGCGGCAACAGCCAATATATCCTTTCCAATGCAAAATGGCTCTACTTGCTTAGTATTTCAATTAACCCTTAACGGGAATTCTGTGTCTGATAGACACGCATGCTTTTATGTTTTGTTGGATTGGAGGCATTGTTAACTGTATTGATGGAAACAGTTCAGTACCTTCATAACATTTATCTGTCAGACTCGTTGTGCGAATCATTGTTGTCGATCGCAAGTGTGTGCTAAAGTGTGCTAAAGTGTGTAATAAAAATCATTCTTCCTGGTAAGAGGTAATGTTGAAATTACTGATTTACCGAACAAAGATACGCGACTGTATATCCACGCAGAAATTGTAACTACGTGGTTAAGGTGATGTAATATTGCGTTACTTAATTATTTGTAGTCAATTTATAAGGTTAATGATTCGAAAACACGAGCAGGGAACGATAAAATAAAGTATGAACCAGAAGTTATAATAATATATTAACCTATTAACGGGAAAGTACAAATTATTCATTTCTTTTTTTGCTTCGCCACTCAGCAATCGCTAAACAATGTTCCTGTTTTTTTACACACAACCCTGTTTCTCTTGCACGAATACATGTGGAATCTATTTCGTACATCTTCACGTTATGCGTACACGATTACACTGCACTCCACTCACATCATATATGCTACTATGTTTACAAAAATTATTTAAATAATCTCACATAGTCCTGTCGCGGTGCTTTTTACACTCGCGATATTTTATTTGGGTCGTTTACGTTGTGATTATTGAACAGACTCTTTTCTACAATACAAGGTACGACATATTCCACTTGGCTATCTTCTTGCTCGTTATTATATAAGTATATTAATTAAATGGTTTTACCGAGCAGCTGTTGATCCTAGATGTGATGGATGGGAAATGAAAAACCAACTAGCGGTTTGGTACGACGTTTTGACTTAGATGCGAGTCATCTTCCGGTATATTAAGCTAGGTATAATGTACATACCAAAATAAATATAAGAACATTATATTTCGGTTTAATGAACTTGAAAATGACCCGCATCTGAGTCGAAATGTCGTACCAAACCGCTAGTTGGTTTTTGATCTCTCATTCATCACATCTAGGATTAACAGTTGTTCGTTAAGACCATTTAAATAATATACTTAAAAAAGTATTATTTGTATTGTGGCCAGGAGTAGTGTATTGCTATTTTGAGTTGCATCGACTTCTTTTGATCGTGAATGAAAAGTGAAATCTGACACGCCTGCGTCGACTTATTAGGTGGGGATTTTGTTCTCTGTCATACAGTAATTTTATATACTTCATCACCTCACTTAAGTGTTGGGAAACCTGATTTGTTTACGCCCATGCGGTAACAATATATGAAATATGTACGATTACAACTTTTACAAAATTTATATTATATTCTTGAAAAGTATAGCCTATATCTTTCATTCTGTCGGTATCAAATTAAAAAAATAAATAAATAAAATTGGCAATGTCCGATCGTTTATGAGATCTCACGTATAATAAATAATTCCAAGCTGTGTTTGAGATATATATCTACATACTTTGCACTTGTATAGTTATTAGTTGTAAATTCATAAACTACCAATGGTAGAGTACGATACTTTCTAATCGTGCACCGCAATGGCAGGACTCTGCAAAATCCAACCTTCCTTGCTGTTTCCATTCGGCGTTACCAGAGGGCGAGAAAACGCTTTCGTAAAAATCGATTTCAACCCCTGGTGGGATAAGCCACCGCCAAATATCTGAACCGAAAGCAAACGTGGAATCACAAACCAAATAGCAAGTTAAGTTTATGTAAACGCACGTATCGTAATCCAAGATATCTAACTTTATTATCTCAGAATTAACGACTGCAATAACACAGAAATGGCTTTAATGATAAGACTAAAGTAACGGTAAAAAACACCCGTCTGTAATTTCGTATAAAAATTCCCTAAATCAAGACAATCTATTTTCAAAGAACTCCCATCAGTTTTTTTATGGGATATGAGCATGTATGTTCATCTACTATTTGCGTAAACTAAAAAAAACCCTCAAACCAATATGGTTCTAATTGATTGGACGAAAAGCGCACACCTCTGCGCACATATATCTTTGAACTAAGCGTATTATTCGCTGTATGATTACGCTGCCATTAATTCCACAACGTGACAAATACGATAGATGAGAGGTGTCGAGATCGAGTGGGATAGTACGAAGTAAGCGACGAATGTCAAAGTATTTGCGTAAACACAGAGAGAATCGTGGTACACGGGAATAGTAAATAGTGGGGTTTGATAGGTTCCCTGTAAGCACGTACATCTTACTCCTTCGCAAATTGTCACACCGACAACCTACATGTGGGGACTCGGCGAGCATCAAAGGTGGGGATAGGCGTGTCCAGTGGAAGATCCCCTTTGCCCCTGTGTCGTCCCGGGGTTCTTCTTAATCCTCTAATGTCCAAATTTTTTATCCTCGCGCAAAAATGTTCCTCGTATAATTGAAGACCGCAGATCATAAATCTGCTAAATCAAATGTTGGCTGTCGGTATACCGTCACTTGGTACACCTGCTAACGGTATGCCCACCTTGAGGCGGACCTGGGCTGTTATGCCAAAAAAAAACAGCGTTATATGTGATTAATTCTTTCGGTACAAGCGCCGGATATATCCGGTCTCTATATGATGATCTGTGTGCACGATCGCCGGATATATTCGCCATCCATATGATATGTATTGTTCTGTATATAAGTTTGAATATAATATTATGCAAGTGTTACTTATATAATTAACCTTTTTAGTGCCGGACGATGATCTTTTGTCGTTTGCAACATTTGCGAAAAGTGTCAGCGACGATATATCGTTGCGCATCAAATAACGCCTTACCATTCGCATTGCGAGAGAGTTTCGTCTAAAAATAAATTTATACAACTATTGCAATTACTGTATTTGCCGTTTCTTCTGTAATACATTGCTTTTTGAATGATGTAAATATCATTTTTAGTTTGGTTTTTATGAGCTTTTTTCGAAACCTTTCGTTCAATACGTCCGGTTATCTTCGCACAGGCACCGGTTTTTCGCCCGGCACTAAAAGGGTTAATAGGGTTTTATATAAATATCTTTTAATATTGAAGCTATAAACAATACTCGTTAAAAAGAAACACTGCTTTATTAAGTACTGTACTTTTTTAACGCTTAGGAAAATCCTCATACAAAAGACGACTGACCACGTGCTATGTGCGCATTTTTGACACGGCACCTCGTACAGCAGGAGCGTCACAGTGGACACAGCGCTCGTACCAAAAGGATTAAGCGTGGTCCGTCTTGAGGCGAAATTAGGAATCAGACGATCAAGTTGCGTGAACAGAGTAACTTCTCACTTTTCTCACTCTAAGTTTTATAGTCATCTATAGTACATTTAGATACGTCAAAATAGTGACTGGTAGTTCTAGCATCAAGCTCATGCGATCCGGTACGGGCCGTTCCTTATATATCCCAGTAATGGAGAGGAGGGTTTAAAAAGGGGTGGATGGACTCTCCGTGAATCTCGTTTTGGGCGAGTGTCAAAGGCTAAACGGACGCACATTTTGCGGCTCGAGTTTATTACTCTTGAGTGGACAGTGGCCATTGTGCCCAGGGTGGGGAAAAAGGCAGCATCCCCTTCACTCTGGACCAGTTTTCTGGTCCTATGGGTTGACCGAAAGGATTTCGAGGCAGAAGTCAAAGGCTAACTGGACCCATTTTGCGGCTTGCTTTAATACAAGATGGAACGGACAATGATCGTTGTTGGTGTCGAGACTGACAGCATCCCCTCATACGGTGGACCAGTTTTCCGGTAGAGGATACGCAAGCACGTATTCAGATGCCAGGGGCAGGACCTCGCCACGTGAGCGGACAGGTTTAGTAACGCGGACACCGTCGACAGGCAAAAATAGATCGCGATCCAGATCAGGTGGAAACTAGTCCATCTGCGGGCGAGTCTTTTGAAAAGGTGGGATGCGTTATCCACGTGTCGTTTGACCGGAGATCAAGGATCAGCATAAGAAGAGCTAATAGAACCTGGACAGGCGAATGAGGACAGGTTCTATTCAAGGAGTTATCTCATGCTTGTTGAGCTACGATTATCTAAGCTAAGTGAAACTTTTCTTCCGTAACAGGACCGATTTGCAATTTATACGTGCACTTGACCTGCTCAAATTATTTATGTGTGGTTGAAAAAACTGATGAAAAGCGTGAATATAATATATGTTTAATGTAGGAATAAAGCTTATCTTCTATGTAACATTTATTACGATTTTTTTATTTCTTGCTGTTTTCGATTGTTAGTTGGTTAATGTTTAGTGATTTCCTATTTAATTCGCAAAAGTTTATGCTTATAAACGAAAATATTCTTGCATTTATGTTGTTATCGGCATCACGCTGCGCCAATAAAAACACGTTGTTGTGTTATCAGCTTTCACGTCTTGTAGAAACATTAATGAACTTAAAATCAAATGAAACCCGAACAAAAATAAAAAAGGAAAAATGGGGAAATATTTTGTATGTATGTTAATTGTCTATGCACAATTGTATAAAATATTTGTTTGTATGAAGATTATATGTCGGCAAAGGGAGATAAATACTGTACAAAAATGTCAGATTAATTATAAGGATATTCGATATCAAATTTCTTTACCACATAGTATTCATTACTTATTTTCTGCTCATAAAATAACAACACTAATTATTTTCAAGATTGTTATGTCATACTTTGGAGAATAAGAAATGCATATTTCTAACACGATTGCTCTTGAATTACTGCATTTTATTATACGAAGCAAGAGTTATTGCCTAAATTACGTACTAACGATAGATTTCCCAGTAGAAAAACATTAACAACAGTTCTCAGAATAACAAACATAATTTTCTTCCCTTATATACGCGGTATACACCCCAACAAATACGAGCAGTACATCATGCGCATTACAGCATTAAATTTCATTATCGAATAATGACTACTTTCACGAATTACTTTAATAAATATTCCATTAATTTTCAAAGCGTGTTCGCTTTTTCCATCATGACTACTACGCGACACCGAGGTAATCATTTCTTAAGGCGCACCTTGGAGGAAATCGTCGTTGGCGAACGAGGTATAGAGAGAAGAAAAGAAAGACGTACGAGAGGTGGGGGTGAAAGGGACAAAGGGGCCTGGGCACTCAATCAAAGGAACTCCGCAAAACAAAGCCTTCCTGACGTGTGTGTCATGTGAGACGCCGAAACCAGCCCACATTGGCCACTTCTTTTAGCTGTCCATCACCGGCTGGCCTCTAAAGAGGACGTCGCCTGAAAGAGGACATTTGCTTTTCCCCGCTTGTACCAGTCATTGTGCCCCTTTATCGCTGGTTCTGTTCTACGTTCGATACGAGGACAAGGTATTTGTTGCGCCGATTGTGAGAGCGCATTCGATGTGGAACGTTTCGTGATTGGCCCTTCTGTCCTACATCAGCGGGATTATATTTTCACGGAAATGTCGTTCATGGAACAGGAGATGGAAGAACAGAAGATGGTATACGTATGTGGAGTGAGTAAAAAAAGCATTGTCACGTTGGATCCATTTTCTTTCGTCTGAATCGTTTAGATACGAAATAAATTAAAATATTCTTATTATTCCTGATGATATACCTTATAAGCGTCAAATATATGGATTTTATAAGCTGGATAAATATGAAATGATATTTAAGATTAATTGCAAATATAGGTTTGTATCGCGTTTATTTATTGTATAATTAAATAACTTATTTTTTTCTCTGTAACCTACATGGCATTCTTATACTCTGTCCACACATTAATTAGAATAATTATGATGCAGATAAAAGTTGCATATAAGTAGGTGATTATAATAGATTAATTTATCATTCTAATTTGGAATAACATTTTATGATTATCGATACGAATCTGTGTCATATGAAACCGTTTTATAATAGCTGATTTGAATGCGCGAATGGAATGTTATCTGAAAGGTACAGTGCGTTATAATATGTGAATTACAGCTTGTAATAGTCACCTCGAATTATTGTGCTGCGTTGCTAATTTCGGTCCATTCAGAGCTTACAAACATCTTCAAAATAAAATTAATCAATTTAATGCCACGTCCGACATATAATTTCCCCGTAAATATAGTTTCTAGAAGTAATTTTTAATTCTTAGCGCATATTTTTTACATTAGTACCGAGATTTACTGTTGTTTTCTTTAAAATAAAATTCTCGTGTTCGACACGCAATTTCTTTGAGTTTCCAGTGGAACTCGTTATTTCGTAGATCAATTTTATACATATTACGCGCTTTGGCGTTAAAAATACTGCCCACTTTCTAGGCATGTATAAGTAAGAGGATTGAAGAAATAAATGTTAATATATCAATGCAATCATCTACAGATTCCAAGATCATGAATAATTTCAGTAGATATACCGTTATAATCTCCAGCAATTTATATTTGAAAAATTACAATCAATTATGTTAAACACTCTGATAGTTCTGGCGTTAAATTTGTTCATATAGAAGTAAGCATTCAAGCTGCCGGAGCACATTATGCCTATGTTAATTAAAAAGGGATAGGGTTAAGAATGGAAGAGTGGGGGGGGGGCATGAGGAAATAATCGATTAATTAACAACAGAACGAAGTCTACGTACGATACTTCTTATAGTTTCACTCGAATTAATTTCAGGTTTGACTGGAAGCACGTGTTCTTGCAGGAAAGGGCCGACCGCGAGTCCGGGCATTACCTCGTATCTGTAACGAGGTGGACCGCGTTCTTTGGCATTTTAGTGGGGGGAAGTGAGGGCAGAACACGCGGCACTACCAGAACACCCCGTATATAGGGAGGGCGTATTTGTTTTACTGCCTGGCTGCCGGCATTGGTTGAGAACGTGCGCTGCATTCTTGAAATCGTGCCACCCTTGTTACGGCATAGACTCTCCGCCACCCTCTCTGCCCCCCCCCCCCTATCCCTCCCCCGCCATCAACCTGGCTCTCTTCTTCGCCCGCACGACCACTATCAGAACCAAAAGGATCGTCGACATCCCCCTCGTCTCGGGCTATCATAAAAATTCTTTACTCCTCTAATGGTCACTATCGGTGGTACGTGCGCACATGCTCCCTTTGGATTTTTTGGTGAAACGAGAATTTATACTGCGAAATACTGGAATTCTACTTTCGCTACGCGTCCCTCCTTCTTGTCAACAATTTTTTTTTTTTTGCAGGCGTGCTGATGTGACGACAGGAGTTACGTCGTTTTTAGAACTTTGGTATGGGGGTTTGGGTATCGAAGGTGGATCGAGAGAGCATGTAAGGCGCTAAAGCATAATTGGAAATAGGTTTCACGGGTGCGTTTGAATTTGTCTATCCTCTTTTAGTTTTTAGTGGATCGATGTAAATATTTGCTAATACTCTGTGTTCGAATGTTTCTTTAAGACATTACCTTTTCGGTGCAAGCAAAAGCATAGGACAATGTCGAATAAATGCCAAAACGGGATGTAATTTGCGATGAATAAAATATAGTAAGGCAGAAAGAGTATTGTAATCAAAGTTTGATACAAGTCTGCGAAAAAATATAAAGGTAAAATAGAAGAAACGTGACAGTAGCGATAGTGACATTCAGAAAGTAGCAAAGAATCAATGTTATAGTGCGTGATAGTAATAAATATGTGAGTGACTTACCTTCATTTTATGTATGTGAAATGTTTTCGTCCAGAAATTATGAAAATATAAAGTTTAACACCGTTTTATTGCGGAAATAGAGTCATTTGCAAAGCTATGCCAGTTTATTTGAAATCACATGTTACGCACTATTTTCCGAATAAATATGTTCAAGTTGTTAACACTCAATGAAAACAAAAAATATCCGAGAATAAAAGTGTAACCCTTTTGCTACTAGCGTCACATATATGTGACGACCCGATTTTCTTACCTGAGTTATCTTACCTGAAATATAACCCAGTGTCACTTATGTATGTTGGTTTGTAAAATTGCTTATTTCACTTAGAATATTATAGATAGACCCCACGAAAAAAATAAACAACAATTGGTATTGTATTTAAATAATAAGACGTCTGGGCTGCGGTGGCGGCTTTTCACCTGCAGCTCTTGTAGCAAAAGGGTTAATCTCTCCACCTCTAATAATCTCGAACTCGAATAACGGAAGTAAAGCGTGGAAAATAATTAATTGAGACACTCGGGGAATACACGTTAAGTGGGATCGTTCGAAGCTTGCCGGTTGATAAAAGTTAATGCGTCGTAATCCGTTTCCGGGGAACGGGTATAAGTAAGACGAGAAGGCATAATTTAGGGCGCGGAGTAAGATAGAGAATTTCGTGGAGTAATCGTTAGGACTGTACATTTTTCTTTTTGCCGCTCGTAAAATTCTTATCTCCCTTAACAGTCGTCGCCTTTTTCCCGGCAGAATACGGTGTATCTGATATCGCAGTCGTTGGGGTCGGAGGAGGGAATAAGCCGTCACGCGGTGGACTAACCCTCTCATCGTCGAGAATCGTGAAGTTGCAGAGAGTAAAAATATGAGGGAGAAAGATGAAGGGAGATAGAGAGTATAGGAGAAAGAGAGCAAGAGAGAAAGAGAGCGAGCAAGCGAGAGAGAGAGAGAGAGAGAGAGAGAGAGAGAGAGAGAGAGAGAGAGAGAGAGAGAGAGATCCAGAGAGGAGGTTAAGCACACGGTGGAAGAGTCCGGCGCACTGTCGATCCTAATTTACGGCTAGGATTTCAGACGTTTATGTCTTTCCGATAAGGTCGTTCACGCGGATACCGTGCCTACATCGATGGATCCTCTTTGTCTCCTAGTTTCTTTTCCTACCAAATTCCTCTTCCTCGTCGCGCGAAGTCCGTGTGTTGACGGAATCGAAAGACGTATCCGTGAAAATTTGGTCCCCGCTTTCAAATCCCCGGACAAATTGTTCGCTGGGCGATTCTCTAGTTCTTATCAAGCAAAGAAATATTAATGCCTCTCATATTACTGGCGATTATAGTCGCCCGTATATGCACGTACGTTCTATTCTATCGCCGACTATGGTCACTGATCATCCCGAATGTAGCGTATGTTACCAGTGATTATAGTCTAATTTTTCATTGATCGGCAGTTTTATTCAACGTACAGTATAACTTTCCATCGTTATCCGTTTCCTTTGTTTCATTCGCAGACAATTCACCCGTAATTTACATTACGTGACGAAGTATCAATGGCTTCTCTTCAAGGTGAAGTGTACGTTCACGATTCGAGTATTCCTACTGCAAAGGCATATTAGCGAGAAAAAAGGCGTATGGAAAGGATCGATTAAATACGATCCTTGTGCCGGCAAAGATCTTAATCGACTCTCTAATATACGTACTTGCCGGTGCGAAACAGGATACCTTGTTCTTCATGAGCAAACGCAATTTATGTCGACATAAATACTTTATCGTGCGTGACGGCGTTGGACTTATCGTTCCGGATACGTAGAGTAATTCGGTCCAGCTCACCCGTCGGCAGGCCTCGGGACGCAATAATATTTGTTTAAAGGTCCGGACGGCCGGAGATTCGATAAAATTGGAAATTTCGGCTTTTTTCCGGGCGCGAGAGGGGTGTTAAATTCCCTGTGAGATTCGATTGGTCCGTCGTCCGCGGCGGGCGCAGATTTCCTGTCCGGAAGAAACGGCAAGATGGGTTTGCTCACGGTTTTCCATCGCAGGCGACACCTTTCTCCTCGCTTTCTCACGCTTTTTAGAGATATCACACCTCCCTCCACCCTTCCGCGAAAATTCAGCGAAGCATAGGGTTATTGAAAGTCGGCTCAAAAGGAATTTAATGTACGCGATGGATTTTCTGTTACTATACATCACCTGCCCTGTAAGTACGACGATACATATTTCTCAAGTACCGCGTAAGGACCATTTATTTTTGGAAGTATTGATGAAAAATGTTAACTGGATCAGTGAATAACAAACGTATGTCCGTAAATCACGTAGTTTTCTGCAAATCGACTGATCGTACCCTTGCTTTTGATCCCCGCGTTATATTACAATTTCGAGTGTTGAGAGATCTGTTTTTTGAAAAATCGACATATAAACGTTTTTGTTCCATGTTTTATTCGTGATGCATTGCTTGAGAACTAAAGGCGTCAGAATTTCCCGCGTCGATACTTTGATTCAAGAATTATTCAGCCGTGCGACATAATTCAAAGAGTTCTGTATCGTGTTTGAAGGGCGACCCCTTTTTATTTATGTCCCTCATAGAAATCTTCGACGTTGCGATCTTCGACCGAATAATCTGACGAGGGTCTTTAATTATTACTAGTTGGTAATAATCAACTCGCAATACTGGAAATATTTATTGGAAATCGAATGTTTACTCGATACAAATGGACAACGCAAGGGTGGCAAAGTAGCAGGTATCGTAAACTATAAAAGATACAAAGGATGTTTGAATTAACGGATATTTAAAATTATTCACACAATCGAAATCATCGACGCATTATTATTTTATTCATGGAGATATTAAAAAGTCTGCAACATGAACATTAACTTTTTAATTTGATTAGTTCAAACTTATGCGATATTATCATCGAGCTTTCTTGTCTTTTTGTGAACGTTATGATCAGAATTAGTGCGAAAGAGCATCACAGATGTACGTTGGTATCTCTTCTAGCTATTTAAACTTTTGCGATTTTATACAGAATCTTACTGAATATCGTATTCCTTATATGCTTGCTTTGCAGTGCTATCGATATTATTCCGCATGTAGTTTAAACTATAAAATTTAGTAAACATGCAGAGAAAAATTAAACAAGTCTTTAATTTCTAGAAGAAAAAACCTATAATTGCATGTGCCTACATTTGAATTTTTATTTACATACTTAAAGTATTTTGTTGCCTTCCCGTCCGAAAAGCAACCCGTAAACAATTGTAAAATTATCGTAGATTTGTCCTTAGAAATACTTTCTGTCTGTGCTGTTAAGTAGAGTAACTCTTAATTAATATGATTTTCTTAAAATTAACAATTAATTCATTAAATAAAAAAAAATGAAAAAGAGAGTGTCAAAAGGTGAGGAGAAAGTAATAAATAGTTTATGTAAAAAATGCCAAAATTTGAAAAATCATGTCTAATTTTTTGCAGAACCGTAATACTAAATCTACGGATATTTCATATATGCCCGTTTCTACAATAGCAAGTCAAATGACCCGTTTTCAAAATGTCACATTGCAATTATATGGATAGCAAAAATACACCATTTTGTACAAGTTGATGTGTAAACAAAACATTTTTGTTGAAATAACGATTCTAATTTGTTTATTCGTTCACTTACAAAATACGTAAGAATAAGAAATAATTTGAAATATCTTGTAAATTTGCGACATATTTGCAATGAGAATTATCAACACAATAATGAACTAAGAATTCTTGATTCGTAGAATAGCACTATAAAGCGAAATGGTCAAACAAAGAAGGAAGTATAATATTCAATAAGTATGAACAACTGTAATGCAATACAGCAAAATGATAATGCAATAATCAAACATGTTTGTATATCACAGATTTATTACACGAGTCAAATGACTCATTCTGATAGGTGAATCCAGTTGCCTAAATTCCTTCCTAACAAAATTAACAAAAGAGAAATAAATATTGGAATATAGATTGGATTTCAATTAAACGTCGTAAATTGATACTATCCGTTTGCGTATCACGCTCACGCCTATAAAATTGTATAAATTATATTTTCAAATGGGTCACATACAATTTGGTGAATATATAAAATTTATATCATTAATCAGAATTTTCGATCAAAAATATTTTCTGACAATAAAAGTCGCAAAGCCAAACGGAAATCCGATAACGTTTTATGTAAGAAATTTGGTCAGAAAATTCAAAAAAACGTTATTTGTTCTGATGTAGTAGGTTTAGCGTTAACTTACGATAGTACATACGATGCACATATGCAGTATCACGAACATCTTGCTTATTCGACTAAAACAATTAAGCTTCTCTGCACATGGAAAAGAAGCCATGATCGAGACCACACGTTACACGTATTATAAAACCTAGCTAATAGCCTAGAAACACGGTGAAAAAGAGAAAAAAAAATTACGCAATCATAACTAACCTCAAAAAGGCATCAATCCACTCAGTTTATAAAGTTTCCTCAATAATAAACCCTTGAGAAGAGTTACCGATAATAACCGAAACGTCGACAGTGATATACATCATATCAATAAGTCAGTAGTAAGATAATATCTTAAATATATACACTCACGATAGTCCAAAAAAAAATATATATATATACCTACTATAAGTCAAATATCAGGATTTAATCATCCTTTAATGTTCAACAAAGAACGAGCAAAACGTGAATTCACTTCAAAAACGATTAAACCCCGTAGTCATAGAGCCGGGTCGCAAATCCGCAACCCTATGAAACGAAGGGTTAAAGTTACAACGAATACACGGCAACGTGGCCGACCATATTCCGCAGCATTCCGGGGAAATATGATTCGCAGGCGAAAGTATCGGTAGACGTACTTTCGGCTACCGCCGACCGAGGTCGAGAAGCGGCGAGGGGGCTTCAGCGGGTGCCACGCGGAGGAGGGGGAACAGGATGGCCGGAATTTATAGCGTCTTTGCGATCCCGGCGCGGAGGGATGGGGCAGCCACCCCTCAGACTCAATGTTTTCTGCAGGGAAAGTCGGAAGTCGAGTCGAACCCTGGCCAGGACTAGCCGTCTCCCATACGTCTTGCTAACAGACCGGATAGGTTTCGTCGGTGCCGCGTGGCCGAGAAAAAATTCTGTAAATTCATCGAGCCGACCTGGGGGATTTTCGAACGCGGCCCGGCATTAACCACGATCGCGAGGCTCGATCGGCCTGCTTTCGTTTCTCAACGTAAAACGGTACGTGCAGGGTGCCCTTGCGAAGGAGCGTGCCTCGGTCAATTCGTACGCTCTATCGGGTAGATTTAGTTGGACGAGCGGGTCCCTCCATTTTCCGAATGGACTTCTGACCCGACCATCCTGGCTCACGGGGATGCTTTTTATTAGACTCCACCAGGATCGCAGGGTAGGATCGTGTGCGTGCACACCGTTACTTTTTCGTATGGGAGAGCGTACGTACGTGGCTCGGCAGTGGCCATGTTCAGGGCCGAGGGACAGCCCCATTTCGCAAATTAACTGCGTTAGAGCGGGAGCCTGGAATTCCTTACGTTCTCTTCGGCCTACAACCAGCCATTTTAGGACGAATTTTCCGCTGAAAACTGCTACCTCCCCCCGAGTGACCTTTTCTTTCTTTATCGCGATACCCGCTCGATTACCTACGGGTAAATTCTTTTCCGAAATACGATTGGACGGTGCTTAATGTATTTGAATATTGTATTTGAGAAATTGCCAACCGCTTGTATACAACCCTTGAAGAAAATTAGTTTAAATATTACTTTGCTCGTTATAAGTAATTCTGTTAGAACCTAAATAGACATGCGCCTTTTTAAATAAAGGGAGGGATTAATGTTTCAGTGGTTCGTAAACCTAACTAAAATGCGTGGTGTTTGAGTTGTTAAGAACAACTGCAGCTCTAATTCAAAGTTATTCCATTCCTGTGGGACGATAGTTACACATTGTAAGTTCTAATGCCAAAAATACGATTTGCTGCGGACACGCGCTGAAATATTCACGACGTACGCCTAATATTCTATGCTTCAGTACTACTATTGCATCGTGAGCTTCGACGCATTTAGATTTCACGTATTTTATACAATATTTCATGTACTATTGTTATTCAATATAATCTTGATGTTTACAAATGTGAGGCAGCTTCACTTAAATACTATATTTGGCAGATATTAGATGTATTCAATTTTTTGTATAAAACAATTCAATGCTATAACGATATATTTTCTTAGAAGCAATATTTGATTCATCCTTATATCTTCACTTTGTTTTATAACATTTCGCCAATTTTAATTTCACGGTAATCAGAAAATCACTGGTATTTTACTTGACGCGGCTGATAATTTAGTGCATACGACATTTTGAAACGTAGTGTAAATAAAGGAAATATATTTATCGTGCAATATTTATACTGTACGCGGTTAGTTTTGAAGGCGTTTATATGCGGTGTTAGCGCATAAGGAGTTGCACTTTCTCCTCCGTCCTTACGCGCTTTTTCGGCGCCAGAGATTTAATCCGCGGGAGGCCGTGAGTCAAAGTTTCCGTTTCCGGGAGATGACATTGTTAGGAACTTTTTTCGAAGCGGTGAAAGTGCATAACGTGAGAAATTTAAGTAACGATTTCTCCAAGAAAGTTCTGCCCGGCGAGACTTTAAAGGCGACCGCCCGAGACGGCGACTTAATCGAATTGCTAATGTTTGCAAAATCTTTGTTCCGGGCCTATTAAAGCCAAGGAGATAGAGCAGGGTACAGAAGCATGGATCGTGTCATTTTGGACAAAGGAGTATCGACAAAAGGCTGTACCTTTACACTGCGAACTATTGGCCAAGTTTGCTTGTATACTAATTTTCCTCGACACTTTATAGACCTGAAGGCTATCAATGGATTTTTTAATTTTTCTAACTATCAGAAGCTTATGGAGAATTCCGTAATGTCGAGTTCGATGATTTTCGCGAATGATGAAATATTCCACGTAACACTCAGCTGTGCTTTTCATATTACTCTCAATATGGATTGACAAAGTGATTTATTTTGATACAGTGCTCCTATTTTTCTTGCTCAGTAAATTGTATGAAAAATGAAGCCGTGATCTTGACGAGCAATAAATTGAGCAATTAATGCTCGTCGAGACTACGGCTTCATTTTGAATGATTTATTTGAATTTAATTCTAATACGCGTATAGTAGTATTATAGTATTAGTATATAGTTCTAATAGGTAGTTGTATTAGTATATAGTAGTGTTAGGCTGATACAGAAATAATTGAGGGATGATAGAAAGATTAAATATTAAAAACTTAATTTCTCAAGCTATGCAGATTAATATTCATCGTGGTGTATTGCGACTATTACGTTTTATTGTTTTGTTTGCGATAATATGCATTTTTGATATCACTAGGTATAATAGTTTTTCTGTCTCACATTTGGAAAGTATAGTTATTTTATTGGAATGTGATAATGCACGTCACGGTAAAATCCGGAATTACGTGTTGAACATTGCGTAGAACTTTAGTAAAATCATTTATGTTAAATACTATGCCATTTCTTACAGTGCATTTTTGTTACGACTTCGCAATATTATCTTTCTAGTTTAATTCACTGCCTGACTTAAGGTAAGAACATTATGAAAGAAAGATCGCTGCTTTGCGAAACGCTTTCAAATTGAAACAATATTTATCATTTTCTAAAACTGCAGCGAATAATGCAGTACATATCTATAAATATTAATAAACTTGTAATACTTATTTATAAGAGCAACTTTTTGCTTATTCAAGGAGAAAATAATGAAAGTAAAATAAAACAACGAAATTCACCTGCAGTACCAGTCCGAATAGTGCTTTATTTTCCTTCTTAAAGTAACAAGAGAAAAGTTCTTGCTTGTTCCCGGTACGTACACTAACCGCTTAGCAGCTACTCACTTCTTAAACTTCCCATAAACAGCAAAACTTTTCCAAATAAATTACAGCAAATTAACGGCACAATACACCGTTGTAGTGGGCGGTGCTAGAATTAACTGAAAATTCCATCGTAGAAAATTTCACAGGGGCAAATTAAAATCATCGGTCATCGCGTATTATTCTTGATAACAGGTGTTTCCGCAGTGGCAAAAGATGGAGTTTCTTCATCGATATGTATAGTATAACAAACGGAATCTATATAGTGTAATCCTCACAATTGAAGAGGTCATTGTTTGTTCAGTAAAAAGGACATGAAAACATAAGGAGGGGCAATGTAAGAAAACATAAAGCGTAACAAGTGATAAATACGTTTATTCCCCGATCGTTCCGCACGAACTGTCTGACGCCTCGTGACTCACTTCACAACTATCCTCTTTTTCAGCAACAATTACTTAACAACGAGCTCAGGACCGCTCACATAACGTGCAATACCTTACATTACTTTTAAACCCGCACAGCTCGCCATATCTATTCTATTACAATAGTAAATAATCACAAATTTTAACACTACGAAAGTAATAATTACAAATCACTCCCTATGATTTGCGCTCAGCAGTTTTTTTTTTTTTACTGAGACGCCATTCTTCCAGCTTTAGTTTATGCAGAGTGGTACATATATCCTCATATTTCGCAAATAATGTTGCCCGACTTGATTGCAGTATGCAGATTATGATACTTATTGCCCAATTTACATTTTTGCTTGGCTTTTACTTTAGAATATATACGATGTCTTAAATACATCCAGATAGTAGTTCTTGCGTTAAGCGATGTCTCAGAAGAACTCAAATAAAGAAGAGTATAATAAAATAAGTCTCAACCCAATTGGTATGCAAATGAAGTAGTCATGCTCATTTAAAAATATCCAGTAACTTACCGTACATCTTACAACTCTCACAAACACTTCCGTCTTACCAACGATATAAAGGCGACTGCCACATACAAGTGCATCGCCACGTGTCCAAAGCAGATTCTGTCCACCCTTATTACCCAAAACCTACAACAAAGTCAATAGCGACGAGGGGAGAAAGGATTCTTATTTCCAATCCTACGGTTCCCATCCTCTCCCACCAAACAGCCGCTCAGTCATCGCGTTCGCCTCGTATTTTCCATCGTTAAATCAGCCGGTAGCCCCGGTCCATCTACGGATGGAATATCCACGTTCGATCGCGAATAACTTTCTGAATAGGTGATCACGTAAAACTGATTTAGCAATTTGCCCATTCCCGAGCGGCGCGATCTTAGTTCAAATTGAGTATAGTCCAAGTCGCACTCGGGTGAACCACTACTAATCCAATTCCAAGGATCCCGGAGCGTTCGGAAGCGAGTGGCAGGGAAAGAGGTAAGTCGAAGAGGAAAGAGGAAGGAGCCGTTGAGATGCGGCAGATAGACGGAGCAACCGGAAGAGGGTGGAAGGGGGATGGAGGGAAGGAAAGTACGGGTCGTGAAGGTGCGGGCGAGGGTATAATATCGTCCATGCAAATAGCCTTTGGACCGGCCGAATATACTTTAGGGCCAGCAGCTCCTGTCAAGCTACTTTTATGCACGCTGATTTTAACTCGCCGATTTATAGCTACTAATATAGTACAGGGGGAGCTGGTAATTGTCATTTTAATTACGGTTACACTATCACCAAGTGTCTCCGGCTTATTCTATGGAATACGTATAAATGTTGTAACTGATTTGTTTGTTTCTTGGATTATTTATCTTTGAAGTATCTATTGTGTGTTTTTAGAATAAATATTACTATCGCCCTAAAATTGAGCTAAAATCTTTCGGTGCACAATCGAATAATTGCCATGATCTATTTAATAATACAATTGCTTATCATTTATTAATCGGAAACATCTTAGTCTGTTTGAAAATTCAAAGCTATGATTTACCATTAAAGAAGGTCGTCAAAAATAAACGAAATATATGCAGCATATTTTAAACGAATTTCTTTCGGGCGTGAATACGTTTCGAATGTTTTTTTCCATTAGAATGTAAATATAATGTCTTGAAAAAGGTTCGTGTCAGAGCGGAGACGTTGGAATTAAATATCGATTAAAGTTCGATTATTTATTTATCAAATAATCTTCCACCCGACCCATGTGCAAAAATTGACCACCCAAATTTAATCAGGATTATTTTTAAAAGCATCAAAATTTTAATAATATCACATTGAGCAATGTTACAACTATACTTCAATTTACTTTTCAATATAATTTAATGCTTTAGGGAGATAGAGAAATGATATATGTCATGAATTGCTTAATAACCGCAGAATTCTCATTTGATTTACGATAACATAGACATCTGGCACAAAACTATAGCCAACTTTGGACAAAGCACGTAAGTAGAGTTATCTGTGAAGTTACCATGAGCTACAGAAGATTAAAGAAGATTTGGACTGCATCGTACTTTTCATGGAGCGAATTTTCTCGTACATTTTATTCACCGACACCCTCGATAAGCATCTGGCGCTTAATTTAGGTAATTATACTTGTACAAATTAAATTCATATTGCGTATTAATGTTTAGATTGGTGTATTTAAATATTTGACTTACTAATAATAACTGGATGATTATTGGTAACACGTGTAGCTAAGCTCATAAAAAAATATTGCAGGTATAATACATGAGACACCAGAAAAATTAACACTTTAATTACATATTCTACCCATATTTATCTATTCTATGAAATATTACATCCAATTAGAATACAATATGTAAATAAACTAATTAATTACAATACAAACAACCCACTCATAATTTTTTTAGTTGCATTACACAAATTCACAATTCTTTCTGTTTTCCAAGATGTGTATAGGAACTAAATATGTCAGAGTAGTAGCGGGTAGTTTTAATGTTAAATCCATAGAATGTTCTGCACTTCATTAGTTATTATTGAAGTTAGTGTCCATTAACAAGTTTGCGCTGGGAAAAGTAATATAAGGATACGAATTAAGATAACGCAATAAAAAAAAAATGGTAACACAAATTACTTCCTTGGAGTCTCTCTGTGACTACTGAAACTATCGATTAGCATGGAATGTAAGTTTGGTGTGCTGAGAAACAAGGCAAGAAACGTATTAAAAATTCTACAATTAAAATTCTGGTTATGACTCAGTCGACTAAAGCTGTCTCAGCAAACAGACGCTTGCGCGATATTCGTACAAAAGTTTGTCGAGTCACGTGATAGCAGCTGCTTTATCGGCTTCGTACAGATCGAAATTTTACACGCAATCATTATGTCGCTTCCTTAAATGCTTTCTCTCGTTCAGTTACTATCAAGATTCCGCGATAGTAGATTACCCAACCATCCATTGGCAAAGTACAGTGTTGGCTATAAGAACGACTTATTCCATTACGTTTGTTCCGCGAAAAGCAAAATGCTGTATTCGTTCAAAAGGTTAACGGCGAATAGAACAGAGACTTCTTTGTTCTAAATAATGTTTTAACTTTAAACTACAGGCTATTGCGCTAACGTATATAGATATGCTACATACACTTTTAGAAAAGAAAGGGAGAAATGAGAAAGGTAAAGAAATCTATTTATTGCATAGTGTAAAAAAGTCAACGAAATTTCATCGAAAATACAGTGTCATAAGATCTTAAATGCAAGTGTAGACCTGTCATTTTGATTGTTTTATAATACATAAAAAAAGCACAGATATTCTCCATTTTTTTCTGACTAGATATATTTTTAGACTGCAAAAATGGTTTACCACATGCCGTAATATCGAAGGTAGAGCAACTGAAATTGGAATAATTAGCATTTTATTTGATAATTCAGAAACGCATGTACGTTATTCGTGGACAAAACCATTTACTTACTACGATTTTTGAACCCTTATTTTACATGCTTTTTTAATTATCCGGGGAGAATTACGAAAATTCGAAGAACCTGTTATACTGTAACGGATAGAGATCAGATTAGTGTCTTAAGGTTGCAGAGTTTAACCTTACCCATCAGCTCTGGAATTTTACTATGCGATAATGTACGCCAAAGCCTCGGTAATGCCAAGCCGGGCTTAAACGAAAGTTCTCAAGCTACGTAACCACAGATAATCGATGCTAACGATTCAGGAAAGAAACGAGAAGAAGCTTGCGGTGCTTGTCATAAACTGTAACTTGTAAACATAGGCGTTTGCTGGATTGAGTAGTGGATAATCATTTTTTTTTAATAATTTTAATCGAGTTTTTCACATTTACCTTTCAATCATCAAACTTTAACTTAACAAACTCGTTAAAACTTTCCTCTAATAAGTTTATTTAAATATATTTTAATTTATTGTACGTCTCATTAGTTGGTTATCGGATGATGCGAAGAATAAACAGTGTAAATTTGGGATATTATCTTTGACTTTCTCCAATTTTTTATAATCTATATTTTTCCTAGATTTCAATTCTTTTGTTTCATTTCAACATTTCAGAGTATCGAAGATATCGTATTGCAGTAATCGAGAGACAAAATAAGAACCATTTTGTAAAAAACATGACTTAAATTATAGAAAAAAGTGTGAATAAAACATGATTTAAAAGTTACGATAAAGTACAAAATATTGACAATGATAAATATGTATTAATGCAGTATTCATTGTAAAATACTTTTTACAAAAACAATGTACAAATAAAAAAGAAGGAAGTTCTTTGTTGGAAAGATACCAAACAAATATGTGCAATCGGTTTGGTTCAATAGCAAAGATGTTAATCTTACAACGATGCATAAATCCGAGGCACCAAAAAGAATCCCTTTCAGTCAAATTATGTAAATAAAATCTGATTTGTAATTTACACTGAGATACATGAATTGAACAACGACAATCGCACGTCAATCCAGTATCTGCCGTAAAACCTGTTCTACAAAAATAATATACAAGAAAAAAAACTGATTCGTCAATCAACGCGATATTAACTAGCCTCAATAGAATGTTGGTATCACCTTCATCCCTTCCTAAACCTCTTTAAATAATAATTCCCCATAATTCCTATACATCCTGCAAACGAACTGTATTAATTATTTACCGTGCAATATATAAGATCAACGCCAATAAAGCTGTTTGCAACGTAGTACCGCAACGTTGTAAAGCCTTTTACGCGAAAGAAGCGTAGAAAAAAAGAAGGGGAAGTTCTTCATTCATCAACCCAATATCATCGGGCCCCAATCGAACGCTCGGCATCCGTTCCGCCGAAGCTCTCCTTCTCCACCTAATGGCGAATAATGGAGATTCCCCGCTAAAAAGAAGCGCACGCGGGAGGTAAACGCGCCCGATGAAGCGGCCACGACATTTGGGGAGAGGTGGGCGCCAAATGGGTGGCTGCAAAACCGGGGCTGGTCGCCACCAGGGGTGGGGGGAGACATTAGGCTGGATTTCCAGATGAGACGAGGGTAGGACGTTTGAGGTCAGTTCGGGGCGGTTTTTTCAAGCCCTCGAGCGAGTCGCTCAATACCGGGCTGCCCCTGGACTGACCAATGGTCGGCCTCCGACCCCCACCAGGTAGCCCGGCTGACCAGCCAGCCGATTGGACGAAAACCTCCCGAGGGATACTCTATCCGGCAAGGATACTCACGGCCCGGATCCTCGAGACCCGCTAACTAACCGGAGAGAAGAGATTACGTACCGGGTGTACCTTCGATATCGGAGATTCCGCCGAGACGTTTCCAGCCCGTGGAGTTCTACGGGGTCTCATCCGGCAAAGGAATTTCTGATGAGGGATTAGCAAGAATTTACGCCCTCGAATGCCCCCTTTCGGCCGTTTATTCTAACCACCGCTGTACTTGGAATAACTACGAAAATTGATACGGCCGAGCATTCATTGCAATTGATTCCGTGGAACTTGTCATTGGCTTTTTTAAGACTATTTAATTGTTTGATGCGTACTTTAAAGTTGAAGCGGTTAAGGAAATTTGTACATAAGAGTTTTGAAGACTTTCTTATTGCGTTAATAGAATGAGAGTGAGTATATTATTATATTAGCCTCTCATTTCTATTGCAAGTGATTTGCATTTTACGATGTTCTTACGTTCGATAGTTTATCCATTCATTTTGTTCTATCGATGATTTCATGTACGTAGACCGATCGATACTCGACCGTTTTTCTATGTGTATTTATGACGAATGTACTTTTAAGAAAACTCTACTACATGTTTAACGTGTATTTTAAGTGACAATTTGAATACAAGCTGCAGTACAAGTCGGCTGGCGCAAAACGGATATTCGGGTCACAAATATTAAGTACCACTCTCGTGCTTCTGCTCGAAAACTGAGCCGGTTCATATATCAAATTTGCACGAGGATTTTGTCGAATAATTATCAAGTGGACGTGCTTTGAAAGTTTATCCTAAAGGGCGCAATACGTCAATTGCAGATGTAGCGGCACGGGTATACGCAAATATATCAAGAGCATCCACCATGGAGCCGCTCACGGTTGTCGGTGGTACGGCATAAATATCGAAAATAATATTTTTATCGGGGTGCATGTGCTCCATCGGGTAACGGAAAGGTACTTCCGGGGTAGACGATACTCAAGATTAGAAGAGTTCGACATTTCCGCCCGCGTCACCCGCTAGACGTGGCTGGAATGGATAGAAACTGCCCGCCGCATGTCGTGGTAACGCCTGATGCAAACGTATGTCAGAGTGTTTACGAATGCTATCGGTATAATAGCGGGACACCCTATATCCGTCCAGTGGCAGCGATCGTCCTGCTAGTTTGCTCAAGATGATATCGGCGTCTCTCCTTTTCGTTAGATTCCGCCGTTACTAAAGAGGATGGGACTTGAACCGCTGCCAAAATTCGGATCAAGGCGGTAACTTAAAGGCGCCTTAAAGTCCACGAGTGTGACACCGGCGCCGAGGGCAAGGACAAGGACGAAAGGCCGACAAAGGAGTTTCACCCTTTGACGTTTCGCCGGGTGAGAAGATCCGGTTAATGCGAATTGATTTACCGCGTGTGCATAGTGATTTAAGATTCCCCTGTATTTCCTCAAGTTTCTGCCGGCACCGTGGTTTTACGACTCTTCATATCGACGTATAGCGAGTGAATGTAAGAAATTCCAGAAAATACAATATAATATGCATCGACATGAAGCGAGTAAGTATAAGAAATTCCAGAAAGTACGGTATAATTCCAGAAAATACATCTGCGGAGACTTTATAAGAAATTTCGATCGTGTTGACTACTTTGACATTGATTCTAGCATTAATGTAAGACTAATGGATTTTTTGTATGATAGGCATACTACCGATATGTCCGTTCGTAGAGATAGAGCGCTAAATCAAGAACGATATATATATATTTCTTTCACGTACGTATTTTTTGCTCCGGTATTGATTTTACCTTTGTCCTCGTCAATCTTATAGATTCAAACAAAAAGCAAGTACAATCGCGCGAAGTTCTTCAAAATAGTTGCCCTTATATCGATATGCCGTAGCTTCGTAGCCATTTATGCTACAACAATGCAGTGACTCTCGATAAACAGCGCATCCTTGAAACTATCTTTAGAGAGACAAGCCTAACGCGACTCCTCGCATTCACGTAAGTACCACAGGCATTTGCAAGGATGAACCACATAAAAATCCGAATAACTATTTCGAAAAACCTTACAGACTCTTATTCGGTTTCGAGGGAGAGAAAAAAGAGTGCTTTATCCGTAGGAGAGCCCAATCCAAAATCCTTCGGCGAGACGGGCCGCAATCTTTTCGGTACGGCAGGTATTTCTCCCGTTATTTTTTTCTTCTCATCGGTCTTTACTCGTTCGCCGGTGCAGACAGAGCTGTGTTGGCCGGGCGGAGGAGGAGGGGCGGAGGGGGGTTGAGCCCACGGGACTGGGATCAAAGGAAGAATTATCAGGGTTCCAAGCGCGGCCCAGGATTTGGTCCCGTAGGAGACTTACCACATGTAAATAAGGACAGAGCTTCCGTAGCTCGCTCCTGCTCTGCGTAAATAACATTTTTCTGATAGCACCGAAATAACCCTCCGCCTAAGTCCCGTACGAGCCGCCATCGCGCGCCCTTTGTCACCTCCTTCGTGCGGATCTTAGGACGAAAATTTCAGCTTGCTTTACATCGAACACCTTTGTGTCTCCTTCCTTCAAATCTTCTTCCTCTCGAGGTAGGATTGTGTCGAGGAGTAAGCAAGAGAGGATGCTAAACGGGCAGACGTCTTTGGACCGATAGGGAAATGATTTCGAGAAGGTGACTGGAATGAGTGTATTTCTACCTTTGGAAAACCAGGGGGAGGGTGAGGAGACAGAGTTTTAATGGGCCGTGCGTTACGAAACTCGGCGCGACCCTTGATTTTTCGTGTCTCTCCTTTGCCCATCCGTTTTCCCCCTCCTTACCTCGCTCGGCCACGGATATTCCACCACCCTGTTCGGCCCCTCGTAAAAGAGGGATATTTTTGTTTCCACCGCGTTCCTCTTTTTTTCCTGCCCGGCCAGCATATTCGGCGTGGTGGAGGTTCTACGTTTCAAAATGTATGCAAAAGACCGGAGCGCCCCGCGCATTATAACGCGGTACAGACCTTGAAAAAAATTCGTACCGCTCACGGGATCGCGCCAGTATTTTCCCCAAGGCACCGATGTTTCGTCGATTTTTTGTCGGAAACCGATCGAGCAGCGGTAGGTGAAACGTGTTCTTCGAAAATCACGTCCTTCGAATTTCTCGAATAAGTTTTACGGATTGATATCGAAAGTGGAGGAGAGAGGGTACATTTTTGCTGGACTGTACCGGGGTCCGGTCGGCGTAGTTACCATCGATTCGTGGTCGCAACTGTTCCGTCGTTTAAAAAAGAAACGCCTCAAGTCTTAGGGTGAAAAGACATCTTTTCCCAACGCATATTTCTGTTTGTCCAAGGGGCCGGGCAACAGACCCCGAACAATATGGGGTCACTTTACGTGTTTTCTTACAAGGTTGCAGGTTGTTATCCCTCCCGTAGCACAATATCGACTCCTTTGTACCTCGTAGATTTCTATGTCATACTTTCATTGTCTCTAATATTTTACGGTCATAATTTCAGTCGAGGAAAAGTCATCCAAATTGTATATCACACGTATGATGGTCATAATTCGCCTTATGACTTTGTGAGCCACAAAATAATCGTGCGTAGTTATTAGATCATATGATGTCTTGCAATCTTGAGCTTTTATAACGTTTATTCTTCTCGAAAGATCAAAATGTTAACGGAAATTATTCGAATGAATCCCTCGGATTATCTGTAATCGAAAAATGAATTTACCGTAATAAAGATCTCTTTCAGTATTTGGAAGGGGAGAATCGTCGGCGTGTAAAGGGAAGGTCGTAGAAACCAGACGATTTGTAACGTGCGACGTTGGTAACAATAATATGTAGGCGTGTAATTGTTTAAGCTTATTTGCATGTTACACAAAGCATTGTATGATGGAGTAATAGACGATTGAACATCGTGTTTTCTTAGTTTTCTGAGAAATATTTCCAGATCATGTGAATGCCAAAAGAAGATACGATTAGTGATCAGCACGTTTTTGCGATCTATCAGTGTTTACTTTACGCCTCAAGTATATATAATTAAAGCCAGGGGAATCTATCAACTCCAGACCACTATACGAGAAGAAATTTTAGAAATATCGAACAAGCAGTTCATTCAACAGATATGGTATTTCAAGAATAAATGAAATTAAACGAAATACTCGAAAAGTTATATTGTCCCTGTATCAATCATATTTTTATACATTGCTCATATCGTTAACTTTATTTTAAAAAATCTACATATTTTCAACATCTCATCATTTGTCGCATCGTGAGAAGTCTTGCCGGCAACTGTACCGCCGCGTGCTTAAACGGTGCTCTGGACCGAAGGAAGTGGATCCTCGTACTGCATATTGATTTACGATAATTTCATTATTTTCCTCGACTTCTTGCAACCGATTAATGCCTCTTCTAGGCAATTGTCTACCAATTGAAATGCAAACGATACGTCGTATCGCTCAGGCGGCTAGGGCCAATTCGTAATAGTCAGCCAATTCCCGTCTACTCGAAAAAGCATCGAGTCCACTCGAGGCTGGTCTCTTTCTCGTACTTCGTGACGGATGCGGAAATATCGAAGCCCAAAGCCTTCGAAACCTTCCAGGGCCGAAGGACGGGCAGAGCATGAACGACGAGGGCAAAATGGGGACGAGACGGAGAATGCCAGGCCATGGGGAAGGGGGAGGGAATTTTATTGGCTCTGACTTGGCGCCCCTAACGTCTCCTCGTTTGCCTCGCAGATTTTCATATGTTTTCATCCGCTCGGAAAATTAGGACGTTATACAGGAGACGGACCAGCGAGCTTTTCCTGCCGGGAAGCAAACTGCTTTCACTGCGACGAGCGATATACTCGCGGTTTCTCTGCCTGCGTTTATGTACGAATTTGTTGCTTTGCTACACGATGAGGTATCGCTAACTTTTTAAACGGCCCAACAGTCCGGACAAACGTAGAATCGGACTGTAAATGATAGGGGATTTATCAGACTTAAAGGAAGAATGTAAGGCTTGCTATTACTCACCACGATTTTTAGACGATATTCATCTAAGTACTACATTTCTTTGCAAAACTACAGACTATGTTTTCTGTAGTTTATGTCATTTGTTAGGTTTATGTATGTATCGACTTCCGCACTTTTATGATCCAAGGTACTGTTTGATATAATCCTTATTATAACATACTTGTATAGTTCAATACCTTCAAGAGTATTTAAGTTAAGTAAGTCTAAATATTGTTAGAACTTTGTACCATCTGTTATAAAAATATACAAAGACGCTAAATTGTCCAATCTTGCTTATTTTACATTTTACTTCTCGAAGATGTAAATTGTAAAACGATTCATTAATTAAGCAGGGTGGAATTATATTGAAATAACATCGCAAAGAGAGAAAGAGAAGGAGAGAGCGTAAAGTGAAATTTGAAAGACAATGCTAATTATAAAATGTTCCTTTAATCAAATAGTACAAAACTATATAGGCCTAAGGGTTTTTGTATTACTCCTCTCTTCGTCAAGGCCAATAAAAAATATTTAATCTTAACATTACTCTTAGACCGAATAAACATAATTAACCTTTAGTACAAAACAGTGTTGTAGGGAAGAATTGCTTAATGCGTACTGGTCACCTGAATCGTACTGGTTCATTTTCTTGGTAACCAATTAATGTTGCGACTTCTAGTAGTTAAAATATTAAGTTTAGTAGTAAAATATAACGGTTCGCTTAGTTTCCTAAATCATACCGCGATTGAAACTCTTAAACGGTACCAGCACGATTTAAGAAAGCATGCTGAAATTTGATGTAACTCTTAATGTACTAATATTTAAACTTACTATATTTTCTTCTTGAATTTTTCAAACGTGGGAAAAAGAAAATATGGCCTCTGGACGCAAGAGCATCGCAAGAAGACAAAATATGCTATTATTTAAAATGTTTCTGATATTTTTTACTTTTAATGATTTCTCAGAGTTTATTATTTCATATTGTTACATTTCACATATTTTATAAAAATTATTATATTTATTCATTTTAATACTGTTGTGTTTCAACATAATAAAAAAAAAATAAATTATACACTTTCAGAATAAAGCTTATTACCAAATAAGGTAGGTACCATTTTGGAAAGACAGCAGTACAATTTAGGGTATAGGTGTTCTAAATCATACTTATAAAACGTTCTCTAAAATCACTCAAATCACTTTTCTCATTTCATTTTATACGTGGAATGTTTATTTAGAGGGTTTATGCAAAGAAAACGGTACAATTGCAAACAACGGTTTTAATAAAAACGAGCTTTATTTAATGGATACACCAAAAACCGCTTAGGTAGTACGATTTTGGCAACTCGCGCCTAATAATATTAAAAGTAGCAAAAGTGTGTTCGTCACGTAAAGAATCGGAGGGAATTCGAGGTGACCGAGGGTTGTAGCGCACGGCGTAGAACCGTGGGTTCCGAGAGAAAAATATCCCGTAACGACGAGTGCTTTACGCGACTCAGCGTCATCTTGAACCAAGAAATTCAACGTTGACTCGAGGGTGGCATTCGCGTCGGGACGTGGGTACATCCACCGCAGGAGGGCGCACATAAAAAACATATTTCGAGGTCCTGCCAGGGACTCGGCAGGGTGGACCTTGGTTGTAATATATCAAACCAGATCGATACTATTCCGCAGACTTTGGTTGTTCGGAAACCATCCAGGGTGCCCTTCCTCGCCACCTCCTGCCTCCTCTTCTCCTCGTCGACTACACTCTCACGAATATCCCGAACTTTGGTCATCGAGAAAGACAAGGATAAGCCACACGTAGCGCACTGTAGGATATTTGAGGAGCCTCTCCAAATGATATTTCCATCGTCACTTTTGTTCCCAGCTCACGACTCGTTACGTTAAATGCACGCTGCGGGCAGAGCATCTTCGCGTTTAATACTTCGATTTGTGTTACAAGTTTGATCGCGGTTTGTTTTTCTTATGATTTTTTACTATTGTTAATGGCACATTTCTCTTGCTATCAATGCTTTTATTTTTATTCAGTTTAGGAATACATTGTATGATAATTGAATTAATAGAATAGAAATGTATTTGTATTAAGTTTTTGCGATTATCTGTGGCAATATGCTTGTATTTTTGTTTCTGATTAGAATATATATTGTAGTATGAGTTAAATATTGTGAAAGCGGAGTTAAATTTTTGACCGCAAAAGTTTAAGGGGCGATTGTGAACATATAGAATTTCGGTATAAGATATTAAGGATAAATGTTGATCAAAACCGCGACAAAATTGAAGTTCTATGAAATTTTTGCATTGCGTTTTGTCATTTATTATTAACTTGACAATGAGTTTGGGATAACTACGCGCGTACAAAGTGTGTATTACAATAATACAATTTATTGTTAATATTTTAATATTCTTAATTCGGATAGCAATGAAGCTGATCTATGTATCAGTGGAAAATCAAAAAGGTACTTTAATCGGTAAAGTGCAATTTAACCTAAAATTAAGGGAAAAATTTGTTTTTTACCCTCTTGTCAAATGCCAAAAAAAAAACAGAAAATAAGAGTAGCCCTAAATATACACTATAACTTTTGCAGAAACTTATATAACTGCAATAAAGAAATATAAAATTATGTACAAAAAGAATAATAATTGTTAAAGTGACGATAAAATGCGTGGACATCGTAAATGTAGCAAACTTTTACAAAAGAGTTGCTATTTGGTTGAACAGTTTATGATCAAAATATTATTGTTAATATATCTTTTAGATATATTAACATGAGGATAGAACACAGCATAATATAAGTGATTTTATTATAGCATAATCTATGAATAACGACAGAAGTTTTAAAAGAATGTGTAATTTCTACTGCAAAGGAAAAAAAAATAACTTTTAGAGGTAGCGTAGCAGATTAATTGCTGCGTTATTCGAACAAACTACGCCTTGTAGTGTATTCAGTACAAAGAAACTTCTGAAAACCATTTAAGCAGCTGCACAGCCGTAAACTGGCATAGTGAATTAACATAAACCATTTTCCCATTCTGTTCTTCCGCATTTTAAATTCCTTTTTACCTCTTTTCTGCGATGAACGTTCTTAAAACGTTTACGGGAGTTTAAAACAGTTTGAATAGTGTCGAAAAACTGAAATATTAGCTCCATCACAAATATTATAATCCTAAAATACATTAAAATTGATCAAACTAATTCTATCAGTTAATTTATTGTTCTACAAGTTTCAATCTTCTTTATTCATAAATGTGTTAAAACAGCTTTGAGTATATACAATAAAAATTATATGTTGGAAAAAGTGTTTGGAATAGATTTCTGAAAAAAGTAAACAACTGTTTCGCTGTTTTGTCAATTCTCGAATACATTCGATCATTCCTCAGGTTATGCGGTATACTGTATATATTCATATTAACTCACGTAACCTTATTTTACACGGTTGGGAAATGTATTTGTCTATCATGTATAGATGTCCATTTTTTTATTGTACTAATCACAGTGATCTGACAATTTTTTGGATTGTTTGTGCTAAGCATGTTAAATTTCGTTGCACAAGTGATAAGAAAGTTATTCCTCTACACTTTGTGCGAGTACAGCATATATAAGTAGGCTAAAGAAAGTTTCTAAAAATATCGTCAAAAAATGAAAACGCTGATAATGAAGGTGAAATATCAAATATTTTAAGCAATGAATATAATGACCTTGAGTCAATTAAAAAGAAAGTGTTGATTGTTCTGAAATGAAATACCCACACCAATAATAAATAAAAATTACTTTGGTTTGTCTAAATCGTTAGTATTTTTTTTTTGTAAGAAAGGATACTATTTACGTCATTTCTTATTTGTGTAAAAAAACCACATGGCACATGTATGTTGCATAAATCAAAAGTTGGCTGTACGTGGCATGTCTGTTAAACTATTATCAATCCTATATCCGGGGCAACTTCTAATGTAATATTCTTGACAAATACGCATGAACTAATCCGGAACGGAATAATACATTCGATTAAATGCGCTTTGACAATTGTGCCGAACCTCACTGCAAGAAATTTGTTCGACAGTAACGATTGACCGAAATACTGTTCACAATACAATTCACACTGAACACTAAAAGAACACTGTTATTCTTATCTGTTATTAGAACATTTAACTGTAATTAAAATGATTGTTCATTGCTAAAAAAAAATGGATCTGTCTAAATAAGACATTATTTTTCTTGAAATTTTGGTATTTTTACGTTGTACTGTCATGTCATACTACAAGTAGTTGTGCACTTACAAACATTACCAAATTATCTTACACTCTCATGGATCATACATATCACGTATCAGTTTAGCCAATAATCTATGTTACGTTCTGATCAAGAAGCAAGCTGATTAAGAAATTAAATCACATTTAACTCCTCTACGCTGAGAATAATATAAACCTTCTCCTTTTATTTCACTTCTCAAGCCATTTCCCAGCGAGTAAACCGTTTAAAAAACACGGCCCTCGTAAGAATCCGTGCAACGAGGAATTGACAAGTTAAAGAAACAATTATACAGCGTTGACAAACAAAAATAACCGACAAGATAATCTAGAAAAGGCGATTTCTGAGTACATAACAGCATGACCTACATAAATTTCCTTCTTGCTGTAATGCATTAACGACAACTCACTCCTAAAATCATATTCTACAACGAACCTATAACTCACTACGATTCGTAAATGTCGAGAGAAATTATAATCGATTTGGTTAATAAAAAGATGTAAACGGAACGTTACTTGAGACGATATCGTGAGTTAGACAGAGTTACGGTTCGAAAGCATCGACGGATCTGTATCGATCCTTGCAAAGTGACGAGAGGGCAAAGAAATCAAATTACACAAAGGGCTCTTACCTGATGCTCTGCGTGCGAAGTCTGGCCCAAAACTGGCACCCCTTTCGATCGGAAAAAGGGGTAGGCCTTTTCCACGGTTGCCCATGTGTGTTAGTGTGAGCGCCAGGTATACGTAACCGACTCACGGCCGTTTTCCATTCCTTATTCCCGGACTTGTGTGTTTTACGAAGCGTGAGGCAGTAAAGGCGCTGTGATGTTGGACTGCTGTAAGTCTACGCGTTGTTGAGATCCGCAAAAAGAGATCAGGGAAAACGGACAAAACGTAGTTTTAATAGTCATGCTAATACTCAATGTTTTTTTTTCCACATATCACAGTGGTCTTTCATTTCAGGTTAATTGTTAATGACTGTCCTGTAAATGCTGAAATGTGTTTCAGCATAATTTTGAAGTTTATAAAATATCGCGATGGCACAATTTTAATGTTCGTCAAGAGTTGAAGTATCATAATTTTGATGTTTGTTCAGGTGAAATTTGCCAAAAAAGATTGTACTGTTTTACTTGTTTTTCGTGGATTTTATCGCGATTTTTCAGTTTCAATTGATACTTAAATAGGCTTTCTATAAAATGTAAAAAGACTTAAGGCATCGCATTATTAATACTTATTTTGACTAAGTTTTTTTAAATTTTAATTGGTATACAAAATCTAATGGAATTTGTCTTGTTACGAATATATTCTGATTTTATGTGAATATTTTGAAAGCTATTAATCATGTTTACGAACGTTAACGGAATTTAATACGGATGTATTTTACTACAAATATATGACTATAGCAAAAACCGGAAGGAGAGGGAATTCTAAATTACGTTTGCAAACGGATTAAAGATATTTGATTCTCACGTCCTAAAAATAATATTCTTTAGTTTAAAATTAATCAATTCATTTGTCTAAATTTATTATCAGGGGAAAACAATTTTGATATGTATATTCACTCAAAAAATGTGTTAAAAATTGTTATAAAATCTCTCTGAATTCTACGATTGTTTTCGTAAAAATTTACATTTAACTCTCTTATAAAAATAATCCTATAAAGATAAAAGTCTAGACTATTGGTATACGTTATTTTCGGCCGCGTGTTTGTTGAAAAAAAAAAAAGAAGACAATTTCCTCCCTGCTCCGACACGAACGTTTCGATACGATTGGAATAAAAAAAGGGAAGAAAGAAAATAAAAGAAAAAAGGAAGCCAGTTGCGAGTCGAGAAATGGGGGAGATGCTCAGTGAAAAATCCAGGATTTGGAAAAGGCTTGGAAGAAACGTAGACGATAGCCATGCGCGATAGCGTGAGAATTCGCGCGGCCCATTGGGCATAGGTCAGGCAGAAGCCAATCCGGCGAAACTCTCAGATATATGATAAAAATTGACTGGGGCCATCTCCGCTCTTCCTGGCTGGTGGAAGAGGCCGAATTTTCGTTCGTCCCTTAAATCCCTGGGATAATGCCGTACGAGGAAGCCCCCGGTTCGTTCCCTTCGCCACCCCAACGATAAAGCGTAAAGGAGCTCGTAGATGGAAGAGAGAAACCGAGTGCCAAGTCATCGTTCTATCAAAAAATGATCCGACTAAAAAGTGCAAGAGGGTGGCCGACCGATTTTTCGCCGGATCGAAACACGATCATATCCACTCATACTGGATAGCTATAAGCCACTTTAGGAACGAAATTTCTCCAAAACCGATTCCTTGATTGTTGTGCATTTCGATTGTAATTCCGTGCTGGGTATAATGCAAGTTCCTCTGAGTGAGGTAACCCTTCGTGAATGCTGGCTTTTCAACTAGGATTACTCGGCTTTAGATAACTGGTAAGGTGTTTGGGAAAAGTTATGATGTAATCGGAGTCTACAATTTGAAGTTGCTACTTATCACGTATATGAATTTTTTTAATAAACGGTATAGATTTATTTCTGCTTTATAAGTATTATTATTACACCCGTACTACGAATTAATTTGTCTCACTCTGTATAAGAGCATGGGCAGTTGACGCGTTAACTGTTAGTAAGCGAAACATATTGAGAAGAGAGTGGATAGTGTAAGTGGATAAAATGATGAATATCAATAATAGAAATTACATTTGTACACGATTAGAATCATAAGTTTTTTTTTTGACATTAAAGACTTAATTATGACAAATTTCATAAGCCATACATATTAATTAATCAGTGAAAATCAGTTTTAACAGCTTTTTACTGATTCCAATGAAAAATATGTAACTGAGGATTGTTAAACCATCGACACATCGCAAAAGTTACAAAATTTATTAGATTATCATATATAGACAAGGATGATATAACAAGAAAGTCACATAATACAAATAAATGTATGTATCTATTTTCTATACAGGTTGAATCAAAATATATAGAAAGTACAACAGCGATTGATTTGGCGCACTAAAATGAGAAGAAGTACATATCCCCGATAAAACCTTGTTTACTAGTAGCAGCTTATTTTTTAAATAAATTTAAAAGCGTCGACTGCTTAGGTCTTTAGTCTACAAGTAGCAGCTCATTTTGTGTTACAATATTTTCTTTAATATCTTCTGAAAAATTCCTTCAAGTGGCCACCTCCAGCTTAAATACGCCCATGTTTACATCGCCTCATAAACTGTTAATCTCATTCGAAAAGACTAGGTATTACACGAATTTCTTAAAAACTTACGCTAGTACGTTGGCGAAGTGCCAACTACCACAATTTTTGTATAATCTTCTTTCATTCAACGTAAATTATACACTAATTACTCTAATGAGTCTATAATAATGCCAAATATATATATACATATGTATCTATACGGCACTTAAATCATGTGGAAAGACAGGATGGCCACACTTAATTTTGTTGTATATACAATATGTACACAAAAAATTACAATAACATAAAATAAGCTATAACTCCAAAAGAAGTTTATAGGAGACATATATATTATCAAATAATTGTCTGACATATATTATCACAGAATTATCGTCTTGTATATTTTAGTATGAAATTAGCAGATGTAATTGATACTTATGAACAGATGTATACCTCAAATTTTGTTTGAAAAACGCGCGGGGAAAACTCGTTCAGGATGAATCATAATACCGGAACATCGCCGAGAATGGATTCCGCCGATATTAAATTCCCGAGCGATGGATATTCTTGATGCTCGTGTCAGTCTTCGAATGACGGTCGAGCGCGATAATTGTTCCGTGAGATTCACGAGCATGCGGTACCTCCTTTTTATAGGAAGCAACGTAATCGATGAACTAGTTTACTTCCGCATTAAACCATGCCCTGCCTTTCAAGTACGATTACTGAATAACGTTTTGTGGCCTAATGCATTTTCTTTATATCACATGAATCAATTTGCAATAAAGTTGATCTTTGAAGTATATTACATTTAAAAATACATAATGGACGATCGCAAAGAATTTGTTACCTGTTTAAGAGTATCAACAGACCACATATGTAAATTTCGATTAAATTCGAAATAATACTCGGTGGCCACATATATGGACATTATTTCCTCTGTAAATTACTCTTAGTATATAATGTATATATTGTAAACAAAAAATTAAATCGTATTCTCTTCTTTACGAAAAGTGAATCTTGAAAACGTTACAGGAGCATTCCTGATTAAGAGAATTATAAACAGCGGCTAAGAGTTGATTTTAATAGAAGGAGGATTAGGGTGAAAGGTGATACAAAATAACTGATAACATATTTAGATAATAAAAATCATGATGGCATAGCAGCAATAATTTGAAATCGTTTATGAGAAACTATAGGAATTTTTTATCCGCGGAATATAGGAGAAAACGGAGTGGTGGAATGTGAATCGAAAGAATCATTTCTCTTTTAGACCCTTGATCGGTCGAATTAATATAAAAATTCCTACATTATGCCCGCGCGACGTAGCGTAAAGGCATGGATAACGTTCCTGGAAAAAAGATAAAATTATATCAGATATTAAACCGGTGTAATCGTATGATTTCCAGGTCATTTCTTTTCTTCAAAAGTAGTTATTACTATTTGCATTATAAACTGAAACTTTTTGAAGACGTGAAAATGAATTAATTTTTTTATGCAAAATAGTTTCCTTCATACGTAATTAAATTATAAGCTTTTTATTACCTTCTTAAACACAGATTCTAATGCATTTGTCAATTTATAAGTTGGTACAATGATAATATAAATTATTTGATTCGTTACAACCTTTTAACATATTCAATCATAATCTATTGATATAATATCGGTATTGTACTCCTAACCTCACTTCTTTGGTTGTTTCTAATAATACATGATGATTATGGCCTTCATGAGCAGCTTATTCGCACATTTGAATGTGAAAACAAATAAAAAAAAAACAAAGATATAATAAAAAAAACAAACATCTTTAATCATAACTTTATCCCCGTGTTGCGCGATTTTTTAATTGGAGTGTACTAATTGTTACTTGTAAAAATTGCGTTGGTTATTTATTGTATTTATACCGATCGGTAAAGTCAAAACTTGAGATGAAATAAAAAAATGAAATAAATAATCCACTTCACAGTAAACTATTTCACAAATATTAATAATATTTTTGAATCATGGTTATAGTGAGATTTTTCATCGTACGATTTTTCATCGCATATACGAGTTCTTTATAATTTAAAAGTTCAAAGAAAATAGTAATCTTTCACCCTTTGACTGCTGCACGCTCTTGAAGGAATCCATCAATACGGAAGGCGTGTTATTTCCACTGTCACTAGGTCGCCTACTGACTAGTGACAAAAAGAATACCCAGAGATTTCATACCATTCTTACAGTATAAAAAAATAATAACTGCAAATAAATTAAAATACCAATTTTTTAATTTATTTTAAATAACTTTTTAAGCTACTTTAATTTACTTAACTTAATTTGTACATTCCATCAATAATATTCGGTAGTAATTAAATATAAATTCCATGTTCAATTAATTGGTAAAACTATAGTAGGTGTTAATAATCGTTAGTTAACAAGTAATAATTCAAAAAAAAATTGTAAAGTGCGTAAATTTACGTTTTTCGTATATATGGGTGGATACATGAGGACGTATATCTGCGCTTCTCATATATATTAATAGACTTGTGAAAGCGTACATATACACCTTTAGCAGTCCAAGGGTTAAAGATTTTCATAATTATTTAATGATAGTTCAAGATCATTTTTGTACGTGTTCTAAAATTTCCAAGATGTAATATATCCCTCCCCTCCCTTTCTTTCTTTCTTTTGCTCTATCCAGCGTGAGAAAAAGAGATGCAATCACATACCAAGTGCTGCATAAAAATTTTCTTTACAACGTATCGAAAATATTTTACCAAGTGCCGGAAATCCGCTTGAAATCCGCGTCTCGCAGGGTATTGCACCTAAGGTTTCATGTTGGGAATATGAAAGAACAATGGAGGAATATCCGGACACGGTCCTATGGTCGACGCAGCGAACGTGGATATTTTTTGTGGTCGTAATTGCTTGGAGACATATCTACAGCAGACCCTTCGAAGGCGAATCTTTCGTACTTCCTTGACTAAAAGCGAAAGTACGACACATTCTGGTCACCATACTGGTAATTGCACGAAATATCCACTGACAGTTGGACATTACAAGACGTAACCCTCGAACTCTCATTATAAATTTGTTCAAACATTAGTAATACGAGTTTTAAAAAACATTCAAATATTTAAGCCACTAATCTACTTGTTGATCTACTCGTTTATTTCTCAACGTATCCCATTAAAATTTTGTAACTTTCTTTTCAAACTTTATCTTTATACTACTTTTCTCAGACTTTCTACCACAGTATAGCAATTTGGCTCCGCTCTTTTTGCTGAAGTTCAAATTTTCTGATCAACACCAAAATGGCTAACGTAAAGTTGATTTCCACGAAATGTGAAAACGGGTATATGGATGGAAATGTCATTTCCGTAAGATATTAAAGCAAAACCAAACCGGCCAATGGGTCACCGTATAGATCGACTTTTGTTTCGTAAAACAAAATCTTTGTTTACAACTTGTCGGCATCGCGGAGTCGTTGGAAGAGAAAATTCGTTCATACTCGCTTCATAAAAGGCAAGCTTACTTCCGTTAAATACGATGAATAAATATCAATTGCGCACACAATTTTTACCACGTAAGATAAAATTTTATTTTCGTAAAATATAAGAATCACGATTTACGGATCATTCATTATAGATCGATGACTTGTGCTTCGTCCACTGATATCATCGGTATAAGTATCAAAACTACGCCTTGGACTTGAATTCTCGTCTTCGAGGTTGCAAAAAATGGGACAATACATATTCCGGCTGGTCTCGGCCATTTTCGTATTTGTTTGAAATTTTAATGTGGCCCGGAACGGGCGGTCAGAGGTGGCTTGAAGGGTGGCGAATCGAAGGGCGGAGGGAGAATGCCGGGCGTAAACCGGCGGCCATTACCTTCGATTTCGAAATAAATTGCGCGCCATAAACAGGGTGGTCTATAAGAATACATACGACCGGCTTACCGCGGTGGTACCGAATGTTCTGAAAAATGTAGCCTCCCAGTGCTGATATCGATCCTTCCACGCCCTTGCGCCCTTCGCCCTTCTTGCTTCCTTTTTTCTTTTTTAGGAGAAAGGGAGAAAGATGAGATCGAAGAGATTTTGCTTGCTTAATTTTACTACATCTTTAGTCTTTGTCTTACAGTAGAAATACTTCCTCTCGAGTAGTCGACTAATATGTTTTTTAACATCTTCTTATCGTAGCTAATCGCGCTTTGTAAAAATCATAGAGAATTTTAGTACAAGAAATTTCTGTATTTATGAGGTATAAAATGTATAAATACGGTCATTGAATTTTTAGGACTAATATATTTGTACTGGATGTTTTTATCTCAAAGATGACAATGTATTTTTTGGGTAACGTAGTACTTGGATCGTACGAAGCTTCGGATAATACAGGGGAAAATGATAAAAATAACGAATAATATGATACTTATACGCTACGGTGGTTCAAATAATATGGTGAACAATTTCCAGGATCCACGATAATACGGTGCTTGAATTACGCGGGATGCTGAGTAGCAAAGTCACTCGACTTATTGTTTCCTCAATTTTCTGACAAATCTATTTCCGTACTTCGTTACACAATGATGACATTTTTTATTTTGACAGAAAGAAGATGTGTTAGCACGAAAATTTAGAAAAGAATTTGTCGAAATTCCAAGTATTAAATAATAGAATCTTGAATTATATACCAGGTGTACCGGTACGAAGTGAGCGTTTTTTTGTGAAACTAAAACACCGATTTTGAATGGGAAAATAAAAAAAAATTTATTCAAAGTATCGACCATTGCTTTCTACACATTTTGACCATCTTTCTGGCAATTTGTGGATACCACGCCAATAGAAATGTTCGTCTTTTGAAGCAAACCAATCGGACACCCAATTTTCGACGTCTTCGTAGGAATCGAAGTGCTGATCAGCCAATGTGTGTCCCATCGATGAAAACAAATAGTAGTCGGAAGGGGCCAAGTCTTGTGAATACGGCGGGTGGGGTAGCAGCTTCCGGCCAAGTGCTTTGATTGTATCCTGAACCGGTTTTGCTTTGTGTGCAGGTGCATTGTTGTGTAACAAAATTACTTTGGCCCATTCTGGTTGTTTTTCGATCAATGCATGGTTCAAATTGATCATTTGTTGTCTGTAGCGATTAGTAATAACAGTTTCCCCAGGTTTTAGAAGCTCATGATACACCACACCTTTCTGATCCCACCAAACACAAAGCACTGCCTTCTTGCCAAATCGATCTGGTTTTACAGTCGATGTTGATGGTTGTCTCGGATTAACCCATCATTTTTTCCATTTAGGATTCTTAAAATAAATCAATTTTTCATCGCCAGTAACAATTCGATGCAAAACTGATTTTCTTTCGTGTCTTTGAAACAAAATTTCACAAGTGTTTTTTCGGTTTTCTATCTGTCTTCCATTCTATTCATGTGGCACCCATTTTTCACACTTTTGGATTTTCCCATAGCTTTTAAACGGTCAGAAATTGTTTGTTGTGCAACATTTAACATTGTTGCTATTTGCTTGTGACTCAAAGTATCATCTTTATCCAATATTGCTTGCAATTCGGCGTCTTCAAACTTTTTTGATGGTCTTATACGTTCTTCGTTTCTCACATCAAAATCATTATCTCTGAACCGTTGAAACCATCTTTTGCATATTACTTCTGATAGAGCATGATCACCATATGCCTCAACAAGCATTCGATGCGACACTGCAGCACTTTTCTTCAAATGAAAACAAAAAATTAATGCTTTCCGCAAATCATCACAGTCTGGTAAAAAATTCGACATTTTCAACACGATGAAAAAATATGATGTTGTTTGTTCAATGACTTGGTGTATATTAAATATGTTTGACAGATGTCATATCAACCAAACAAAAATAAATTAAGGCTCGTTCACAACAAATGTTCCCTATCGACACATTTGTATCTTAACGCTCACTTCATACCAGTACACCTGATAAAATCTTCCTTGAATAGAAACTCATAAAAATATGTTTTAACACAATAGCCCACGTTCTGTGAGAAAAATACGATAGTAGAGTATTTATGTTTTATGGTCATTCTTTAGAAGATATCGAACCTACAAGTTTTTTTTACTTGAATATTTTTTTTGCACATCGGTTTTGTACATGAATGGTTTTACAAACATAATGTAGATGAACGGTCAACTGTATAAGCCAATATGTTTATACATAACCTTAAAAAAGGAAGATGTGATAAAATTGAATTCAAATAAAAAAATAATAATGAAAAGATTAAAATATATATATACATCAGAATAATTAATTTTTTCACCGATGTTTGTTGTAATAAAATATTTGCAGACACCTGGTTACTAAAACATAGATATACGTAATAAGGCAGATAATTAAATGAATCTAACACAAAAGAGATAGATGTAGCAGCTATTATATTTAAAAAATTATCGCATGACTTTAAAACCAATAGTGTTTATAAATTATATTCACTCAATCGCTCTCGAGCATAATACGCAAAAAGACGTATACTTGGAAATTTCAAAGAAATTATATGTTTCATTTATGTGTAATGCACATAACGCTTCAATGGTTATGTGTTACATATTGCGTTTCCATTTAACATAATCATGTGAATTAAAAGTAATCCGTTTCGCTTTTTCCTCTACGAACTTTAACCGCTCACAACTCTTCTTCCAGATTTTGATATTTTTATTATACTTAATTACAGACATTGAAATTCCGTAGATAGAATATTATTTTACGGTTAATTTGAATTATATATGATTAATACAAAAAATTACGATGCATTGTTCACGTCCCTAAGCTCAGACTGAAATTTTGTAATTTGTACCAAAACATAAAGAACAAAGAGCAAGAAGCAAAGGATGAGACACAACAAAGATGCTCGACGATGTAAGCTTTGAGAAGTACACAGATAACTTCGTACGCATATGAACGACTCAAAGAACGCAGCGGTCTTGTATATATAAGCGATGAGGGGAGGCCAAGGATTCTCAAGAAGGGGACTAACTGATCGAAGAACTCATAGTCAGTAGCAGAAAGCACAAGAGAAGTTAAGTACAGAAAGTAAAAGGAAAGTCTAGAAATAGTTTAAGATCTACAAAATGTGTGGCCCGTATATTAACATTTTATAGTTCAAACTGTATACTTCATGCAATAAACAAACAATATATTTACGACCTCATCGACAAAGTTAGAACCTATTTACAAAAATAATCAAAACATTTACTTTATTATCTAAAAAGTTTACCTCCTCCCCTCCCTCCTCATACGTTACAACGCAGAGAAAAAAAACCGAAACCTCCGTGGACGCCACAGCGGTGAATTTTTTTCCCATTCAGCACCACCGATCCCTTTACTTTCCATCGGGACTGGAGCAACATAAGAGGAGTGGGGAGGGAAAAGCACGCGCTTTTGAAAATGGCCGCTGCCGCATCCTGATAAGGAAGACACTTCTCGCGCTGTCCGAAGGGCTCTCCCGACAAATGGCCCGTCAGGATTCTCGTAAATCAAGGCTCAGGACGAAAGACCAGGGTCCTCGTTTCTAAGTCCTCGTTTCGCCGGTCTCTCCTGCCGTCACTTCGCGAAAGGAATAATCCGCTTAACGACCGTGCACCTCCCCCCACCCCCCTGACCCTCCTTCCGCCCCCTCGGCCCGAGTTGGACGGTAAAATTAACACTAGCCGTGTAAATAAGCTCGGTGTTTCCGTCGGTGGATCGGTTTGATTTTACGCCTTCTTGCTAATTTTCCGTTTACCTTCCACGTCACTGCAAAGGGTTACGTAGAAGCTGTCGTTTTATGGACGATGTTTTCCTTGACATTCTTCTGGGTACTTCTATCATTGACCTTGTGTATTTGGTTGGTGTATTAAAGTTATGCAGGAAGGTTTTCTCGATGTTATGTTTATCGATACTACTATTCATAAAGCTTTGGTCTGCTTTGGTTAAGATGTAACCGTTTTCGGGTTCCTTTTTGCGCAAGAGTCAAGTTTACGTGCAAATTTAACCCATTATTTACCATTGGCCATTATTCATCATTTTTTTAGGGACGCCTGTTTTTTATTTATTTCTACCGAAGCATTGGAACTTTTAGTTTTGATTGTTGTAACTAAATATTTTACTGACTGCTATAAACGATACAAACTCGATGAAAGTATTATTCCTCTAATTAGAGTACTGCAGGAAAGAATTAATTAGTGCAATTTTTAGGTTTGCCCTTGGCTTTGGCATATAATGGGTTAAAGAATCTGGTTTCACAAGAAAGAGGTTCGGATTTCTTGTAAACGACAATAAAAATAACAGAAATGTAACCTTCGATATATAACTTTTTATGAATAATTAATTTTTTTTTACGAAGCGACTCGAAACTTCATGAGTACCATATATTTTACTAATACTGTTAATCGGTAACACCGTGCACTTATATTATATGTAATTAAATTTTATTCGAGCAGTAGATGTGACGATTGCTTATTTTTTGTGTATATGCGAGTTGATGAATAGAATGTCGACGAAACGTTTGTTCTTGATCTTAAGGTAACCTTAGAGCAAAAAGTATGCAGCACGGGTTGCCAAATACGTAATGCTCAATAAAGCTAGTTTCTTTTTAAACTACGCAATTTTGCCTTTCATAGGGGAAGTCATTGAACATAATCTAAAAAACATTTTAAATAATAAAATTTAAAGCAAAAAACAACAATGTGTTACGAATCTCACGGTTTATGTATTCACGTAAAAAATGTGTAGTGTAATATTCCTTGGATTGGTATTAAAAACCATCTTGCATATTTTTTTGTCATATATATTTTTCATACAGTTATCCATTAGTAATTATGTCATACGGATTATTTGCGCGTGATTTTAATTCAGATCTGTTCCATATGAGTCCGTGTTTCCATCCAGCAAGCTGTAAATCTGTAATTCGAATTAAGAAACGCTGTTATTCAAAAAAGTTGAATGTCACGCAGGGAATGAAGGAGTGTCGTTAGAGCTTCAGCCTTATTTTATTTTTACTTTTCAGCATGAACAGATACAACTACTAAACATAGAACTTACTGGTTAAGCTTACATTCCAAGCCCTAAATCTGTGTTACAAAATATACCGAGTATCATCCAAAAATTCACGAGCTCATTTCCCAACCCAATTTTCCGCGCGGAAGCTCCAGATACGATCCAGACAGTCGTAGATCCAATATTACAACTCCCGGTGGTCCTTATCCATGGAGAAGGTTCGATGTCGTGCAAAGAATCGCGGCAGGTCGTCGGAGATCCCGGCCCTCTTACCCTTACCGATGCAGGATCCCCGGGCGCGAGCACAGAACTCGGCGTTAGCACCCTCGTTAGCTGCGACTGCGAGCCAACGAGTGGTTCAAGCTCGTTCCGTAACGATAATGCAACCCTTTGAGGATCGTCGAGTGTGGCGGACACGTCGACACGGTGTACCTTGGACGAAGGGTTTCAGCCGGTCGGCTAGAGTTTCCAGTCCCAGGTAGAGCCGCGAAAGGCGCGAGGGGTACCGCGGCAGATTAAAGGGGCAAGAAGGGCCGCGAGGAGGCATCGAGGAAGTGGGGTGGGGAGAATGGTTACGCGAAAAATCCCACCGACAGAGATTTTAAATATTTGAATTAACCCTTTCCGGGCACGGCCGAATACCCCACCCGGTCTACCTGGATCGGGCTTTCTATTATTTTATTCTGTCCTCCTCCTTTGCATCTGGCATACCCGTCGATATAATGTTTCCTCCGCGCGGCCGAGTATAAAGTTCTCTCCATGTAAAATTATGTTAATGGATTATCCTCGAGGGTCGGCGCGATTTTCAGGTAGCTCGCCGCAGAGAGGAAGGGTACGAGAGGAACGGAGAGGGAGAGAGGGAGAAGGAAGAGAGAATGGAAGAGGGAGAGAAAGAAATAAAGGAAGGGGGAGGGGGAGAGGGACCACGAGCCCCTGTCGATTTTTTTTTATTCCAGAAGGGTCTTTGAGTCTCTTCCTCGCGGAAGTAGGTCGAATTGCTGCATCGTACACGGACGGAATTGTCAGCGTATGGGTATACGATCAGCACGCCGTAGGGATGCACGAAAGAACGACAGATGGGGTTAAAAAATCGGGTGAAGAGGATTAGGGATGCGTCGAACTTGTATTATCGATTTTGGCCCGAATACGCGCGAACCGTTACCGTATTCTGCATTTTCATGGCGGCTAATCCTTGGGAGCCTTCTGTCAATACACACACACATACGCATATATATATATATATAGAGAGAGAGAGAGAGAGAGAGAGAGAGAGAGTGAGAGAAGTGTATGTGTATGTGTATACGCTGTATATATGTGCTATCGGCATTATCGTCTTACGGTGCAGTGCTCTTCCTTCTCCTCTTTATTTTGCGCCCCTCTGGAGTACCTTTTTCAATTTCCACTGACGAGCTTTAAATGCCAGAGCTGCCGAACCGTACCGAGATTTCAGATGCGATACGCAAACCAAGACATCGAAAAAGTGGAAAAGGTTTCGACGTTGCATAAGTCCTTCGTAGATGCATACACCGTACTTCGCGAGATACAGTTGCGAGCAAAGTTTTTCAAATACCACTGTGCTTCTTTCGGGAAGAGAAAGATGGAGCAAAAGGATTTTTCGCGTTACACGCTCTCATTTTATACATCGAATCGTTAATTATTATATACACTCAAAATGCGTAGACGAGAATCTCGGGAACTTTGGATAACTTCTCGTAATTTAAGTTCAAATCGCATAAAATTTCGAACATCTATGCACGACGATATACATCGTGACGTAGAGCTAAGCGAATTACATTCGCACTCTCTCTTCGAAGGGAGAGAGAGAGAGAGAGAGAGAGAGAGAGAGAGGGAGGGGGGACAGGACTCGAAAGGAGCAAGCGGCAGTACATTCCTCGCATAAAGACCATTTTTCCTCGAGTTTCGATCGATCCGACGATGCGCGGGTGATGTGAAAAATGCCACGAGTTTAGGAGCATCGTCATCGTTCGTCATCGCGAGGCATCGGGGAGCGGGCGCGGGGCCAGATATCTTGGGCACCCTTCTAGAAGCGTCGTCGAAGAATTTCTTGGAGCGTGAATAAAAAATACGAGTCGGTTTATTTCGGATAGGGGCTGATGTATCGGCGGGGGAGCGCCTCGCGCCTCGCGCCCCGCCTCGCCCCGCCTCGTCCCGCCCCGCCCCGCCTCGCCTCGCCTCGCCTCGCCTCGCCTCGCCACGCCGCGCCATGGTGTGCACGCTCGATAAAGCATTCGAATATACCCACAGTTCGATATAGCCCGAGCCCGGCCGTACGTCACTTCGAACATCACTGCTAAACTCCCGTCGCGAACCGGTCTTTCGATCATCAATTATTCATAAACTCGACGCCCCTCCTCCCTCCGCCCTTGCGCGCCCGCCGCCGCCGCCGCCGTCCACCTCTTGTCTTCGCCGATTTAAATTTAGCGCCCGGGTTATACGCCCTCGATCCATTTGCTCCGGGATGGGGAAGCACGAATGCGCGCGAAACTTCCGGAAAATCTGAGCCGATGACGAAACCAAGGTCAAATTGACCATTAAGCGGAATAACCACTGGCTTCGGGCATTGCGGAAATTTTCCATCGCCGGATCGGCCATGGACCGTACGGAGCGCGAACGCGAATAATGCGGCCGAACGAGGTTTCGCGAGAGCTAGCCGGCTACCAAGATGAATCGAAAGATATAGGAGCGAGTAATAATAATGATCCGTGGTACGCGTCGCTCTCGAGAATAAAACAAGATTGGATTCTCGTTATCGGCATATCCGTGGGCATTCCATTTTTTCAAAACGATACGCACGGAGGTTCCAAAATCGTTGGAGCCCTTGGAGCCTCCACGGCTCTCGATCCGATCCAGGGGAAAACGATGCCGCAACGAACGTGTCCAAGAGCAACGTCCGATGCGTTTCCATGGAGCGGCTCGTCTTCCTTTTTTACAGCGCTGTAAAACAGCGGTGCCGTGTGCCGGCCTCGTATCATAATGCCCGAGGAAATAAAGTCGTGGCGGGCGCGTGAGGCTCTCGCGCGGATCGCATCGGAATTTCAATTTTAAAAGAGGCGAACGAGCGAGGGACGCGCTTTTGCCCGACGGAGTCGGTTCGATGACGTACACCCGGGCATATCACGGTGTACACCCGCTTTGAGAGCACCGAATCGTCTACAGAAATTCGCCATCGAACGTACCGTGACCCGATCGCGCGTTCGCCGATATACGTTTATATAACGTCCTACTGCGGGGAGCAAGAGCGGAAGTTAAGTGTCCTCCCGTCACATTCCCCCTTTATTCCGAATAACCGAGTTTTGGTCGCGCGAAAGAATGTTATTCGAGCATAAACTACTCTGCCTCTTGCTCCTTCTCGGTGTATTCGGAATTAATTCGGTGACCGAAAACGAGCGTCCTGCAAGTACTTCCTATTTGGCGCGTGAATAATCGTGAAGTACGAAGGGGGCACGATATTTCTAACGGCTTTTGAAAGTTCGAGAAGGAACGACTTGCGTTGACAAAAGACGAACTATCTAGGAAGCCTGCCAAGATCGACGAATAAGGACTTCTAAGAGCATAGACCAATTCGTATCGTTCAAAACTGTGGTACGCGAAATTGAATCTCTCGTTTGCCGCTTCACTCGTCGTTATTTCCTTTCACATTATAAACGAATTATTAACCTGACCGTGAATCTGGAATGGAGATCAAAATTTCGCGATAGAACTTCGCGTTCTCTATTCGCTGATCCATCGAAAGCCGAAAATCAGGATAATAGAGAACCGAGGCTTAATTTGTACCCCGTATGCCACCGTAATCGCTGTATTGTTCGCCTGCCTCCCTCCTCTACTTAATTTTCGGTAACCATAGTTGGATTCCGAAGCTCCAGAAATTATGTTTTCCGTTAGAACTGCTCGACGTACCGTTGATGAACGCGTAATCTGCCTCCTCTCTATACGCTAATCCCTCCTCGCGTATACCTTAATACTCATTGTGCCTACCCTCCGCTCTCTGCGTCGCCACTGTTTATCGAAACGAGGAGCCAGGCAAGACGAGAAAACGCGGTTAGTACGCGTACTGCATAGTGAGCGACGCAAATGCGAAGAGGCGATTATAAAGGAAGGTAAAGGAGTATTCAGCGGTGGATCGAGCGCGCGAAGAATCCAAAATACAATTCCGCGTATCGAGTACTTTATCACAGAAATCTATAGATCGCAGGACGTATCTTACGTCACGAGTGGAAAGTAAACGAACAAATTTCTGTAGGACTCGAGAAATTAACGCTTTCGTTCGTCTCGTGCAATCGGCGACATTCCTGGATGGTTTTAAATAAAACACGGAACGACCATCGACCACGACGATTCGATCAGAATCGCCATAACGTTTATCGCGAAATTTTCCAATTTCAAGCGTGCCTTTCTCAGACGATTCGAATATATTTAAAGCCACGTCGGTGGAAAGTTGAGGGAGGCGAACGAAGAGGGCGAAAGTGAGAGGGAGAGACGGAGGTCGTTCTGAAAAAAGAACCGCCATATATCGAATATATCGGATATATCGGCGGAGCGTAAAGAATAGGTGGGGGGGGGGAGTGCAGGGGGTGGGTGCTGCTAGGCACAGGGTATTGGCGAGGGGGGGGGGGGGTTCCAGCCGTGGGTTATGTAACACGAGCAAAGCGGGGTCAACGCCGCGAGAGGAGCGTGGCCCGCCGACAAATTGCCGATATTTGCGCGACACGTACACTCTCACCCAAAACTCTTATAACGCTTTTTGTCACTCGTCTCGCTTAACCGTCTCGATAGGACTACGACCTTAGCCGGTATGATTCCACTTTACGTTCACTATAGTCACCGGTAGGACAGAGCGATCGTCGGACGTTGAGCGAGTATAGTTGCCGATAGTATCGAAAGGCACGAGTAAAGTTAATGACGAACAATGATGGAGAATATATAGAAAATTCGCAGCTTCCTATATTTCTGCTACTTTATCGCCGATTCTCCGACGCTACAAAACTTGGTCATTGTAAAGAACGACAAAGAATGTCGGCAGGATTAGCGAGAGCGTGCACACGGGAGATTCGTTAGGCGGTCAAAATAACAAGCACCAACTCGATGCGTTTCCCATCGCGGAAAAAGAAAGAGTTAAAAATAATCGTCAAGAACGCGAGCATAATGAAAGAAGCGGAGATTGGGTCGCTTAATGCCGAATTGAATTATACATGCACAGCGACTCTCCCGTCCGAATTAATCTAAAATCCTAACGACGCTCGTGCCCCCGATGCTTTCCCCGCAGCCGTTTGATTTCGACACTTTTTCCTTGTACCGCCAACAACGCGTTTTCCTCGTGTTTTCGGGTGAAACATCGCGTCTCGGTTGGCCGATTTTTCCGATCGGCCCCGCGGGAGATTCGATTCGCGGATATATAGCGGAACGAGGGCGAGCGCCGTGGAGGGACTTTGAGCGGAGAGAGAAAGAGGGTGAGAAGGAGAGAGAAGGAGAGAGAGAGAGAGAGAGAGAGAGAGAGAGAGAGAGAGAGAGAGAGAGAGAGAGAGAGGGGTGGGAGCACTTGGACGGACGCGATAGGAAGGGAAAGGTTTGTCCAGAATCGGTAAGTCGGTTCGCAAATAGATTTGGTACGGCTCGGTAATTAGATTAACAAATAGGTTTAGCCGGATTTGTCGAATGTATGGCCGTCTGCGCGCACGGGACGCGTCACGTCGAGGCAGAGGCGCACGTAGCTGCATAGGCGCACACACGCGCGCGTAGCCTCGCGCGTCAATGGGGAGCGAATGCGGGATCGCTTATTCGATTGATCCCACTTTACGGAAGTCGCGTGTCGCGGTGACGAATCGAGCTCGCGCCGCGATCGAGGACTCGGACGATTTCCGGTAACCAGAGCCTGCTTCCGTGCAAACCGAGTTCGCGGTTTAAGCCGAAGTTAATCGCGATCGTTACTTTGGACGGCGTTATTTTACACGCTCGTGTATGCGAGGGATGAATACGCGGCTGCGTATCTAATTCGCGCATGAAATATACGCGTTTAACTCGAATCGCTTTCGTCGCGTTGATGGAACGAAAGGATCGTTATATACCGTTACAAATCCCTGTTTACGCACGATTAAAGAATACGGGAAATGGCATTGGGAATTTACAAATACCACGCGTGTATCCAAAATACGCGTTGATTAATTTTGAAAGAAGAGACAAGTTGATCGGACGTGCCAAAGATTTAGGTTCAACAGGTAGCTCACCCCTTGTATCGTTTTATACGCATGTTACGCAGTTGTCGATAGATAGCGATCGCGATTCGTTGCTTAGAATATTTAATTGCAAACGCTATTGTAACGAATACAAACCGAAATTTGTATGGTACGAGACACGAATAAAAAAACAAGTATGGCTACGATATAATCTCCAGACGTAATGCCGAAGTGAAAACCACGGATTATTCTAAGAGCATTACGCCAACCGATCTGCAGAAATGTACGCCTGAAAAAAATCGGTGACGCGGAAACGCGTGGAGCATTACTCCCAACATACTCGTTATACGGTGCGTATAATTTACATAATACGTCGTAGTCGCATACCACCGGCTTTAATATGTTTCGCTCAAAAATTCGAGCGATTCCCCGTGGCGCGCGTTCCCGGAATTCTGGAAAAATTTGCACGACCACCATTTTCCCTGTTTCTACGATCTGCGAAGCGGAATTGGCACTCGATGCGAGCCTCGAAGCATTAATAATCGGAGTATTGTGCGTCCGACGAACGTGATCGTGAGTAGGATCGCTACTACGCGATCTATACTCGCGTCTCCCGACGTTTCTTTCGCGGAGAGCTTTTGAGAGAAAACTGGTTTTGAGGTGGCACCATTCAGGATCACCCGGATGCCACCATGCTCTGCTAAAATCATTTTATCCAAGATTTACGGATCGGATCAATATGACCCAATGGTAAATTCGGTATTAATTCTAGTAAATTGGTCTCATTCGGTAAAACACTGTTTCGGTAATAAATATGAACGTAATCGGAAGGTTGTGGAAAGTAAACATCAAAAGTGAAGAGAAAAATACGGCGGACATATTTTGAACCAGAAGTGGTTTCCGTTCTTATCGTACATATTTGCGTTGGCTGTATTAAATAATGGTCGATCCCGTTATAAAACTAATGAAAATGTTTCAATATAAAAACAAATATTGCCTATGAAAGCCCAACGCAAATTCACCGAATACGCGCTAGAATGCCATATGGAATGCCATATGGAACATCATAAATCGAGGAATGGTACTCTCGCCATTTACAAAACCAGAAATAAAAATACATTACGTTATCAAATAACATTTTACCACGATAAACTCACGATAGGTGTAATACGCTATTTCCTACCTATATACAAACTCCCATCTCCACGCGCGAACAACGCTATGCGAAAAGGTATTTTTCCCTTCGCCCAACAATGTGTTCGCAAAAGCATGAACGGTTTTCGTTGCCACAAAGTATACATCCAAAGGGCACAAAATGTAATAAGCACGCGTCGCGCACAATTCCAACAAAAGGTACGAGTGTCATCTTTGTGCCGTGCAACCGCACACTTGGTACGAGCATTATCAGAAAAACACGCTTCCGTTCGCTACAAGAGTACAAAAAAGGATAAGTCCCACCGAGTCTTTATTCACCTTTACAACGTGCGTCCATTCGGTGTCCTTTGATAACGTTTGCCTCGGCACAGAGACCGGTTTAGTTCAGTCACACACCTCGATAAACAATCTCCTCCTGCTCGCTCCGCTTTAACTCTTTAAATCCTCGGCATTGCCAATTACGCTCAACCCTGGACACGAGCGTAATTTCGAACGGTCACGGCAAGCACCGAGGTCGTTTCTGCCTGCAAAGGCAAATCCGTGATTCCGATCGACTTCGAGGCGGATCGTTTAGATAAAGGAGGAAAAAAGGCGACATTGCCAGAGCGAATCCGAGGTCTCGTCCTGGGAACAATACCGATTTCGAGCTTCCCGCGATTCGCAACGAGATTCGAACCCTTACGAGGCGAGAACCCATTTCTCTCTCCGCGGTGGAGGCCGTAAAGCCTCCCGGAGAGCCTTTCTCGAAGGATCCACCGCGAGAAGCGGCGCTTGTACAGAATGGCAGATTTCTCGACAGATTTCTGAGTCTCCGGCAAATCCTGACAGCGGTATCCGGCTTACGTAAATAAGAGGTTCCGCAGTGCTCTCCTGGAAATCCGATGGGCCGAGAGTCATCGCGATTGTTCTTCCACTCTTTTACTTTGCCAAAGGTATTTCTTAGGAGAAACCGTCCGGCAAAACCCCTTTGCCTCTGCTTTCTTTTCTTCGCCGCTTTTTTCCTTATCCGTAGCAAAGACAAACGCCGCGGCGAAACGTGGCGTATCGTTCCTCGAACGAACGGACAAAGCGCTCGTGAAGCGCGTGTTTTGCACGCCACTAGTTTTCACGTCGGATATTCGATCCACCATTTGATATCTTGTTTATATTCCACGCAGAAGTTTTTACTAAAACTCGCGGGAGAATAGCGCCGCGGCTGAAATTTTTAACTTACGCGTAGTATGGAAGAATTGGAAGGATATACGATAGACGACTCGTACACCGAGTCTGGCGGCGCGAGACGATGCGAATTGGTACCGGATCATAAGTATCGAGCGATATTACCCGGTGCTTCGTTAAACTCCTCCGAGCGTATCGCCCTTTAAAAACGTACCTGGATATTGGATAATCGACGATGAGAATCAAGAATATTGTCCTTTGTCAAACTGCTTTTTCTACGAATACTCGAAAACAATAGCAATGATAAATGAATAGCGGTAGAATCGAAATCTTTCCCCTTACCCGTAGCGTGGCGTTTTGTTTTCTACGGCACAAACGCGATGTCCGCTCAGGCTGGCCTGCCGCCCGTTAAGGATTAAATCTAGCAGAAGGTGAATAGGACGATTCGCGTGATCGCGCGTCGGTATAATAGGCACGCATATTGATAAACGGCATTAATATCGGAACACAGGCGGCAGCGAGCGGGTACGAATTACGCGTTCGAAATTCCCTTTAAATCCAATTGGAGCGCGTGCCAAAAATGTCATTCGTACGTAACAATGTGGAATTTTTGCGGCGGAAACGTGCCCCGAGCGAGGCTAGCATTGTAACGGTTAGCAGAGTGTTAATAGGACAGCGGAACGTCGAGTCACCGATACGCCCGTACTGAAATAACGGATGTATTGTTTCGCGCCCCCTTGAATTATACACCGTTTTTCCCTGCAAACGAAGTTCGGCGAGTCGGCCCGGTGCAAAGTGCGGACGTTTTTCAAAAAGATACGCCAGGGCCGGGGTGAGCAAAAAAAAGAGAGAGGGAGGGAGAGAGAGGAGGTGAATCGAAAATTTCAGCGCTCCGCGTGGCCTCGTAGTATCGTAAAATTAATCACCGATGTATCGGCCGGGACGATAAATTTCGTCGCTCTGGACGCCGCACTGGCGACCACCTCAAATCACATTTATTTCCGTGTTAACTCGCCCACCCGCTTGAAAGGAGTCCGCAATACGAAGAATTTTACTCCCGCCGGATTTGTGATTTAAACAGAATGGTCATTCCCGAATGTTCGATAACATTTATGATTCCAAGCCTTTCATATTTTAACAATGGAGGCACGAACGAGTACGCGGCAATTTCCAATGAATTACGGTAATAAAAGTATCTTCTTCCGTGGAATCGATGATCACGATCGGTTGGACTGTTTTCGGTGATATTTTATTTAATGACGACGCCAAAAAGGTTCTCGAAGAAGGTAAGGTAAAAACCAAGTTCCGAAAGTACGCAAACGAAATGCTATATACACGTCCGTTATTGGAATCGTCATCTTTTGTTACCCGGTCCTAACTCAATTTCGCATAACGTTAAGCGTACTTATTCGATCACGTTAACGTTCTCTCGATTTATTACGAAAAAAATGGCGATGTTTCCATTCGAAAAAATCGCGGTAATCGTGATATTTTATTACGCGGAAAAATCGAAGCTCAACTTTTCGATTTATCGCCGATTAAGGATCGACAAATTTTTCGAGCCGATAAAAATCGTCGTACGGCTTGCATTGTCCACCAAACGATCTCGCGCGTGAAATCAGTTGGGACGCATTAAAATCTAACAAATATTCCTGTCTCGTTAATGGTATTGTATACCGTGCGATAAATCGCCAGAGTGCAATTGCAACGCTCCGCAGAATCTAGTTGCTCTACGTAAATTACATTACGAATCGGATACGGTAAGATAAAACAGTTTACAATTTACGCATATATTACCAGCGCTATTGGAGCCACGAGTCGTATTTTTGTAACGCGTTGACTGCCAACTACGAGATAACCGGTGAATAGCGGCTTATTCATACGCCGCTACGAGTTTATTCGAAAACTAAATATTACCTTTGACGTCTACGAGGTATCTTCCGGTAAATGCGTATTAAAGCAAAGCGCGTCGAGTTTGACGCAGGGACAAACATTTTCCCTGGTTGTGTAAAAATCACTACGATAAAAGGCATTCCCGAGCATGCGAATCGATAACAGAACGAACATTTTTCTATCCCGACACTAACTACACGATATTTTGCTAGCGTCACTTATACTCAAGAAAATTATAAATTTAAAAAACGTTGATAGATGTAACGAGTACGTGAAATTTGTAAAACAGCATTCCTCCCTCCAGCGCGTTAATCGGGCATCGGGTCACGATCGCGCCAAACGAGACGGAAAGCGAGTCGGGGAAAAATTGGCGTTTATCCGCGAAGGAAATAAGATGCGAACAAAGTTAGGCTTCCCACGAAAGGAGTCAGAGGCCAGGAGCTCGTCTCATATGCGTACCGTTACGCAAGGACGAGCAGGGCTTACGAGAATACGATGCGGCGGGTCGAACAAACGGGATGATACGTCGATGGGTGTAACGCGGTTTCCGGCGCGACGCGTGGAAACGAATAGATATGGGGAGGCAAATGGAAGAATGGGAAAGGATGTCAAATGAGACGTGAAAGCCCGCCCTTCCGTTGACCCACGCCCCTCGAGCGCCCCTCTCGCCCCAGCCACGGATCGATTTTACCTTATTGCCGGACTCACGATTCACCAAATGTGTCCGACTTTCAAAATTCACTCACGACTCTTCGATGGCTCTTACGCGACTGTTCGCACGTGCTCTCGCCTCAAAACCTCTCCGCCACTTGCCGTGTTTTCGCAACCACCCCGAGGTCCGCTCTCCTGATGAACTCACGTCCAAAATACCTTGCGCGGCGCTACCTACATACGTAGAATATTCCATGACGTTCGCGAAGCTCGATATTCGAGGTCCACGACGCGAGCGGGCCACGATTTCGTTGCAAACCAGAGCGTTAGAATAATAACATCCTTGGCATCGACGAATGCGGAATAAGATGAAGCGAAAATCTCATTTCTCGCGATTCGGAATATTTTTGATTCGCGATAAAATCTAAAATTCGCACACACGATGAAATATAAAATATAAAATGACGATAAAAATTCCGACAGATGTCCGAACGCGTCGACGAAGAACGCGATGTTTCACGAGACCTGGAGATAAGATTTGGCAAAAAATAGTGTACTATACAATAGACTCGTCGATAACGCTAATCGAAACTATATGTAAAACGATGAATTCTAGATTCAGTACCGGAACTTCCGACTTTTCCCTCTTGGTTTACGACTCGCCGAGATTAATGGATCGATGCTTAGAAATTTCCCTCTTGACGGCTGTGCGTATGCTTGTTTATATTTTCTCTCATGTTCGCCATAAATAACCGTGGGCTAAGCTTCGGGTATTATATCCCTTCTACCTTGTTTAGCTTAGCTACGTAATCTCATATATGCTAAGCAAGAATTTAAATGCAGCTTTTTCCCCCTTATTCACCATCGCGATGTTACGCGAATTCCGGTACGTCGTACATCCAAATATCCAAGAAGACGCCTTCCATTCGATCTTTAATCCTAATAAAACTGCGCGATCTACCTAACGATAGAATCTTTACTCGGGCATTAACGAGCGCACTCGCCTTATTCTCTTTGTTACTCGTATCTTTCCTCTCGCGTCTATCGACGACTCGGGCCTGCGTTTATTACATTACACTTCCACGCTAATCGTGAGCAAAGCTCGCGCAGAATTTCGCTCTTTACATCGCATACGCTGCGCGCTATACCCCTTAGACCCTCTTCATCTATATATAATGCAATACGTACGGTTATTATGATCATTACAGCTTCTCTCGGTGGAATTAATTTCCCTCCGGTTGCTTCGTTTCGTTCAAAGGGAATAATGTTTCTCCGACGAAAGACGTCTCCCGTTACAACGACGGCAAATAACTGCCAACCGCATTGCTGTACGTTTTGTATCGCGCGTTAACTAGATAACCCGATCGTATTTGAAGACGATGTATCCTGTGCCAATATTTGCTGATATCCGTGCGCGTGTGCCAGGCTTTCGGGGACGCGCTTTCCGTACACGAAGGGGTAATGGACCGGTATTGCTCCCTCCCTGCGTCTCTCTCGTTCCTTCGCACGCACCCTCGTAGCAATGCGCGCCCCATCCGCGCTACGTCATAAATTTCAATCGGTAACGAGGATCTACGATGCGTGCGCGAACGCGGAACGATCGGGGGACATTCGATCGTATCGAGTCGATCGTTAACACCTTGACGGCCAACTATCGATCGAACGATCCTCCCTCGAGCATGCGGTATCGATAATAGGACGCGCCGTAGAAGCTGCGAGCGTTAAGAGAGCCGTAAGGATCGGCGACGGGGTTCGATTCGTTATTGGTTTCGATGCTGGGCGCGAGTTAAAAATGCAGGAAATATTGGCCGTGCATTGCCCCAGGCTTCCTGCTCGAGAATACCGCATGCACGCGGCGTGGCTGTAGCTTGCGCCGGGTAGATTCCTCCATAATTCGAATTTACGATAACGATATTGCGCTTGTTTCCTAGGATAACCCGCGATACGTACGCGAAAGGGGATTTAGCCAAGGCTAGGTCCTTACAGGACTGATGCAAGATCCCGGCCTTCTGCGTGGAAACGACCGAGAATGGAGGGAGAACCGATCGTACGACAAACCGGGAGGAACTGGCTGCCTGCTCTTCGCAAAAATTGCCGCTCTTGGGAAGGGTTTCTCTTCCTTCCTCGCAAAATTGCAGAAATTACTTCGCGGTAAATCGTTATCTCGCCCTTTTATTTATGCCAGACATTTCTCGATGGACGCGTATACGGTGAGGATGCAGACTTCCTCCATAGGCGAGGGGTGTGTATACGTTGGAAAATAATGATTTAAAAGCGAAATATATAATTATGACGGAAAAAACCGTTGGTAAAATCCCCCTTTGGTTCCTCTCGCGTGCAATTTTTACGATGTCGTCCACTCGCACGGTCGTACGCGCGTACGTACATACGAGTAACATAGGGATAGCGTCTAGCGACTCGACGCTCCGAGAAACCGTCCAGAAATTTCCAAACGGGGGATCATTAACATATTCGTTAACATATTCTCTATAACGAGTACTATTTTCGCATGGCGTACCGGCTTCGATGTTAATCCGCTTTGCGCGCAAAGGATAGAGATAAATGTACGATAACGTACGCGTATTTCGTGCCTTTGCCTTCGCGAGAAAAAGAACGCTATCGTTATTGCCAAATACGAAGGCAAAATAACGGTAGGATCGGGGTCTCGAAGTATCGATAACTGGCGGAACGCGGCAGTTTTCCGGATCGATATTGCAACGACGGCCTATCGCAAATAAACGTCGAAACTTGAGTCAGGGTTTAAGGCATGGTCGATTTATCAACGAAGAGCGAGTGCTTTCCTTCCGGTTTATTAACTCCCTATCTCTCTATAGCAAGAACGATGTAACCATCCTTCTTGCCGCAGACACATCTCCGTCCAGGTTTTCGATGCGAGAAGGGTTTGGCACATTGATATTCGATGGGCGCGCTCACGATCGAAAACGGTTTTTCCAGGCGTGGGACGAGAGGAGGAGGCTGAGGAAAAGAAGCGAGAGCGGAAGAGCCGGAGAGGAAGACGAAGGGAGAAAGAAGGACGCGATTCGGGAGAGACGATTATGGTCGATTGATTCGCAATGCTGTCTCGTCCATCGCGACTAGATCGGTTTCGAGGACGATCGCACGACGCATACGAAACAAACGTATTAATAGATCCTCCCCGAGGGAGGGCGTGTCCAGAAATGTCGAGTCTCGTTCCACGTCTATTAGAGATCATCCTCCTTTCGAGGAATATACAACGTGGATGATGGACCGCAAAAATCTACCTCGCTACATACGTCTTGCGACCGAATAATACCGAAAACAGTTTATTCGTAAAAACTCACTCGACGTCCCTTACGAGTATTTTTTTAGAACTGGTCGAAACGGGATCTAGCAAAGCCCACGATTACTCTTTTCAAGCACCACCATTCTATCTACGTTTACGGCAATGCCTTGAGACTCGTCGTTCACTTAGCGCTATCTCGATCGCCGTCCACACTTCTCATCCGCTGCTTTTTCCACGCGATCGAATCGGCGTGCGCGACCGTTTGCCGAATAAGAAGCTTCACGCGCGAACAGAGGCGTTCGCTTTTCGCCCGAACAATTAGACCCACATATGTCTGACAGATTTTCTTAGGTCGTGCCAACGGTATTGCCCTACTCGGTATCACTGGAATCAGCGAGGATCGGAGCTGAGGTTTCTCTCGTAAATGTTTAGCGACTCGCGAACGGGAACGTACATCGCAAAGTCGGAGAGAAGGATTAGCCGCGCTACCCGAGTCGGCGCGTACCAAACCGTACATCCTCGTAACCATAGAGCAGGGAGTACTCCCACGAGGGAGAGAGCGGCTAGAAAATGCATTAACGAGAAATACGATCCGCGGCTTTACCCAAGACCGACCAGCGAATTATCGCGCATATCGCGAAACGGCCGTAGATTAATATCCCTAGCACGAGTAGCCGGTCAGGAATCAAGAGTATTTACGCGAGCCTAGCATCGCCGATGACGGTGGTCGAGAGTTTGATTAATCGATAGAAGCGGTCCGACGAGTGCGAGCGACTTGGTTTGGATAAATTCGCGCGAGGTTAAAACGCGGTCTTATCCAACGTTCCCGACGTTACGGTGTAAGCGACGAGGACGTCGGAAGCAAAGTTACGACGATGTAATGCATGGAAATTTCACGCGGAAAATTTGTCTAAAAATTTCGCTCATCGTCCTCGAATAATCTTTCGCGCGGTGGGTACACTACTTCCGATAATGAGAAATCCAGCCCGAGCCCTGGGCTAAACGAATTTGGTAGTTGGTCCCCGAAACTGGAAAAAAATGAAGAACCAATCGTGCCACGAGCTAGGAAGGACCGCTTTCCCAATGTTCAGAAAATTATCGCCCTCGAGGCAATACTTTTTCCCTTCCTCGCAAATGCGAAAAAAAAGATGGCAGGATCTAATCACGGGCATTTGCACGGGCACGGAGTCGGCGATGACGGTCGTCGAGGGTTTTGATTAAATTATAGAACCGTTTCTGTACGTGCCAGCGGATCGGTTTCGATGAATGCGCCAGAGATTAAGACTAGAGGCTCCAGCGAGATACGTACCTACCCCTTGCGGTCCCGACACTCGTCAGCCAGGCCACGAGGGGAGCGTAAAGCGGGGAAGGGGAGGGCAGGGGAGCAGATATATCCGCAGAGTTATGGCCAGTATGAAACCCATAGCAAATGATGCAGGAATACGTGACTGGCAAGCGTAGCGGCAGGTTGAGCCGGCCGACCGTCTGGCGTGGCTGCAATCAGCAACGTGAGCCGGCCGGCTCCCAAAATAAATTCAATAGAAACGCCTGTACACCCTACGTACCTGCCACCGAGAACGCGAGCTCACCTACGTGCGCCCATCTGGGAGGCCGACCCGCCATCCGATCGCAAAATTGATATTTTTCGATTCGCCGTCGGCCGCCACGAACACGGAGCCTAGGACGTTTTAACCTCTTGCCCACGCCTGGACTTTCCGCGCTGCCGTATCTCCCTACGCGAATCTACGACGCGAACAGGGCGTAAACTTATAGCGCTTTGGACCGCGACGTTATATTGGATTAAAATTGTGGAAGAATAAATCGCGTCCTTGCACATTTTCACCTAATGGGATTAAAAAGGAAAGCGAAGTAAGATGATATAAACGCGTGCACCGCGGTAATCGATAATACGGTCTTGCGTGAGATGGTTTTTAAGCGAGGTACGACGCCGAGTCCCGCGTCACGGAGCCAGTATAGTGGCGTACCGGACATAGCGATGAAATGCGCAAAAAACTCTACGATAGCGTATCAGAGCGGAGAGGTTAAAAGGCCTAAGGTTCTTTTGCCCTTGCAAGGGCGTAGACGCGTACGTACGGATACATAGGGTTAATTAAGAATACCGCTCAGCAGCCACGCATGTGGATGTGTTTTATTCGTACACGTTTCGTGGGTTCTCGCTTTACGAATCGCCGCCGGTACAAAATAAATAAAATGCCATCGTACGAAAAATCAAATTTCGCTTCGCTATAAAAAATTCACTTCCACAGTGGTTGAAGGAAATCCATTTTATAATAGGTTTCACGCTACCAAATCTACGCATCCGTGTTCCATGGAAAATTCTCTATTCGCGAAGGGGAAAATCACGATCCAAATCCTACGCGCGAAAGCCCACTTTTATTCACCGCCTCCACGGTTGCCCCTTCGTCGATATCGTTTCCTCCTTCCATTCGCCATTATTTCTTTTAATTATTACGATCGACTAAGCTAGGGCAGACAGTTTCATCGCGTTTCAATCGCATATCATCGCGTGACAGATTCCGTGCCAATGACGAGCAAGATTAAAAGACGACTCTTCCTGGTGGAAGTCCGAGGCTTTATGCACCGGTCCCGCCTCGTAAAATCGATTCGCAGCCCGGCCGTTGATCGGAGCCGACAGCAACGAAAGCCGGCCGTGGATTTCGTTGGCGGCGCTGGGCTGGCGCTTTGATAAAAAATTCTTACGTAACGGGAGAACATTTCTCCGACGTGAGATACGAAAATCCCAGCGGTGGCTCTGATTAAACCGCGCGGATCTGGGAGCGTGGATTTGAGAGACGGAGCACGGCTAAATCTCGGCGGGGCGGCCAGTAATTCGAGCACCCTCGGAGTCCTACGGAGGGAATCTGTTCTCGCGGAAACCGAATTTTCTTCCCGAAACGTACGCTTCGACGTTCAACGACGAGCTTCGGTCGCGATCGATGGAATCTCCTCGCCACGTACGATAACCCGCTATTCTTTGCTAGAGAATAAGGCGAACAACGGTATTATTTGAGAAAAATATATCGTACGCGGTCTCGTATCGAGTGGCGGTTATCGAGGCGACGGAGTGGAAGGAAATCGGACGATCGGACGATTGGACCGATATCATTAATTAATCGACAACGACGATGTCCGCCATGCCCGTCGTTCATATCGAACCGGTTTTAGCATCGGTGCATAATTTTCCTTCGTAGATTTTTATTCGTTACAACGCGTTCTACGCGGATTAAAAAAGTACAATCACTCGGAGAGTCAATACCCATGGTTGGGATAATTCTTCGGTCAAAGCTATCGCACTGTTCGCCGCAAAGTTTGATCGTTGTAAAAGTACGAATCTAGGAATCGTCCGAATCGAAACTGCTCGACATTTGGAAATCCGCGATTCCTCGTTAATTTGTCCCTTCCTTTTAATAACGCGGATTGCGCCCGCTAGGGATGGTCAGCGACGCGCAATGAAACTCGCATCGCGGAATGCAGACGCGTGAATTATGTATTTCGGTGGAAATCCACGACCATTCCCGTGGCGCTCCTTTGGCATTCGATTTAAATTCAGTTTAAATCGCGGAGTTCCAGGAGTTGCCCCTCGCATCCACTTTAAAGAGTGGAACTTACCGGCGTACTGTACCGTATCCCAAAGTAAACACCGCCGCCAAAGCTAGGGGCTGATGAATGCTGATGTATTCAATCAAGGGGATTGGAGTGATCTGCCCAAATGTCGTTCGGTGATCGGAAGGGTGCCGATGGATCAAGCCCGTACCGACCATCGCCAAATACAAGAGCATACGCGGTTATGCGTGTACATATATATACACACACACACACACGCATATACATATATATGTATAAGCCAAATCACTCGTCAAAGGATGAAAGGACGGTAAATACATTTCGCGGACCAAGCTTAAAATCGCGAAGATCGCGAATACGCGTACGTATTTGCCGTTATACTCTCCTCCAAGACCTCGCACGCGTAGCAATTTCAAAAGAGAACGCCGCGGAGAGATTAAAAGAAAAGCAAATTTCTTCGGACGCCGTTCATCCTCGATGAAAAGAAACGAAAGGCGGAATTTCCATTAAAGCAAACCGGTAGCGTTACTTTAGCGGAGAAAAACCAGGGACAAGAGAGGCGAGATTATTAAATTCAAGGAGAGCGAAGCAATCCGAAGTGCCGCCGAGAGTACGGTTGCCTTTTCTTAAATAAATCAAGCGGCACTTAGGATTTCGTCGTTGTCGTCGGGAGGACGGGCACGAGGAGCCAACCGAAATAAAATGCCAGCGGGGCCGGGGGTGGTGAGATGCGTGGAGAGGGAAGGGTGAGAAGGAGGGAGGGGCTTGTCCACGTAACCGAGAAGACGCAAGACGGCCGGCAAGATTTTTACACGGTCCTGGTGGACATTGAATATTTCAGACGGCCGCCGTCCCTTTCGCCCTTTTGCTCATCGCGGCGCGGCCGTCCCGTCGGGGCGTGAAAGGAAATTTGACGGGCCAAACAATCGGTACGGAGGAGAAAGGGCCGAAAGGCAGGTCCGTAAAAAGGAGAGAAAGGAGAGGCACGCATATCGCGAGGGAAGAACTCGTTCGAGACCGGCTGAAAGCATTGCCTCCCCGCCGGTAGGTGGTGGCGATGACGGTTCGAGGCGAGGCGCGAGGCGAGGCGAGGCGAGGCGAACCAGAGCGGAGAGCCGCGCCGCTTCTTCCTGCAGCCTGTAAAATCCTTTTTACGGAGCTTCCGCCGGATGAGCGTAACGTCTCGGGGGTTCGTAAACAAAAATCACCCCCGTTCTGGCCGTAATTTGAAATTATGTCGCGTCTACCGCCGTCGCCGTCGCCGTCGCCGACGGAAATAAGAGTCGAGGGACGTCGGAAGGCGAAAGAGAGAGAGAGTGAGAGGGGAGGGGGGCGCGGGAAAGCGAGTCTCGCGATTAGCGTTTCCTCGAGCGGAATGGCGGCGGTACATCAACCACGGGCGGAGAATAGCGCGTTGAATAAATGATAATGTTACCTAGCCGCGGCGCGGCCCAATAGGATTTCCTCCTCGGAGGCTTTCCCCTTATTCTTCTCGGCCTCGGCTCTTCGCGCAGCGGTGACATTGCCAATTTCGTAGCCGCCCACCGCGGCCCGAGGATTTCGATCGTCACCGGGACGGCCTCCGGACGGCGTATTATTCGTTAAGGCGCCGCCGGCGGCCCTCGTAAAATCCGGGAACGCGAGAATATACGTGAAATACCATCCTCCTATAACCCGTGTGCCACGCGCGAATATTAAAGCGGGCCGAATCCTGAATAATTCACGGTTATATCTTATACTTTTATCTCCGCCATGCGCTCGACGATATCGCCTGGATTATTTAGCGGGGCACGCGGCCTCGATGTCCCACATCCCACGTAAGCCCTCCGGCTCTCCTCCATCGATCCGCTCGAATCACGAATCTGCCGACCGGTTTTGCTCGATTCGACCACCGATCTCGCATCCTTTCCGTACCCGTCTACCGCATAATTACGAGCATGCGCCAAGAGAGCGCCTTTACCTTGCCGCGTAACGCTTCGTCCCTACCTTCGGTTCGATCTACGCAAACAGGCGAGAGGAACGCGGGACTGTCCCCTTTCTTTTGGATAATACCGCATTTTTCCAGCGCGTGTTCGCGGGGCGCCTTAAAGAGTTTTCGCGATTCGCCATCGAGTTGCGCACGGTGGTGGGAAACGGGAGGAAAATGGGGACATTGGCGATGTTAATATGCGTCGCCGAGCGATAACCAATTTCCGCGGCCCTTCCATTGTCGATCGCCTTTTACGGGCGCCGCGGTTTCCCTCCTCGCGCGAGAATAAAAGCGCCGTTTATGCGTTTCCATGATGGTGTAGCGACGCGAAAAAGGAAATACGTCGCGGGCTACCGCTTCAACGATTTTCTTCGCTGGAAGGGGTGGCACTTCGATGAATTTCCTTGCACGCCTCGAAGCGTGGACGATCGTGGTGCGTGACGCCAGAGGTCGATGGCTCTTTTCCTCGCCGCCGCACTTTCCGCTCCCGATATTAATACTCAAAGAGCGGGTTATAACGTTTACGAACGTAGCCAAACCTCGGGCATTTTTATTACGAATTCAAAAAACGTTCCTTTTCGAGAAGCGCGAAACTAAAGTATCGTTACGATCGAAAACGTCGTTACTTTTCGTCGTTCGATTCAGGATTGCGCGTCACGGTGTAAATAAATGAGCCGAGGTCGAAGACCTTCTCTCGAGGCGAACGTCGCGGGGCACGTTTCGTTCGTACTTTTACACGGATATTCCGAGTTTCGATTCCGTCCACCAGCGATGTACGATTCTTCGCGCGATATGCGCGCAATAGCTTTTTTCTTCGTTATACGCGAGCAAGAAATTTAGGACTTACGTCCCAATACCCTATCTAAATTAATACATTTTCCATGTTAGCGTGGCATGCGAGTACCGGCGTGTTTTATTTATGCCGGTTTATTCGGTTCTTGCGCGTTCGCCTACTTCGAACGTTCTCCTGGCCATCCATAATTCGCGTGCACCCCCGTTTCTAATTAATCGGGTCACCGGCGTATCGAGCGCTCGCGACGAAGGCGAACCACCTTTCTCCTTCTTAGCCCGCTCGACCGCGCTCTTCTTCATTTCCCTTCGTTCTCCTTCCCAAACTCCTTAGCCGCAAATGGAACGGCTGTTTCGCCCTGAATTTATTACGATACCGTGAATTTCTCCCGAGTCCCATTCTCTCTTATTTCGCCTTTATTATTGTTATTAGCATCCAACCCGAGCTGGCCCATATTTCAGCACCCCGCAACACCTTGCCGTCCCTTCGTACTTCCATTTTCTCGCGAAATCGCACCGCCGCAAATTTCCACCAAGTCCTTCGTGGATTTCCTTCCTCTCCACGCCTCGCGTACCGATCACCCATCCGAGAGCCACCATACCAGATACCTCGGAGCGGTGGTCTCCAAACTCGTTTGACCGCGTACCCGTAAGAGGGAGAAAATAAATCGCGTATTCCCCCGATTAATTTGTCAGAAGGCAATGATCGAGCGACCGACACGACCGCGCGTCAGCCGTTGCGAAGCAAGGAAGCTCTGTACTATAAAGTTTCGACACTGGGATACTCGGGGAACGATATACAAAATTAGTTTCCGGTCTATCCCCAGGCATTTCCTCGCGTACCTCACGCGGGAGGACACTGCACCATTGCACACCATCGTGGCTCCGACCCGCCTTTCCTCCACGCGCCTTCCGACCAACCGAGGAGAGCGGCTCGAGGCGGTCCGCGTAGCGCTTGGGTGTTGGCAGAGTGCGGGGCGTGGGACGATCGAGGGTGAGGGCCGAGAGGAAAAGGTGGGTCAGCCGACGTTGGCGGAGAGCCGCGTTCGAGTGGCGGCGGTGGGTCTGAAGGAGAAGTCGAGGAAAGGCGGGGCAGGGCTCGAGGCAGGGAAATGAGAGAGGGTTGACGCAGCGGAAGTCGGAGGAACCGGCCGCTCGTTAATTGCCGCGAATTACGTCTTTTGCGCGCCGACTGCAGGGCTTGGAAAGGGGGTTGGGCCGGGGTGGCCAACTCGGCGGGTTGGTCCGAGGGGATGCGGGCGGATGGAATTAAGACGTCGCAAAGCGTCGGGCATGCGATACTTTTTTTCGGCCACGCTTCGACGTGGGCTCACGCCGCTTTTCGCCGACGCACGGCGATCACGGATTTGTCTCCCGACGCTTGATCGTTACGATCGTAATATTTCACATATTCGTAAGGAGATTTAACGAAAAGATCGTTTTTTTTTTTTCATTTACGAGGTTCTTATTTTTATAAAGTAAATCGCGTTAAAGTGGCCGAATCGTTTAAATATAACGCTGAAATGATTTAGGATATATCGACGAAAAAACTCGAGAGAGTCGATGGTCGGGCAAAACGACATCGTCGCCGAGGGAAAAAAATCGAGGACCTCCTCGACCTCTCTACGAGTACAGGATGAATAACAAAACAGCTCCTGGCGCAGTTCCATACGAGTCGAGGATGAATTCCGAAAGAAAACGAAGCTTCTTCGGCCGGATTTTAAATCCTCGGGGATGTAAAACCGGAAGGGAAGAAAGTTCCGCGAGGAGCGCGTTCGTCGTCCTTCGAATTTTAACACCGGAGTTTCCCGAATTATCTCGAGGATGGAATTGTCGGCACGTAGAGGACATCCCGACACGACACGCCGGTAAGCTCTCCGCCGTTCCGTCCTCCGTCCTCTCATTAATTCCGTATAATTGCCTTTATCCCTCGGTGCCATCGAGGTGCAGTTTCCGTACGCACACACCGGCCAAAGAAATCACGAGTTGGCCCTTTGGTCCGCCAAGGTGCTCGCGTCTTCCGCAATCCTCCGTCCTTCCCTCTCGGTACGCCCAACGTACCCATGGTTATGCATAAACTCCTTCACCCATCCGTGTACTCTTATCGTGCCTTCGACGTTAACCCTTTCGACGCCACCGATCGTCAAACCGTTGTAATCACCCTACGTCTGACACTCGCCGTTTCCTACAGCACGCTATAGTCGCCCATTTCTTTTTCCAATGATTTACACGTCGATCGAACGTGCGGCAATTTCTCTAACTCCTTTGCCACTGATTTTTTCCGTTTCGATTACGAGTCGTTTAGCCGTGATTTACATTACGTAAGAAAGGATATTACGCGCTTTATGCGATAAAGCGTATGTCGGTTAAGCGGACCGTGCAGTACTGCTGTATTAGCGATTCGACTCTTCGTACAGTGGAATTATACCGATGATGGGCATAGCCCTATGGAAAGGGTTAGCGATGGACACGCTCGATGCACCGTGGATTTGATGTAAACGATCGACGTGGCCACTGAACTCGTAGGTTCGTCCGACATAAACGATCGGCAGGTATCCGGTGCAGTTCTACGGGTTATATGTACACTTGACATAAGCAAGCATTATGGCCGATGCGCTTTCACGTTTGTTTCTTGCGATAGATTAGCTCGGTCGGTACGCTTGTTTGTTTGTTCGGCACAAACGATTGGTACGGCCGGTATGCTCGCGCATACGCCCGATCGACACAAAGAATTATCGAAAGATGCATTCGTATGCACGTTTGCCGTAAACAATGGCCATTTCGAAAGCATTCGTATTTCTGTTTTCGACCAAAAATTGGCATAGACGGTGGACTGGTACGCATACGTGTTCGGGATAAACAAACGCCATGGCCTGTAAACTCCCGCGTATATTTATTTGACGAAAACAATCGTCGTGATCGATGCGCTCGTATCCGCTCGACGAATATCGTTAGCTTTGTCTCGCTGCTAGCGAGTTTCTTCCGTTTCGTTCGAACGCACGCGTAATCTGAACGTATGTGCATAGTGTTATGACGTCAATCGCGATAAAGGGGCTTTAATTATGCCTCGTACAGAATGGGTAGCTCGATACGATGCGCGAGGTGCGAAAGAGCGGTTCGTCAATGGCGGCTTCGGGAAAGGAATCGCGTTTATCACTTTATTGTTGCAAGGGGCGAACCGTATCGAACGAACGTACCTTGATCACTTTTCATTCGCTTTTTACCTGACCCGTGGTTAACATCGGAGCTCCTCCAAGTAATATGTACTTTGTACTTGAAAGACGGTGGCCAAAGAAATGTTAACGCTCATCGCATCGCGTAGCGAGCAACGCAGCGGAACGAAAAGCTCGTCGATTTCACTCTCACGCTATTACTCGCGTATTCTCAACACGCAAGATCGCACACTCGACATATCCACCGGTACACGTGACGGTGTTATTAAATTATTATTTATGAAACAATCCGTTGTCATCGATATCCCCTGCATCTCAACGCGACTCGATTAAACGCGATCGAGTAATCGTTTCCAAAACCATCGCGCGTTAGTGTAAGCGGGATTTACGACTCCGCGAAACTCATCGTGGAGAATTGGGATGATTCGGAAAGCAACGCGTCGTTTGTATAGAGAAAAAACCAATTTGTACGAGATGCTCCACGGTTATCCGAACCTTTACTTTTCTACGTAACTCAACAACCGGTATGACACGATCTCGTGTTTTTGGCCATCGATTTTTTCTAGCGAATGGTAGACGTAAACCGATAAACACGAGAGATTTTTTTTTACCTCTGCCTACACACGCTGAATATGACGTTAACGAATCTCTCTATCAACGATGCAGCTCAGGCTTGACAATACGAGTTGGCGGATCTTTTGGATGCCTTGCTTTCACATCGCACAAGGCACACTCACCGCGTTCGATTCGACTCGGGGCAAATACCGTAAACATTATAAGAGGGAAAGAAAGCAACCGTTGATCAAAGTTGGTCACGAACGTTGATCGGAAAGTATAAAAAGTAAAATACCGATTCCGAATCGAAGCATCGCTATACGAGCATTGGGTAACATTGTCGTAAAATCTAAATCGTCGAGATAACATTAGTCGTACAATGATACGCTACTCCCTGTACTATACGTTATCATAAGTCACGAACCAGCCTTCACCCTTCGTGAAATTAGTTCCCTACGATTACTCGGCCTTACAGAACTCGAAGCCATGTGCTAAGCGCATACGCGTAAGTCAGCAATTCCGTATTACGTTTTTCCCGTCGTAATTTCCCCGTGTTCGAAAGTGGTAGTCTTGATAAAAAAATATAGGTTAGTCATAATCCCGACGAGGACGTTAACTCGGTATTTTAGGAGCCTGCAGAACTGAGTCTCGGAGCCTGACCGTGGCAACTCGGTTTCCGAATTGGCGTCCGACTTTCGAGCGCAGCTGGCCATTTAGCTTCGCACGAATCAGCCGTTCAACCGTAAAATCGGTTCGTTACGTTTCGCGGAGAGTCGAACCTACCACCTCCGATTGGCCGTCTTTACAACCGATTCTTATTACTACTACTAACTAGCTGCCGCTACTAGTATTATTATTTTGTTAATGGCGCAATTCCTTGATAATACGGGAAAAATTAAACGAGTAGACGATGGGCAGTATATGCAAGAACATTGATAAAAATATTTAATAAAAATAGAAAAGAACGACGAAGGTTACGAAACATTTTTTAAAGTACGTTTTAAAAGCACTAGCGACTGACCAAAGATATCGATTTTTGGCTCGATCGAGTTAACGCGACGAGAGATAACGAATACGAATAAAATAGCCATACATCGTGCGACGATGCTCTGTGTGCAGTAGTGGAAAACACGAAAACATTTAAAGAGAACAGCCGCATAATCTTAGGGCAAGATATCCTCCCTTTCGTAACATCGCGCAAAAACGTAATATCTAATATTGCTCTTCTATTTCCTAGCGTTTGCAGATTTAAGCTCGTTATAATTACGAGGTCATAATTATGCGATACGAAGTGTATAAGATCGCTATGTTCGGCAGCAAATCGTCAAAATTTGCGTTGCACACTTTCGATATTCCCAACCCGATATCCGAAGTACGGGGATCAGACGTCGCTATCGTACTTCCGTACGGCTCTGGCAAGCGGAAAATATAGAATTTGGAGCGCTGGCATCGTTAAAAAATTTAGACACACCTAGAGATTTATAGCTATGGGAGATAACATTTTTAACGCGTGCATCGGTTATAAACCGGCCATAGGAGAGTTTTGCGAAATTGACTGGCCGTTAGGTCGATGCAGCCCGACATAATGTCCGGCGCATAGAACGTTAATGAACTCGGAATTTTCGTCGTGCCGCGTTCGTTCTCGCCCGTTCGCCGGCTGATACCGATTAAAAGGGGCGGTTAATGGCCCTCGTATGGCCGTCGACTGCCCCTTCGAGGGGCGGTCAACGAGCCTGATTTATTTACCCAGATACATTTTAGATTAGCGCGAGACGAGGAGATGCCATGCGTGCGCTCGTAATACAACCGTACGAGATGCTATCCGTGGCCCCTCACCCTCGACGTACGATTTAACACCGTACCTAGCGGATCGATGGAAATGACCGGTCAATCGATTCTCGAAAAATCGTAGCCTTTTGGGACGGTGTATTTTGAGATTTTCCATGATTTTAAGCACCCACGATAAACGAGCGTCTCGCGTCATTTGACGTTATTTCATACCGTTCTACGTTCAAATATTATTAAGTATACGCGATAAAATTTTCCCTTCGGAACGACAACTTTGCGTCGGATATTTTCATACCCTGGAAGGATTTGGATCGCAAGAGGCTGTATTTGATTTATAGAAAGGCGAATGTGATTAACAAAAAGCGGAACTTGACGTGCAAAAAGGTGTGGAATTTGCGGTGCAAAACCCGTATAAGAACCAGGAGGAAAACGCAGAGTCCACTGGCCCTCCTGCGCCTGCAATTCCGGCGGCGGGACGTTGAAAAATGTCCAGTACCGTCGATTTACTCGTCCTCCACCACCTTCCTTTTCCGTGCCTGCGCTTGTCCGGTTACAGTCCAGTACGCGGTTAACGACAAATCTTCCCTCGCCATGGCCCTGGCCATTAATTAAGGGCATCGTCGGCGCGAGTGAGTCTTTAGCCCCCCCGAATGTAATTGGACAAGGGCACAGGAAAGCGAAGCACCGAGCCGCTCTCTCTCGAGAGGTCGGAAACGTCCGCGGCGGTAGCCCAGGAGGGGACATTCCGCAACTGCTCGAACCCTCACGAGGGTCCGGCCCTCCAGATTTTGGAGGCCAACGAAGACGTCGCCCGAACACTTGCTTAATACCAGGAGCAACGGAACGTGCACGAAAGTCGGACGTTCGTGTAATCGAGGACGAAGTAATTTTCGGTCGTTTCATTTGGGAATACTCGTGCTTCGTAAGGATCTCGGAATCGCCCTTCGCGATTGGCCGATGCTCTCGGGAAAGCTATTGACCCGCCATCTCGAGACTAACCAACGATTGTATACATTTATACGTATATTTAAATATATGTATATATATATATATATATATATATATATATGTAATAGTATTATATTCGTCCGAAACAAGTTCCAGCATGAAATAGCGTTAAAAGAAAGGACGCCTGTATATCCAGAGAAGTACGACTCGTCTTGGAAACAAGGTCGTCGAATGCGCGAGGAATAAGTTTCTTAAAGTCAAGACTGCTTAAAGCAAGTTTGCTTAACGCGCGCGAGTTAACTCTCGGGCAAACTCCGAGGGTTTGGCTCTAATTCCTCGATTAACCGGCTAAGGAGAACGAAATCTCTTGTGTAGAAACACGTCATAGCTACGCTCCGTCCCGAGCGGTGAACTTTTCGGCATCTCTCTCCGATAAAACTTGCCGGCTGCCCGATCGGGAGCTCCGTCGATTTTGCGAGGATTGGAATCCTTAAAAGTTTCCGCCACCTCTCGGACGGTCGAGTCCTTACCAAACCGGTACCACGTCCGCGCAGTGCCTCCGAGTCGCTCTCGACCTTCCTGGCGAAGGGATGAATATTCTTCACCAATGTTTTCGGAATATCCCTCGATAAATAATCGGGCCGACCAAAAGAAGGTTCAAGCTTTGTATCTGAACGATATATCCGACCGAGCAAAAGGATAGCCAGGAGACGCGATGTCTTTATAGCCCAAGCTTAGGTAAAGTTTCACGCAGCAGCCGAGATAGGGAGGTGAAACGTGCAAACGAATGCGGTCGAACATTTACGATCAAATATAAATGGCGTTATAATATGATGGAGCAAATAAAAGCCGCTTTGGTTCTCCCCGGTTCTGCGTCAAGTATGGCTCAACGCCGTATTATATTTCAACGAAAGTTTACGACTATCAACCTTTGCCCAACAAATACAGAAACGAATAGAACAATTTGTTAGTTGCAAGAGCGACGAGAGTTACGCGGTTAGGGTAGTTTACGTTTCATCCAATCCTCGATATAAAACGATTCCATGGGACATTATAATATATTACTTTATTACTCGTGCACTATTTAATTTTTTAGACCATAATTCTGGCACTCCTCTCACCGATGAAGGAATTGGATGTGCAAAGGAATTGCGGGTTATAGAAGATTAAGAGAGGAGAAAAGTGCCGCGCTTCATCGGTGCCTCGCATGGCCCTCGCGCGTTGGTTTCGACTTTTGCGCCGATCACCGAACCGTTGTTTCTCCTTTTCCTCGGCACCTGGAAACGAGGGCAATTTTTTCTAGGTACTTTAGGGGGCGGCTCTCCCACCGCGCGCTTTCCACGTACTGTTACAAATGAGTTTACCTTCGGCGTTCGTGCAAAGGCTTCGATTTACAAAAGTACGAAAGGGCGCGCAGCCCTTTTAACGCTACGGAGGAAGTTGTTTGGCCTAGTCGCTATGTTTCCCGGAAGTTACCAACGTACCACTTTCGCGCGTTGTTAGTAACTCCAGCCATATTGTAAATATTCCTCGTTCGTTTTTTATGCCTTTTCTAATACGTTAACCGGACAAGAGAGATAAAAATACTACACGGTGAATCGCAAACGATCGCGATTTACGAAGCGTCGAGGAATATGCGTCCAGAACGTGACAAGGTAAGCACGTGCCACGGATTAAACGATCTTTAAGTACGCTTCTACGAATTCGTCTACAGAATTCGGAAACGTAGTTCCTTAGAAATATTCGGAAGTAGTATTTCGTCCTCCATACCAGCGCCGTTGATCAGAAATATTCCACTTTGAACGATTCTCCGCAATTCGAAGCATCCCCGCATAAAACTCCGTACGCAATAATCCCGTGCACGAATACGTACTTGGTCGAATAATGGGCGAGCTCGGTGCAAATTCAATCGAGAAATATTTTACCGTTCCACGGGTTAAACATAAAAGAAGACACCGGTAAATCACGGCTCCTGGGCGGTGCTACCGCCTTGAACCGCCGGAACTTTATTACGCCGGTTATTTGCTTTTATGGAGTAAACCGCGCCGTATCGCCAATATTCCTGCCGGTGCGGCGTTACTCGCATTTCCACCGTTCGCCTGATTTTCAGCGCGGGCAGGAGAGTAAGGCGCAACGATTTTGAGAACGAGACGAGTTACTTCGTCATGATTCGGGTAAAGCGTTTGTAGGCATACGATCATCGAGAGGTTTTTTCACGGATGAGGATGTCTCACGAGTATGCGCGCGGTTTTGTGCGTCGCGTGGGTGGAAAGCGTGGAGCGCGCGGATGCCTAAAAGGAGCAGTCGGACGTAGAGAGACAAGCGTCGATAATCAACGAACGACGTCAAAATTCTCCGAGTGTCAAGGCGTCGTTTATACACCGTCCAATCCTCGTGCATTTGCGCATTTTGAACCTCTCGCCGATAAATAAATCCCACGGGGAAAAGGACGGGAAGGGGGAAGATTTACGATCGGTTCTTTCGACGGATTTCCCCTCGATACGTTTTTAATTACCTCCTCGGTGCGCCGCTAGTCATTAGGGGTGGAAGCAGGTTGCGGTAATTACAATTAGCCAGGAAACATCCCCGGGTAGATTCGACTGTCGCCGATCAGACCGGACAGCGAGACCTCCAGGGTGTTCCTTAATGACGTCACGTAGGTGAGCCTCGCTAGGTACGATCAAGACGTGACCTTGGACCGCTACCGGAAGATGCTAGGCCTCCCCACGACGCTCTATCGCGGGATTTCTTGGTAAAAGAAAAGCCACGGACCGTCTTCTAACGATGATATTTTCGAACGCATACGCGTATACCGAAATTAAAAGAGATCCTTTTTATCGAGGCAAATAGTATAGATAAAAAATACGCGTACACGAGAGATTAAAAATTGTTGGCAAGTCATTTTTGAAGGCTGTTGCCGTTTACCTTGGACGAAAACGCTGAACTGCGGTTCGATGCGCGATAAAGCGGAACGTTATAACATTATATAAAATTATTATCAACCGTATTTATCACCTTATATCTATATTAATATTCATATCTGTATTAATACACGCGCGCACACACGCACGCACATATACGTATTATTTTTTCAGGACGCATCATTACCGACCCCCAAAGGGTTCGCGCACCCAAGTTAAGAACCCACGTTCCATCGCGATTTCTTCTCCCCTCGTTGCTAGATCATTCCATTTTTAATATTTCGATTATCCTTTCCGCGGGTCGAACCGTTCGAGACCGAGATCCAAGAACTAGAAGCGCTTCGATCGGGACGACGGCTTTTACTTCGACGAAATTGGAGATTTTGTCGAAATTCCGCATTGCGCAACGTTCGTTGGAACCGATTAATTCCGTAAACCGAGCCACCGCTATAAATAGTAGATATTCGAAGGGATTTCTCAAAGGCTAATATCGGCCACCCCGATGTTTCATTTTGACATTTTTTATCGCACGAACCAGTACTCTTTTCGCCCATTTAAAGAAACGTCAATACGATCCGGTCAACGGAGATTTGCTCATCGTCGAAGATGAACTCTTCTCGTTGGGACTTTAGTCGAGGACATCGAAAGGTCGTTACGGGGCACGTTTTGGAGGCAAGGAAACTCGAGCGGGAGCAGGCTGCGTCGAAGCGAGAAAAGGATAAGGGCAAGTCGCAAGGTAGGAAGGGGTATGCGGACCCTCGAAAGGCGTGCCCAAAGGGGAGAATGCACTCCTCGGTGGTTGCGCCTCTCGCCATTCATGGCTGGACCCCTTCCGCTCTTTGTCCCCGGCGCTCCATGGTTCGACTCATAATCACTCCGTACCTCTGCCCGCGCTTTGTATTACGCTTTACGCACCTTCCGTACAGGCTGGCCGATAAGTCGCGCCCCATTTTTAAAACGATCGTAACCAATATTTGCAAATCGATTCCGTTAAAACTTACGCCATCGCGCACTATGTCCTTTGAGATTCCGGTTAACACCGATTGCCGACATATTGTTTGGAGCGAAGCGGTGCGTCGAAAAGCGTGTCGGAGATCGTTGTCCGTGATCGCTCCAAGCTTCACCTTCTTAGCTCGCGCAGCGATTAGCGAAGGAAGAAGCGACGAACGTTTAAAAATAAGGCGCGAGTAATCGGGCACCCTGTATAATATTGGGAGGGTTCGGAGCTTGCGCTCACGGACGAGCATTCGCGTCGGTGTCGAAGAAACAAAGAATCCATCCGCCAAACCGTGCGTGCAATTTAATCAACGACCCATATACGCAATACGCGGCCGTGAATAGCGTAGGGGGAATCGACATGGGGGACTTTCCCTCCACGTTTCTGGATCACCTCGGCTTTTCCGTTTCTCATTATTGCCCTCTCTCGGCTCGCTAATCGATTCGCGATGGCGCAAGGTTGCGTTCGTCGAAAAAAGCGAGGGCCTCGCGAGGAACGTTAACGGGACGATAAGTCAGCGCCTCGAAAGCGATGAATCGGGCCGCGATAATCCTCGATTCTCGACACGCTCCCTGCCGCGCGCATCGTTCATCTTTTTTCGCGCGTTCAAAATTGATGGATTCATTTTCGCGAGTGGAGCCGCGTCTACATTCCGGGTTTATTTAGCGATCGGCCCAGCGGAAAGTGATTAATTGGTTGATTGGCGTAGGTGTCGGGAGAGAGGATGGATGCTTGTTGACGGTGCAAACCCCCCGTTAACCGCTCTCTTTTCCATTCTCACTTTTTGGAATTTTTCTCCCGCTCGTTGAGCAGGCGCTTTCGAGACGGCAGGGCGAGCAGTGTGCTGCGTACATAACGTTAATCACCCAACGTGTTTGCCTTGGGCGATAACGGACAACGCTATACTACACCGGGGAAAAGCGATGGGACAGCCGTCCTTTTGGAGGGCTCTCGCCAAATTCGTTTGCGGTTGGAAAACATTGGACCGCGCCTTCCTCCAAAGATGCCAAGTGCGATCCTTGGAAGTCGAGGACCATCCTACACCTCCGGCGTGTTTTAACTTTGCCTTCGAGGATACATCTTTTTCCTCCTTTGCCGGGTGAAAAATATGGCAAGTAGCTCCAGCTTATAAAATTACGATGGAAGACGATCGAACGACGTCGTTCGTACTCGAGGAGCTCGATCGCGGTCCTCCGAAATCGAGGATCCTCGCGCGTCCGTCTTACCGTTTAAGAATCCAGCCGGCGTAAAACTCTCGTTTATTGGGAGGACGCTCGCTACTTTTGTAATTTCCGTCCTTTCCCCCTCGCGTCCCAAACTTTTTCTCCGCTTCCTAGAAGTGGAACGAATGACGTCATTAACGCCATTCCACATTTCCGGCTGGAATACGGCCGCACCTATAAGCGGAATAGCCTTTGAGAAAAATTCCACGTACCGCAAAGGTCGTCCTCGCAAAAACTTTTTCATTAAGGGCGAAAACGAATTCCTTTAATCGCGACCGCTGCGGAAAGGCGGGCAAAACGATAACTCGCGATATGTGTGCCGTATTCGTTAAGAGGGTTAAAACTGAACGAGGGGACGAGAATCCCTCGAGGTTTCGCTCGACGCGCCGACTTTTTCCGAGCTTCGTGCGCGAATGGAGCTCCCGCTTCGTGTCTCTCGATACGAGTTATTATCCCGGTCTCTCTCCTCTCCCAACGACACGCCTGCCCTCTCCCTCTCCGGCCGAATGTGACGCATCTTTTGGATCGAACCCCTTCAACGTGCCTCCTTCCTTTGGCCATTGATAAACGTATCGAGAAACAAAGGCCGACGCAAATTTCGCTCGACTTTGACTCTCTCGCGCGATTAATCGAAGATTCGATTCGTCTGGCGCATCGAGACGATCGTCTAAGGCTGTCATAAAAACGCGCCCGTTTCCGACGTACCTAAGCGTAGTAGCTCTATTTCAAAACCGACGCTATACCGGCTGTTCGTGACAGAAATCTCCGGTTTGTTCGGCAAAATGGAAATAACACCGATCGATTCTTTCTATAGGTTTTGGTTATGACATTTTTTTTTTCGCAAACGTCCAGTGTTTTCCAGCCGTTATCGAGAGGGAAAAAAGCTCGCCACGCTTTGCGCGATATTAAAGCGTATACGTAGGTATATCCGCGAAAATACACGGTCAAGGAGGAAAAGTAAATGGAACTATCGGGGAAAACTCGTGGAAAAGGCATCGTCGCTGGGTGGAGCGATCCTCGTAATAAATTAAAGAGCCGTCATTTTGATCGCTTCGATGGTCCTAGCGTTAAAAATCCCCGGGAGCGCGAGGGGCGGCATTCGCGAGTGTCGGAAGCATAAAATAGTAGTGGCGCGCGTAGGGGCTGTTTGGAGGACGGCGAGGGGCAGGTCGTTGTGCCACGAGGGTGTGTAAAAGAAAACTGCTCGCGCATGAGATTTGTTTGCCGTCGGAAGGGAACTTTCTTTTATCCCTTACGCGTCTCCCGCCCCCTTCCTACGCTTTTCGCTCTTTCGCTTTTAACCCACGTCTAACCGTTTTGTCTCCTCCTTTAATTACTTTCGAGCCACGGCCCGGTGCGTCCTCCATTTTCGCTCCTTGCAAAAATCGGCTCTCCAAAATGCGCGACGTTCCAGGACCGTCGATGGATCATCGTCTCGCGTGCATCCCCCTCATCCAGCGTTTCTCGACCTTTCCGAGCGGCGGCCCAAATTAGAGTTACGATCTTTCCTTCGCTACCCTAGACGGTACGAATGACGTAACGAGGGTACCAGAAAAATTAATGTTATTTTAATAATTGGAGCGTTATTAAGATGAACTTTGTGCCGTCGATAAGCATTAAAACTACATTACGATTCTGGGGATATTTTTATCCTTGGAACATTTCGCGAGGCATTAAATATGCGGAGCGACTGAAAATTGGGCCGTGGCTCATGGGTTAGGAAGCGCTGTCCTAATCAATGATATTCTCGCTGTTGGATCCGTGCCAGCACGGCAATGGTAATGCAGAAGCCGAGGAGGCGTGCCGCCTTATCGAGCTAAGTCGACGTCATTTTTATTTCCGGCAACAAAGTTCCGCTAGCCAGCGTTAAATTTACATGGCGCACCGCGTAGCGGTTGCTCGCTCGATCCTTCTTACGAGAAGGACGTTAATCGACCAGGAGCCGCCCTCCACGAACCATCGACGAGGCAAGGCCAACGGGCCGAATCGTTACCTTCCTTTACGACTGTCTTTACAACCGTCACCATCGTTTATCCGTACTCATAACTTTGCTCCATTCGCATATCTTGCCGCTCCTCGAGTGTATCGCGATGGAGAAGGGTAAATTGGCCATCGATTTTATCCATAAGGATTTCTCGCGTCAAGCAAAGCGCGAGGAATGCTTGCAAAATGATTTTATTTCCAACATACCGTATTCTTACGTTGAATTCGAGAGTTACGAAGGAAAAGGGAGTAGACGTTGAGCCGTTTGCGCGATCTTGGTCGTCGATGTGAAAATCTAAAGAGGAAGGACGGTGAAGGCATCGCGAGCCGTTAAGTTGAGCCGAGCATCGAGTTCACGCGAGGCGGTAAATGGTTTTTGTCGAATGTCTACGAGCACGGAAATCGGGGCGAGAGATTCGAGGCACTTGGGTCGCGCATCGTTTCTGCACCCTCGACTTCTCGATAACCGCTTACCGAGGAGGGAGGCCCTTAAATTGCCAAGTACCGATAGAGAACTTTTAATCGTGATTTACCGCGATAATTAGTCAAACTTTCTCCATCCTTCTCCGAAGAGCGAGCAAGTAAATTTCATTAATCATCCGGAATTATCGGCGCGGCCCGATTAGCCGCGTTTATGCGATTGCAATAATGCCTTTTCTCACTTTCGATTCCTCGATGCTTCGCGTGCTTAATGCCTTGCGGCCGCCAAAGCCATAGCCGTCGGAAATGATTAGGTTACGTCTCTCATTGCGCACGATATAATTTAAGGCAGGCCTGGCCCATCGAAATTGCAGCGCGGGCAACATCGAGGATCGAAAAATCTCCGAGAGCAGCACGGGGATCTAAATAATGGCAATTTTCTTTCCTCTATTTTTATCGGAATCTGGCTTTTCAACGAAATTCGTACTCATCGATTTTGATCGTAAGTATTCGATTCGCAAGCTCGGGTGTACCGAAAGTACTCGATCGGTGTGAATGTAATGCGCAAAGCAATACCGCGACTCTAGTGTGTAAAGATAAACGCGTATTGAACCTCGAACGAAGGTAGAAATAGACGATATTTAAAGGAAGGATATAATTCCGATCCAGTCTACGGGAGTCCAAGATCAATTTTGGACACGCGTACGCCACGATAACCCAAGAGTCGATTAAATATCGACTCTTTCCAATAACATATCTAGCGTAAATATTTAATAGCCTTATTGCTCGTAAAATTTCGAAGAAGTCGATGGTTCGCATCCGGTACGAGATTCTCGAGTATACCGGTGGTTCACGCTGGACGCATATGAGCGTAGATCGTCCACGAAGGATTAACTTCCCGTCTCGATCTTTACGACCGGCACCATCACCCCGCAGGTGCCATTTTTCCTTCTCCATCCACTTACCGCGATCCCCTCCGTCCCACCTTCGGTTATCTTCATTTTCCTGCATTCGCGATTCGCCCTTATGCCCCCGTACCTCAGGACTAGCGTAACTCGATTTCCTCCAGATTTAGGGGCGAACTGCGCGTCGTCGTGCGGCTCGCAAGAATCTCGCCCCCCTCGCGCCTCTCTCTTTCTCTGCCTCTCTCTCTCTCCCTTAGACCACCCGCTCGCCCTTCCACCGTTTCACCGCCCTTAAATCTCAGGGGCGCGTCTCGGGGTGGAACATTTCTACGAACGTGGCTGGAAAGTCCCGCAGGGGCCGTGGATTCTTTCAGGGCCGTTGGAAAGAGATAGAGAACGCTTGGCGAAGTGCGAAAGAACGCCGGCCAACGCGAGAAGCGAGGGAGTATTTTAGGCGAGTTCGATTCCGCACCTCGGGATCCTTCCTCGATTCTGAGGTGCGCATATGTGAAGATGAAATTGAGTCGAGATAACGGTCAAGAGAACCGTCGAATGGAAAAGGCGAAGGCTTTTTCCAACCTGCCTTTCTCAAAGCCGCCTTGGATATCGGATGTACCGGAACGGAAGCACGCCCTTATCAAACCCATCCCTTTAATCGATCGGTATCTTTATCGCGAAAAATCATTCATCCAAAAGTCATCCATCCAGTTGGATTTAAATAAGCCGCGTCAGAAAGGAGAAGCGGCCGGACCTCGTTTACGTCCTCGCAGCGCCACGGCCCGCGGACGGAGCTACCACGCCACGGAGGACACGGAGGGGAAATCGTAATCCTCGAAAGACCGACGCGCGATTAACTCTCTATAACCGGCCTTTGCTTCGGACGTCGACACTCTCACTATACTCCACACTCCCGTTTCCCGCGATTTCACGGCCTTGAAAGGAAAGATGCGAGTCAGATACGAGCAAGGGATTACCCGACGATCGACGACCGACGAAGCGCAGAAACGTGACTTTCGGAATGTCATTCGAAGCGAGTCGAAGGAGTGGCGGGCGGGGATGGAAATGAAAGGGGCACGTCTTCGTAAGGAAAAGCGAGAAAGATACGTCAAAAATAATATAGCTGTTGTAGCGTTCGAGAACAGGATAATTTAATTTGTAATCGATATAACGCGTAGAAAGGACCGGAATGCTTATTTCTCTCTCTCTCTCTCTCTCTCTCTCTTTCCTTCTTTCCCCCTCTGCAAACCTGAGCGGCGAATATCAATGCGATTGAACGTCAAAGAACGAGTCGCACGCCGATAAGAGCCGCGATCCGAACTACAATGTCCGATAACGCAACGCCGCGGCGTCCCAGGGTCTGAGATCAGCGGCCGACCAAAACCGAGAGCTGGCTTGGAGCGCGATTAGCGACAAATAAACTTACTCCGTTCGTTCCGCCTTACGTTTTACGTACTTACGTAGCCCACCCTCGCATCCTCGCGTCGAACTTTATGATTAAGCAAACGGCCCATAAAGTTAGGGATCACCATAGCTCGCCGCTCGGCCTCGTTCCCTCGAATCGCCACGGTTATATCCCGTGATCGATTAAATCGACGGGCAGAGGAAGAGTCGATCGTTCGGGATATAGGAAGAGCCTAACGACTCTCCTTCGTTCTCTTATCGCGCATCGAGTCCGTTAAATTAATGCAACGAAAGCCAGTTCCCCGGCGCCTTTAAACGATTCGGATATCCGAGCGTCCGCAAGCCGGGTGATCTCGCTTTACATCAGGAACGGCCGGCGCCGATCGTTAAAGCGGCCATCCTGTTAATCCGTAAATGCCTCGGGGTAATTTCATCCCGCAAACTGCTTTCTTCGACGGGCGGATCGTTACAAAAACTACGGTATGCGTACCTCGAAACCGGCGCAACGCAAACGAGGACCGATTTTTGCACCCCACTGACGTCCTATCCTAGTCGCGGATTCTTTTTTCATCCGGTATAGCGCTTAATCGAATGGAGAGAGTAATGCGCGTCGTGGATTAAAGAACTGGACGCTCCTTGGTATTGTACGCCTAGATATTTTGAGATGCAACGATAACGCGTGAGCGTAAAATGCGCAAAATGCGTAAAATGAGCGATCGAGAGTGCAAAAGGTAGGAATACGAGAGACGGAAGAAAAGGGGAGTAACGCACGATGGCAAGGCTACCTTCCATTCGTAACTTACCGGAGGATGCCAGGCGAGATCTTTCTCACGAGTGCTTCTACCCTCTGGCATGCCTCCATATGCGGCTTTCAAACATTTTTAGCTGTCGCGCGTGCGAGGCAGTGTTTGCCTAGCTTCGCTCGCGAATCTACGGATGGATTTGGGGCGAAACGCGCTTTATTCTCTTTGCATTTCTCGCTTGCCTCCTTTTTCTTTCGGGCCCTCTCCGTAATAAACGTGAACATCGCTTTGTAATGCTCTCTAGCGTACGTAAAAATCGGGCAGCGATAAGACGTAACCAGTGGCGAATGCTTTCTCGAAGAGAGATAAAAAATCTGGCTTCGTAATATTGTAGGTTTTATTTGGCAACGTTTCTTATTTGGCATCGGTTTTTAAAAGGGCACGTGGGACGTTTTGCAGCTCGTATTGCGCGACGATTAAGTCATCGTCTCGAACGGAGCTTCGATCGTTTCGAGAGGTCACCTGTTCCTTATCCGTTCCTAAGTGGATGCACGAGATGTCTTACCTCTACGTAGGCGGTTGGTATTTTTACGTTGAATGCAATGTTAACCTTTCGACTGTACGATCCAAAAGGTTACTACCCACTTCCCGTTAAAGATTTAAGTAGCTGAGTTATAGTTGGCCGGTTCGAAAAAATCATTTGTAGAAAGCGATGGACTTCTTAAACGATTGATGAGGTATCGGTAGCTATGAGTTTGTAATTCCTTAATCGATATTTCATTTGGCTTTCAACGGTACGACCGTCTTTTTCATCCCCGTTCCTGTGCCATCCCATGGCCTCAGAGGGAAAGGTACGAATTGAAAATAAACTGCGAATCTCGCGACGACCAACCAATGGTCTTCTGCCTTGCAATAATTCACGAATCTGCAAGAAAACTGCAGCTGAACTTAGGACAATGTACGTAAATGGTACATTACTCTAAAATTATCGTGGCTAACAGAGAGTTAAATTAATTGACATATAAACAATTAATGGAGGGAACGTACCAGTGAAATCCTCGATGCTTCATCATACATCATGGCTTTTTCGCTAGCACAGGAGTGCTCGTGGAACCCCATGTTTTTTGAAGTACAGACAAGTGGTTCAACGAGATGACAAAATGAGTAGTTACACTGGATAAAGCATCGCGATCCGGCTCGTTATCCAAAACTTCGATGCGCGATGGAAAATAGAGTTCGTAGCCGAAAAAGTGTCGACAAACGAGCGAGACGTTCGAGCGTATTTATACGAAGAGACGCGAATACAACGGAGTTGAAGAAACGCTCAAACGAATCGGTATTTATATCGACGTCATCGATACAATGAACGAATAATATTAGAAAGCCGAATGAATAACGGAAGCTAGAACAGGCGGAAAGTCAAATACAGGAAACACGGAAAAAGGGTGTTCGAAGGCAGTTCATACTTCCCATTGCCGAAAACAATAGCCTAACACGAACCATCGTGCATTTTTTGCAAAAAAAAAAAAAACGAGAGAATATTTTTACAAAACTAAAATTACGGTTCGAGCTCGTCGGTAGTAGATTTTTCGGAAGCAGCGGTTGTATTCGAGTGGACGAGGCAATTTTGTATCGGTATTCTGTCAAACGACAGTTATGGAGAGACGTAACCGGTCGATTTCTCGGCAAATGGATTAACTTTGTCGAGTGAAATGCTCATACGTATGGGTCGCGTTATTTGGCTATCAAAAAATGTACGCCACTCCCCGTAGAATTGGTAACAAACTCGCGAATACACGCTCGGTCGTTTTATGCCGCACTGCACCTTAATATCGATACGCCCAAAAAGGTCCTTACGCGATAGAAAACGAATAACGTAAGGCTAATAAGGCGTTCATTTCCGTTTCAAAATGTCTTCTCCGACAAACGCTGCAAATTTGCTCGTTTAACTCACCGGTCAACGCATTAAATCCACGATCACGGCACAAAAGCGCGATTAATCTCTCTAACCACCCTTTCGTTAGTTTATCCATTAATCCAAGTCTCCCTAACCAAAAGTGCACCACGGCCCGCATCGACGACCCTTACGTCTCCAAGGGCTACGCATAAAGAAGAATAATTACGGTTCTTCTTCAATTTTTTTTTTTTGGTGATTCGGCTTTACAACGAACTTTGTACTTATTACACGATAAGTATAAACCATCATGATCTATGCATCGCATATTCTTCGCGCAATTACAGAGAGGTTTATTTCTCTCAATTACTCGAATCAATGCGATTTAAAATACGTTTTGAATTCGCAATATCTGACCGTATGTTTTCGGGCCTGGAACAATCAGACCTACGAAGCTTCGTAATAGCGTTTTTGATACGTGAAATAAGTCCTCGATATCGAGCAACGATATCATCGGCTCGCCAATGGAACCAGGTCTCTCGCGTTATCTCTGCCCTCCCCCCCCCGCTCCCCCACCTTTCTGTCTTCCTCGGTCCAATGCTCGGCAGGCTCGAATAATTTCCACATTTTTCTCCCCCCAGGAAGGGATAATCTCACCGCCATATTTCTTCCGAATGCAATAACGGAATAGCTCCTCGATAATAATGAAACTACCGCGCTGGCCGGTCCGCGAGCGGTCGGACGTGCGCCCGTGGACCGTGAATCTAATAAAAGGGAGGTATATGACCCGTAACAATGACGCCGATTTGTAATCTCATCCCCGCCGGCACTCGACCAGTGCAAAATTATGAATTATAAATTAGCCAGCGGCGCTGCAGAGAGGCAGTACCAACATATAAATTGCCGGGTAATTATTTGCCGCGCTTCGCGCCTTCCCCCCCGTCGGCTCCTTCCTTTCCTGCCTCCTCGATCCAGCGAGAACCTCCAAAGCCACGCTGCCGTAGTGGATATAGAGCTTTGCGCTTCCACGCGGCAGATTCCAGTTCGAATCTTTTTTTGTCGCCGCTGAAGAATTTTCCATATTATGCGTACAGCGCAACCCCAGTGATTCGGAATTCGCCTCAAACGGTATGCAGCTTCTAGACCTCTCTACTTCGATCAGTCGTACGCGTAATCTTTCAATTGCCGGATCATCTTCGTTGCCCGCCCTCAGGAAACTGCGCGCAACACAAACAGTGGCAGGATACGCGCGGTCTCGATGGGTGGGGTGTCGCGCTTAAGCCGAAGGGAGGGCAAACGTCGTATCGTTCGAAGGAGCTCCGACGTTCACCGGATATCCGGTAAAAAGGGAATGGAAAGCGACCAGAGCAGGTCCTACTCCTACCTTTCGACCCTTGGAACGATAAAGTAATAAACACGCTTCCCCTCCGGGCTTTGCCATTGTTTACCGTCCAAATGCGTCCGATCATCGGGACTGTACACGACGCTTACGGGAAAATGAATCCCCTGGTTTCGGTGCGATAGGTAAGTACGTCGGGTCCTGTCGTATCGCAGGGATCGAAGACCAATATTTTTCGATCGAATTCCCCTGGCTTCCGGCCGCCGTTTTCTCTCCGGCGCTCGAGTGTTACGACAGACGCGTGACCGGCTAAGTGCCTTCCACCGTTTGCCGTGGGAACGAACCGCGCGAAGAAAAGAAATTCGTTCGAAAGTTGGAAGCTCGAAAAGAAAGGCCGGCGCGTGAAATCGCGCGGGGCCCAGCTCGGGATGAGGAAATGCCAGCGGTTATCGGCGAGATTAATCTCGAGCATTAACCCGGCACCCTGGTTGGTCGGCCAATTATAAACCGGTGCGAACGTAAACGTCGGCGCATCGCGGCGACCGACGTTATTTCCTTCTGAAGATAATACGCGCTCTCGGTGAGATAAGGACGCGCGAGCCTCGACACCGTCTTTTACGAGACGCCATAAGAGACGAGTCCGTGGAGCGAGAGTACAGCGCGCTAGAAATCTCGGAGCTTTGGTGGATCATTGCTCACGCGATCATTCTTACGATATAGAGCTATTCTTTTAATTGATTATTATCAAAAATCACATCGACCCTTCGTCATCCGTCGATCGAAGAACGTCGATGAACTCTGCCGGGGTTAAAACGCTATTGGGACAATCGCGCGTCTTTAATCGTGAAAGGAAGACGATCGTTGCCCTGCTTTATCGATTTCCCGCTGTAATCGTAATCTCTATCGCGAGCACCGTCGAAAGTTTTGCGATCGTTTCGAACGATCCCGAAAGTGCAACAAAGTAATCTTTCGAAGGTGACAAATATTTCTATCCAAATACATTTCACTTTTCCATAAATGGAGATTTAACGGCGAAAAACGAAACTGCATTAATTTGCAGACTCGATACATTGTCCTCGGTTTTTCCTCGAGAGAGGCACGCTCTGCGAGAACCTCGTGAGATCCATTAGCGCCCTATACACAATGGCGACCTAATGGATAGAAGCATGGACTTTGACGCGAGCGTGTTGGAAGGGGGGAGGGGGGGAGGGGGGGGGGCTTGAGTTCGAATTTCAGCCACTACCTCGATGCGATGCCCGTATCTTAGAGCCGGTCCGACCGAACACACCTTCATATTGGCGGTCTTAGGGTAAATGCTCGTAAGCCGCTTAATTATTCCGCGTTTACCTTCCGCACGCGCGGCTGAGGAAGGCTTTTCGGCGGGCAAAAAAATCGAATGGCGCGAAACGAGGGAAAAAGTGGCGTAGCGAAGAGAACAAAACACGTGTTTGTCTACGAACGAGCTTTTCCAATTTCAAAACTCACATTTACGGGATAAGGCGATTCCGAGACTTGGTCCGAAGCGTGAAAAGGTTTTCTTTTTTTTTTAATTCGAGACTCGTATATCTCGGCGGTAATTACATCGGTCCATCCGTCGAAAGGAGGCGGCATTGAGCCTTTAATCGTTTCGATCTTCCGTCGAAGTCACGCGGTACACGCGATATGCCCCCAGAAATAAACTACCCGGCAAGAAACACGCGAGTATATATAAACGCTTACGGCAAAGGTCGAAAGTTACGTCGACCGGTAGAAAAAAAAAAAAGAATCGCCCACCCCTTAACATCTTAAACAACCAGCTTCGTGGAATAAATCTCCGAAATTGATACTGCCGAGCAGCGATGCATCGCAATCGGGAAATCTCCATAAAACGCCCATGAGCGCGAGGGTAATTAAAGGAATAAGGAAAAGGAGGAAGAGGAAAAAGATCGGCCGCCCGTTGGCGCGTGGAGCAACACGTAGCCTCGCGAAAGGAAGCATCGAAAGGGGGAAGGTAGGCTCGATAGCGAGGAGGAGAAGACAAAGATCGGGCTGGGCGCGGAGAAATCGCGATCCGTAAGTCTGCGCGGAATCACTTTGAGGTGGTCGCGATTGCGCGGTGAGGGGGCAAGGCGCGCGGAGGAGGGCTACTCGTAGCCGGTCTAGGAGTATGTAAAGGCGGTGGTTAGGAGGGCCGCGAGCGGTGGGCGTGTAGGGAGCGTGTGCGCGAGTAAAGGTAAGGCACCCTCTGGGGGTGTTCGCAGCGGAGTTATGCAGATCTGACCCCCCAGGCCCAGACCCCCACCCCTAACTGCTGTTTCACACGCGATATCATGCATTTGAATGTACAAGCTCTTCCAGCTAACTCCCTTCGCGTTTGTCGTGCACGTAAGCTCTGGCGGAGGGGGTGAAAAAGAGGAGAGAGCCGAGAAAAACGCTGAATCTTTGCGCCGGGAAACAGCGCCCTATCTGATTTCAACGATAATTGCTGGCCACGGGGATGAATTATGCGTCTAGCTGAAACTCGCGATGCGCTGGAATACAAACAGCGTTACGTGCGCAAACGATTTCAATTCGCTCGACGCTCGTAATGTTTCCTTCGTTCTTGCGTATACTTCGACTCTTGGATAAGGTATTTTCTGGATAAAGGAATTAAAGTTTAGCGTCGAAATTTCGTTTGGGACCCAAAGTCCAAAAGGATAAAAGTGGTTTGGACGTTTGCTTAGGAAATTTTTTATTTTAAAGCATAGTCGGATTTCTTCGCGCAATAATTCGCGACTCAACAATACGCGACGCGATAATTCACGAGATAACCGAGGCTGTGGACGTGGAATAACAACGATGGATGATCGAACTTCAACCGCGGACGTTGCAAAACTACGATATTCTAATATTTTTCAAGCACATGCCCGCTATTCGAGCATATCCGCGAATCAAAGTTAAGAATAATTTTCGTCTTTAATATCCGAAGCAAAATCAAGATCGCGTTCGTTAAAACGCGGCTGATCGAGTGAAAATATCGAATGCCACGTCGGTAGTCCACTTGGCAACGTCGAGGATGACCGGTCTCGCGCAGGACTGAAAATCGAGAAAGTTAACTCGAGCGAGGTATAGGATCGCGGTTAGGGGGACGTAGATGGGGTGCCGATAGGGGCCAACTTTCCTGGCCAGATTGGGGCATGTTTGCATGGTATTTAGCCGATAAGGGCCGAAGGTATCGAGCATACGGATTACACGGTTTTAACCGATCCAGGATGGGCGTTCCTGCAAGCCCTGCCGCGTCGCGCCGCTCGCCACCCCTTTTTTGCGGCTCTTTTAAGCTCTTCCTCCGGCTGTCATCGGCCTCCTCCTACCCTCCTTGCCACCACCTCGCCTAGAGGCGTCCGTTCGAGCCTCTAATTAAAATTTTTTCCATCGAGCCTCTTTAATCAAAAGCCACGAGGGCCGGCCTACGTAACTCGTTGATAGCGGCCGATTATCGAGAGTCAAAGGCTTCGCTCCCGGCGTAAAATACGAGTGGTAGGAGCCGTATGAGGCTCCTTTTGCCGAATTCGAGGAACGTCCGAAACGGTTTTTTCGCCAGGCCAACGCCATCGCGTTTCGAGCGCACGGCCGTCCGATGTCGTCTTTGCGAACGATCGATGATCGTTTGTCCGAGAAGATCATGGTTATGCCTGCGCGTAGGAGGACAAAGACTATAAGCGGAGAATAATGCGCGGCTCCTCCGTCCTGCCAAGCTCTGGCGCTTCGAGCGCAAGGACCGATCTCGCTGATTGCCTACCGAAGAAGCCGGACAAACCAAAGTACAAAACGCATCGATGACGTCGCCTCGGGCGCTGCTGACGTACGGTTATCGATTTTCCTTCGACGCCTCAAAGGCTTCGTTCCTTACGTAAAATATAGACGGAACCTACGCAGGGCTCCTTTCCTCGACTCGAGGAACGTCTCGAACGTTTTCCTCGCTACGGTCCTCCGGGTTTAATCGACCGTGCCGACGCCCGGAGTAATTTCATTACCGGCAATCGCGGCATTCCCTGCGCGCAATACCTAACATTTGGGTTACGTTATCGAGCCTCGTTATTCATCGGCTCTACCCGCGGTAGGCGCACGTGAGTTATCGCGTCCTTTACGCCCAGTGTATTTCCCCTAGATGAAGCGCATTTCGGAAAACGCGGATTATTTCCGCGCCGAAAAGCGAACGAAGATTTTTCGATGTGTCATTTGAGCCCGACGTTAAGATTTTGGCGGTGCGGCTTTCAGAGCCGCGCTCAATTCGAAATTTCGCGTATCTCGTCTCGACCGCGTTACGTTAGAAGAACTGTTAGCGAAGAACGTGTTTTCGAACGATCGAAAATTATCGCTTTCGACCGGCTGGAAGTAGTATTTTTACCGCTGTGCGCCGCTGCGTCTGTTTCCTCGCGGAAACATCCCCCTCCCCCTTCGAAGCCACCCTTGTAAACATCGGCCCGCGTTTAAGCTCGGCTTTTCGTAGTCGGCGATACTCGCGAAATTTGCGATCTGCAGCGTAATTATCGTCGTTGCCTTCAAAGCTACCGATGGGTAACTTCCTCGCGCCGCGAACTTGTCTTAATTAGTTTGCCCCGGGCCTGGATATTTGCAGGAATCCATAAAAGCCGAGAAGCGTCGACGGGTTTGGCCGATGCGTGTCAAAGTGCCGCACCGCTCCGTACGCGATTCTGACTTCCGCGTTAACGCCTCCATTCCGAGCCAACGAACTACGCTCAAAATCTCTAGGAAATGGAAAGCACGCCAGGAGTTAAAGTAAATGGATACGTTTAATGCGTCGCGCGCGATGGCAGAACGATCGAAAGTCCGCGAAAATCGTAGACCGTTTGCAGAAATTTCCTAATATACTGCCGAGGAACGATATCCGATCCAACCTTATCCGCTTATAACCGACGTTTCCTACAAATTTCTCTTCTCGCAAATTCGGTCGCTTCCTACGAAATAAATCTTCGGGAGGAGAGAAGATCTCGAAAAATGTGTCGTTATAAATTTTAGCCGCATTCGATAGAAATCGCGGTTCGATCGTTCTGAGTGCTTCAAAGGTTTTACCCGTAAATCGTACGCTGCCCGTAATGGTATTTGGTAACCGCGTTAAATATGTGGCATATAGCACTGTGAAAGTCGGTGCCACTTTTGTGCGAAATTGTAGCGTAAAACGTATTATATTTCGGGTAAAATGTATGCAGCTGCTTTGCGGCTTACCGTTGCGATTTATCGCGCGATGATCCGCTACTGAGTACCGTCGTACACGCGAGGTTTGACCCTTCGCGAGCGCGGAATTATATGTTTTACGGCAACCAGCTTGCATCACGATAGATTTACGCCCGATTCGTATTCGAGTCGTACTTAGGATCGAAGCATTCTTAAGAGCGTTTTGCAAATTTTTGAAACACAACGTTTAAAGCGTGGAATAGTCTCGGAAAATATTCAGGTCGTCAAGTCCTGGTTATACGTAACGCAAGAGATTTTTTTAAAGACGCATTTATAACGATGATCTCTATAAAGATAGTTAAAAAATAACAAGGCCGTCCGAAGTTTGTTTGGTACACGTCCATGATCGTTGCAACGCATCGATGAAAAAAAAATGCGATATCGCGTCATACTCGATGCGACGTCATAAACGGTTTGATCCTATTTTGTATAATATTAAACGAGGCTAATGAATCCTCTCTCGATTAAATATGGGTTTACGCCTCGGGTAATTACGAACCTATCGAGCTACAAAGATCCGTAATATTTAATTGACGAGCAACGCACGCCAATTTGTTCGTTTTTTCTCCGCGTAATAACTCAGCTCGCATCGTCAAATCGCGTATCGTTGTTTCGCTAAACCTGTTTGAGCCCTAAACAATTCTCTTTCCTCTTCGTAGCGCCCACAAAGCTGTAAAGGCTTATACGAGTGCAAAAAGAAACGGATATCGCAACGACGAGGATTACGTAAAAAACATTTCTCGGCTAAAGCCACGCGCCGAGACCGCTTTTAATCAGGGATTTCGAATACGAAAGGTAAAATGTCTTTTCTCCGTAACGTTGAAGCTTCGTTTTTTCGGTAGCGAAGCATAAAACTGGTAACGAAATCTTTCTTCGTCGTCGAGGCCAAGAAAAAGATTCGTATCGTGCGGGATGCGGGTCAAGCGGCGACGCATTGAAAATTGCATGGCCTTTCGTTAACGTCCTATGCCGGAAGATGATGCGCAAACGAATAAAGGTTTTCATCGAGGAGAAAGATCCGCGAAGCGGCCGGAATTACTCGAGTAATTCCTTTAAACAAAAATGCACTATTTACGGTAGCTTGAAAAACTGTAAGGCGAAATGGAGAACGGAAACGGGATAAAAGGAGGGAAAAATTCGTTAATGATGCACGACGCGGTAAACCTTCGTACCGACCGCATCCTAAATATCGTTCTGCGAATGATACTACGAAATCTTCGTATCTCTACGCCAGAGTTTCTTAATCTTTTTCGAGCCGTGACCCAATTTAGAGCCGTGACTTTGGTTTCGCGACCCAAGGCAATATGTATAAAATAACGCGTGGAAGAAAAAATTAATGTTACTTTAATGATACGAATGATAGTACTCGTAACGACATTGGATATTATCAATGCAAAGCTTGGCTTAAGATGGATTTTAAGGAAGTATATTATTATCTCCAGAATATCTCGCGAGCCTTTAAACACGTTAAGCGACCCATACGTTAAGAAATACTGGTCTACGCGGAGAAGCAAAAGAAATCTCGGATCTATCTGTCCTGCTGGAAGATCGGTACTTTTTTCTACGCGAAGAATGAAATCCAATGAATTAGTCTAAAACGATTAGGCGAAATAATGGGGGATGGTCGAGGCAAAAATTCTGCGATTAATCTTCTAAGAAAACGGTGAACGTACCGTTTGTTTTTTTACTTAGCACTCTAAGGGCAGTATATCTTTTGATACTTTTTCCTTGGCAGTTTGGCCATTTGCCTAATGTTTTTGACCAAAATACGTTGCGCGATAATCGCGGTTTTTTGCGCACGGGATCAGTTAACTCGGCTTCACCCGTTTTAATGTTCTTTCGAGAAATGGCTCGATTAATTCGATATCTAATACTCTCGGCGCTCTCGACAACCTAATTTTTCGACGAATGCTTCGCATCGATTATACCGATATCATTCGGTTCTAGATTTGGTCCAATTCGATATATTTAGGATATGTTTTGTTTTTGGGCTTTCGGTGTTACAACCCGTGGTGCGTGGGCGATCTGGTGTGCCTTGCGAGATTGGCGAGGGCGTCAAGATTGCAAGAAAAAGAAAAGATTCACGGTAGAGCCGAGAGGACGCGAGGTCCCGATTTTTACGCCCACTAGTTTAGTTTTCATTGTATTTTCTTTACCCGATAAACCATCTTTTTATACTCGTAAAAAAAGTTCCTACCTTCTCAATATGTTTAGGAATCGATCTTGATTCCTAAACCGAGCATTCGGGTAATTTCATATTCTCCACTCGGTACGTGGAATAGTTGATCATGGTTTTTGGTTATTTTATATATCTAAAAAAATTGAGGCCACACACCAAGTGGAGAATATAAAGTTTTTAGAATACTCCGATAACCAATAAAGTTCCTAATTTAATATTTTTAGGTAAATTTCTAGCCTGCAGGGCTACATCGCATAAATTACATGAAAAATTCTCCGTGGATAATTTTAACTTGGATCTTTTGCCCGAATATACACCGCACCCCTCATCGTATTTTCCAGAGTGCGTTAATACCGTCAGAAGGGTTAATTTATTTAGGCCTACGAGGAGGAGAATAGTCCGATCAGCTTGTGGAGAGAAAGGATTGTTATCTTCGTCCACAGAGGCACGCTCTCGTCGATGGTATCCCGCTTTGATCGGCCTGAATACGCAGCGCAAATTAACCATTTCGCTACGATTGAGCGGTACTCAGAGCCCACGCTCTCCACGTGTGTAATTTATCGCATTTGCGTAACCGCACCTTCAGATTTAAGCTACCGTCATCTTCCAAGACTATGCCGTATTATTATTTCAAACCTCGTTTTTGTAGGTTGGATGAAAACGAAAAAAAATGTAACGCGCATCATGTTGTATCGCGTATAAAAAGATCGCGCAAAAAAGTACGACGTTCCACGTGAAAACTCGAACCGTGGAATAATTCGACGATATACCCCAAATTATAAATATAAGCCAAAAAACTCGATGGGGCGCATCGACCCTTGCACACGGTGCACCGTATGTATGAGCAGGTTCATGCATATTATAATGTGCGGAAAATCAAGATTGGTCGCGATATTTTCTTTAATTTACCGCGGCGGGGATTTTGTATTTTGAAGTACAATATTAGCAGATTGCAGGGCCGCAAAACCTACACGGTGCGAAACCGGCGATTGTATTTGAAAAATCCGGAAATGCATCCCAGCACCCTATTCGATACCCGATAATTAAAATGAAAATTTTATCCGACACCACTTCACCCTTAGCCGAGACTCATTGGGGAGATTCGAGGAAAATCCAAAAACGACCACCTAGAATTTTCGCCGTAGCGTTTGACGTTAGGAACAGACGTCGTATTTTTCACGAGGAAAACGCCGGTCACGTTTTGAGCGCACGATCGTTCCATTACGTTTAAATAGCGTGATTTGTCAAACGGTAAAGAGAAAACGTGGCAAAAATCATTTTCGTTGGCCGTCATTGTAAAAGATCGGCGATCGTTTGTCCGAAAGAATCAGAGTTATGCCTACGCTAAAGACGATAGCGCCGTTGGACGAAGAGCAATATGGAGCTCGTCTTTCGAGTATCCTCCAAACCTCGACGATTCGAGCGCAATAACCGATCTCGCTCGTTGCCTAGAGAAATTGCCCAAAGAAACCGAACAAACCAAAGTGCAATATGCAAGGAACGGACGTACCGCGTCCGTCGCGCGAGTCTCTCTCATCCTTTCCACGCGTACGTATGAGAAACTAAACGCTACTTGCAGACACTTGAGCAAACGATCCTTGGGCGCGTCCAATTTTTCCAATACGATTTCGCGGGATTTTTTTTACTCGATCTACTCGGAAAATCACTCGCACGAAAAAAGCATCTCGACGGCAAAAATCGAGTTCCAGAAGTGCTTCGAAAGCTGGATCAACCGCCGGAGTAAGCAGATCGCGAGCGATGGGGACCGTTTGACGGCGGCGGTCGCATTCGGCACGAATAACGTCGCAGTCTTAATTTTATCAATAAATTCCCGAAAGTTCATGCGCACGGTAGTACATATCGAGAGAATCGCGGCGTATCTCGGAGATTGGAAGAGGAATGGCGATTGTGGGAATAAACTGGCGCGCGGAAGATCGGCGGTCTTAGGCCACCGAGGCGGCGCCTCCACAATGGAAAATATCCTAGGCGCTCTCGGGTTCGAGGCGAGACCGCAAACCAGACCAACGACCGTCTTTCAGAGAAGCCCCCTCCCCGCACCGCCCCCTTCTCCACCTCCTCCACCACCTCCTCCTCCTCCTTTCTCCTTTCTCCTCCGCCCCTATGCCAGCTTTATCTCCTTACCGCCGATTCGCTCGCGGAATTCGTTTAGCATCCCCGCAAGCCGCTCTCGGTGACGCCCGGATGGAGCGCCGTTTCTCTAATTCCGCTTCATCGCCGTGAGGGAGAATACCCATCCGGCGGAGTACGATCGAAAGAGGAAATGGCTCTCGTCAAACGGGTATCGCGTATTTATTCTCGCCTCGCGATTCGGCCCCGATGGGTTTAAGCCGGCATGCGCCCTGTTTGCGATTAAAACAGAAACGAGAGCAGGATCCGCGACGCATCGCGTGCGAGGAGACGTCTCTTCGAGAAAGATGCGATGCGATTTTTATGCGATTCGCATCGGGTGAATTTTTAAAGCGAAACGCAAAAAATTACCTTCAGGGAAGAGAGGGATATTCGTCGAGAGAGCAATGTCGCGCGCGAAAGTTTTCCACGCCGATCGTTAGGATCGTGCAGTAGGGTGTTCGTCGTCGTGTAGGAGCCTCGGTTGCAGTTTGTAGCGCAGAAGAATCCAGGGACGATGGGCTGGGATTTGAAGCTGTATCTCGGCGCTGAGAGTCCGAGGTTGTATCCTCTATCCACTACGGTGCGGTTATGGCCGCTACGTGGGATCCGAGGATGATATATCATCGCGGGACAACGGCACTCCGGCAGGCATACCCTTGCTGCTGGCGCAACAATCGATACCGACGACTTAATGTAAGCGACGTTAAACTCGGCCGTACGGCGCACCGCTCACGGCTCTACGCCAAACGCGCCCTAAGCTCGCGCAACGGCGTTTAGCTCCTTGGATTTTCAGACTTTATCGCCACGAAGATAGCGGTGGGGATCGCGATAGTCGTCCGTACCGCGCTACGAGCGCGGGAAAAAGAGCATCTATACGAATACGAAGTACATCTGTACGTAGCTCGCGCGAGGTAGAACCACGTCGATGGTTCGAATTCCGATCGTTGAGTTCGAGAGTGTGCACAACCGCGATAACCGCGGGAGTAATTAAAATAATGAGAATAGGATAACGAGCGTAGTGGCGGGATGTTTAAGCGAGCGCAACGGCGCCATGTCGTTGAAACGATATTGCTTACTTTGCAGGGACGTATGTTCGCATACGTATGACGTGCGCGTGCACGATGCGGGTGCGAGAAGAAGAGAGGGTATTTTTGGGCGTTAGGCCTGAAGGGCGCGATAAGGAAAATAGCGCCGTAGGAGAAAGGTAGCGGTGCGGAAGTGCGTGCGAGAACCACTGTGGGAAAACGCGAGCTTTATGTCTTTTACCGTGAAATATATCATCCGTTGTTTAAATCCTAGAACTCGCTCGATACTCCTGCGTCCGAATTCCGCGCGAGTAAGCTGCATCGAGTTTCATCGAGAACGTTTATCGTATCGATTTACATTACCGATTACGCTTTCGGTCGCACGCTGCACGTCTTGCCCGAACGGACGAGATATCTCGGGCTCTCGAGTAACTTTACGAAACCGGAAGTCCCTGTGATCTTACGGTTATGCCCGCGGAACGTGGCGGTTCGCGCACCACGATCGAACCCGTGTGGGTGTGCGCGCCATGCCGCCGATAGCGCATACGTAATATAAGTCGCTCGATATTTTACCGGTTCGAAGGCATTCCGGATGCATAAAATGGACGTTAGCCTCGCATGGTGCTGGCCGTTGAGTGTGCTTTGCATACGTCCCCGACCCCCGCAGCCCGCCCACCACTTCTAACCGCAGATCCATAATAGAACGATACGTATTTTCCTTCCTGTAAGGCCAGAGCCTAAAGTGAAATTTCCGAGTAACGTAGGGATAGAGCTGTAGGATGATCGTTCGATTTCTTTTCTCCTTGGTATCGAGGTCCAAGATTATTCCATTCGGGAGCCGCTGTTTTAAACTAAATTTCGCAGTGCGGAATACGCTCGGGGTGTACGCCGTGTGCAAAGTTATCCAGATACGATGAAAATTGTACAAACCTGAGTTTTTCGTACGGACGAAAGATCGCGACTTGGGAAAGATCGTACGATCGTTCGAAGTCGGTAATTCGGTGAATTGTTATTTTAGAGTTCCACCCAGCCCATATGGCGATGGACGATGATATCGCGATGAATCGAAACCTTTGTTTGGTTATTTCTTTGGTCTCGGACATCGAGGATTAAGGTAATTCGCCAAAAACCTATTCTTTTAAGGTGAGTTCCCGACCGCTAGATTTACGATAGGCACATCGCGGGGAAACATATATCTACGTCTAGGATTGACAGGCGAGATTTGCACCTAGGTCTGTCGGTCGAAAATCTCCATAGACATAACCAGCATGCCCTTCAAAAATATCTCGCGTTCGTTCGTTTCAATTTCCGCATCGATTCTCCAACTAATTTACTCCAGGGTCCATTGTTTCCGAACAAGTTTCTCGTCTTTGAATTCTTTGCAACATTCTCCGGATATTCTTCCAAACATTGCAATATCGGGCAGAAGGCAAATTGTACGTTCCGCGTCCTCTTTGTTCCGTTTTCACCATCCATTTACCCCGAAGCGCGGTATTAAAATAATCCATGGTTAGCATCGTCATTTGACAAAAACGTAAAGGGCAAACGCTATAATTCGTACCGTGATCCGAGTGTAAACCTCCATTATTTGGCAGGCGGTCATTCGATAAATCGTTCGTGCATGGATAAAATGCTTTTTGACTCCAAATGGTCCATACCGGATCGTTATAATCCGGATTGTCGTACGGAGGGTTTTGCGATCTCGATAATTGCGCGGTCGACGTGTATTTAGGTTTACGACCAGGCGGAAGATCGATCGGCGCGTTATTCAGGTCAGGTAGTACTGTTTCGTAATAACCACAGTGGTCTATGTTAAGACTCGCTCTTCGAATTCTCACGGTCCTCGCCAGTCGAGCCTGATTCACCGCTCGATTCGTGACACGATGCAATCCCAGGGGTGCCCCAAAACCGCCACGATGCAATTTGCTGGAAATCTAAACGAGGCGACAACGAGTGTGCAAAATAGAGCTACGTTGGTTTAGAGCAAAACTGGCCAACGCGCGGCCTGCGGTCGTGTATCACGAATTGGGGGTTTTTTTTCAAAGTATCGAGTATTGCCAATTTTGTTCCATGCTTATCACCTTGTAAATACATTCTGCCGGTGGTTCGATGAATTTTTTCTTTTCATATCCGAGCGCAGTATCGCTTTTTTCACATTTACACCGAACGAACAGTTTCGGTATACATTTTTCACGGGCACCCTGTATTTCCAGCGGCAAGAAATTCACCTCAAAAGACCGATTCATAGAGAAACGACCTTAACGGTCCATCCTCAAAGTCGACGAGCAAACGAGCAGCGTGCCAGACCTCACATAAATAAACTCATCAGTGTTCTAACCCGAAGTATATGGAAAAATACTGGACGCACCGGAAGGGGGATGCGCCGTACATTTTTCATCTTTGAAAAAACAAAGGGTAAGTACGTTAATATCGCGTTGGGTGACTACATTCTCGGTCAAGTTTGAAAAATCTTCCGGTTCTCGAGCCGCGTAGCCATCCCATCCCCGGAAGGTCCGGAAAATTCTCGCCTTGGGGGCGAGCGATGCAATATGCATTAGCCTCGTGCATCTCGAAGCGTATAAGCGGAAGCCCTCGGACTTGGACCCTGGCAAAGAGAGGTTTTCATCGGCCTCGTTGGCCCGTACGAGCCGCCTCGATGTATTTTGCAAGTCCGCCATGTGTAACGAGGGTAAGCCATCGTTTTCGCATGGGGAGCTGTTTATCCCGGAACACCTTGCGCTCTCTTTCGACCGCGCTACGATCTGGGAGCGGGGCGAAGAGGGCGAAGAGGGCGAAGAGGGCGAAGAGGGCGAAGAGAGCCTCTGCGCAGGGGCCAAAGGGGCCAAAGAGAGCAAAGCGAGCGAAGGGGGCGAGGGGGGAGATTCCCATCGGCAACGACAAAGAGTCAATATTAATTAAGGTAATGGCAGGTCGTCGGCTCTCCCTGGTACCGCTGAGTAGCGTTTCCACAATGACGACTAATTATCCCCGCATGCTCGGCCCCTTTAGCCTCCTCGCTCCCTCACGGTTCACCCTAGGTACCTTGTCGTCGTCACGGTTACGTTTTACGTCCGCGTAACACGTTTACGACCGAGCGGCCCACGGTTATACGCGGTTATACACGTTTATACACCGGTATACATACCCGGACACGGCCAATTATTTCACGCTGATAGCTATACCGACACGTGTAGCTAACGTTAATTATGCACCGGCTGGGATTGGGTCATTGCCGTGACGGCCGAAGGATCCGCGATACGCCCGAAGACGCTGGCTTTTTCGACGCTATGCTTATCCCTTTCGTCGCGGCCGTGTCTTTCGCCAGTAGCCCCCTTGTGGCGGCGGAACCATCCTGGAGGCTCGAATCGCGAATATGGCCCTAGTGCGTGGCTCGGTCACAAAGCGATACACGATTTACCGCGTAGCGCGTGTCACTTTTGATACTTTGCAACGCAATCTTAATGAGGGATCAAAAGAAGAAGGAAAGAAAAAAGAAGCGAATGAATAGACACCACTGGTATCGGAAGGGTTAACCCTCTCCCTACCAGCCAGCGATACTCGCCAAGCGTCGGCTAATCTACTCTGCGGCTGATATCGAAGTTATATATTTATACCGCGATGCATTGAAAACGGTACTCGCGAGTAAGTACGTGCTATTAAATTAATGTATCGTACGATCGATGTAAAATTTGTAAACCAAACGCGACGAATGCACCGGAGAATGGAGAGAGAGATCCGTGCAAATAATACATATTTAGGGATTATTCGATCGTTTATCGCGTATTACAGAAATAAGGAAAATATATATGCACGGAAAAGCGTATCGACTTGAGCGTGTCGAAGCACGATCGAAGGAATTCCTTAAAAGTAAATCCTTGATAGCCAGAAAAATTGGATTGGCGCCAAAATAATCGAAACTTCTACCGTTAAAATGGAAGGTTAAAACCACGATTACCGATTCGATGAGAAGAAAAAACAAATCGGAGTTTAATTCGTTCCCGTAAAGCTTCGCTCTCCAAAATCCTTCGTCATTTTCACGCGGCACGTAAATGAATAAACGGATTTACGCATCTCCCCTCTTCGTTCTCCTTTTTTCGGAGATGCATACAGCGCAGCCAGATATGCCGGAGCGACGAGCTCTATATTCCGATATTGAAAAGAAACTTTTCTCGCTGCTTTTTTACCGCCTTCGTCGTCATTAGTAATCGAACCATTATCGTAAACGGCATTGTCATCGGTATACCTCTTAATAATATATGATATTGAATACACGGCCGTGCGAGTATTGAGGGAAAATCTTAAATGGCCGTCGTATCGATCCTTTTAAGTTCCGAGCCGCATCGATTCTCCCTTCATCCTTACGTACTTACGCCGTATTTTTGAGTAAAGGCACCTTGATAAAAAGCAAGGGCGCTACACTGAAAATTCCATTAGCCCCGCGGTCCGTTCTTATTTCTAATAAGCTCTCGCGGCTAGACAGGAATACCGATCTTTTCTCTATCCATCCGCGATCTTATAGAACCGTCGTTCAAACGATATTTTGCGCACAGGATCCTTTTAAAAATTCGTTGTACACGCGCCGCCGATAAGACCGACCGATGTAATTGCAGACGTCGCTAAGCGTATCGATCGTCGAATATCATCTCGTTGAAATCGTTTTCCAAACTCGCTTCGTACCGCAGTTTTGTTCCGCGTTTTTCTCTACAATCGGATTCGCATCGATCTAACCGAGCGCGGCGAGACGTCCCACCGTCCCAGCCTTCGAGCGCTAGAACCTCCCGTAAGCCGTGGCGCACGACGAAACGAGAACATTGCGTGAATATTAGTCGCGCATACTCGCATTTTTTATTCGGACATTATTTATCCATTTGTATCGCAGATTAGTGCGGGATAGTGGACAAGGGGGTTGGCGCGACGCGGCATTAATAATCGCCGGTCGATCGTAATCTCGAAAACGAAGCAGCCCGTAACGCGATTAAATAAATTAATCGGGAGTAAAGGTTCCGCGGTGCGTCGATGCCTTATCGAGTCTCGCTCGTCGAATACCCACCATTACTTGCTCAATGGCTACGCGTAGATACTCCCGCAACGCGAAACTACGTCTTTCTCTTTGGCGACTACACGACCGTTCCACGCGCGAAAAACTGACTTTTTTTTATAAACCACGCACAATTATTTCGTCCTCTCACTGCTAACCCGCTAACGAGAAGCGTCATAATTTTTGAGCCACCGAGCAACCCGATCTATCGTCCCATTTTGGGAATTCTCGAGCGGCTCCGAGTGGAAGGAATTTTGAAAGCGTCGATAGAATTCGAGCGATCCATCGGTGCTCGATGAGAAAAATTTGCGTTCTTAAATTTTCATCGATCTTCCACGCCCTTTTTCTCAATAATAATTCGGTTTACCACGCACAAGGATTTATCGATTTAATTCCTTTTCTTACCTTATAACCTATAAACTTTAAAACGATGTTACAAAGCGAGAGATCGGGACCGATCGACGCACCTAAGTGGAGAAGACGGTGCTCGTAAAGGCGAAGAAAATACAAATTGAAATTTCAGGAAAGTTCTGACGGCGCGGGCACGCGTTGGACCGAGCAAAGATGTTTCGTGCGATATTATGTTAAGTTTAAAGGTGGCTGGAAAGATCGGGGGAGGGGAGGGGATGGAGTGCAGCCAGGAGTGCCGGCAGCCGAGAGGAAGTAGCTGACCCGTAAGAGGGGAGCATCGATAAAATTCTTTTACGTAACATTACGCCCGACATGCGCATCGGTTCAATCTCATAACGCTAATGTATCGCGGGTATCGTCGGCCGCGACTATAAGGTACGTGTAAACGCACACTGCTTTATGGCCGTCTGCATTTTCTCCGCGCACACCGCGGTACGATCAAATTTTCTGCAGGGATATACGCGTGTATCGGCGAAAACATTTCGGTAGGAAACAATGGCGCGCACCGGGCTTACGGCTCGTTAACTTCCAAATATTCCACGCCACCGCCATTATTCCCCGGTAATCTTCTCTCAAACGAACTGTCGCCACGAGGGATGGTGATTAGCAAACGGACGAGTTACCGGCCAATAATATCGGAAGCCATTTACGATTTTAGGCAAGGCGAGAAAACCCCTTGGACGACATAGCAACGCGATTAAAACTTCCAAAAGTCAGCGGCTGGGCGAAAATAATCGCGTGCATTATACATCGATCGTCGAAGCACGATCACCGTTCGTGCAGTGCATCCGTTCTGTCGAGTAATCGCGTCCAATGTTCGGTACCGCAAAGTTTCCTCGAGTCTGTAATACGTTAAACAACATCGAGCGTATTACGCGGAAACGTAAAAGTACGCGTTTGCTCGAGCTGGCGACTCCTGCACGATGCTGTTGGTCGAACAGCGCTGTTCTCGATGTTATCGAACGAGACCGATAAACTTTCTCGGCGCGATAGAGTATCGACTCGAAATCCAAAACTAACAGCTTATACCACGATAACGATTTGCAACGGAATTTCATTCGATCGCGGTTGATCTTCACCGACGACGAATATATCTATTTTTCCATACGTAACGTACGGACGCTAACTAAGTGATAATCTCAAAAAAAGAACCTTAACGATATCTCGAAAACCTCTTAGGTCTCCTCCATTATCCATAAGCGTCTTAATTCTTACGGATGGAAATCGTACGTCCCTCCGCGGGGCAGATAGTCTAATGCTATCCGAATTATCTCGAGCGATCCCTTTCGACGGAATCCTCCCGCGAACGTGATGGAAGTGGAATTATTTTTCGCGTCAGATTGAGTAGAACCGAAATGTAATTTTCCTAAATCCATTCGCGACCCCCTTTCTTCTTTCCAGCCCTCCCAAGGCTCGGCCAGGTTCCCGTGAGAACGCCACCTTTGGAATCGACTTTCCACCGACACCCGGATAAGCCGCGCCCCGGAGAGACGATCGAGGAAGACGGATTTTCGTTGCGGCACGCTGGATGAGGACGTCGGCTTGTTCTCAACCTTCGGAGTCCGCCTATCGGGTTTGCTCGCTCCTTACGTCCGTGATTTGCGAGCCTCTCTTTTATTTACGACGTACAAGACGAATCGTTCCTCCACGGGACGTGATGTTTCAACTTCAAGCGCGAGGGACGGGTGTAAACGAAGCGAGTTGCGACGAAAACCTACTCCGCTGGTAGTTTAGTCGGTTTTATCGCGGCAAGAAAGCTCAAGAACCGCCGCTACAAATGGATTACGAAGCGACAAGAATTATACGCCGTGAACCATTAATCTTTTTCGGATCAGCATGCTATCGCGGAAGTAGGTCGCATCGCGAATCAAATATCTTTTTCTTGCTCGGTGTGTAGGATCTCGTTGCCACTGTCGTCGAGATTCGTTCGATTCGTTATTTAATTTTGTTTTTCGATCGATATTGCGCTCAAGAAATCTGCAAGATATCGAATAACGACCAATCGTATTCTAATGTTGCAAGAATATTAGCGCACAAGACAAGCTCTCCTTTTTTACCAAAGATATTATTACACCAGGAACAAAGAGCATCGAAGATGATCGTGCAAACGAAGAAGAAAGTCTCGTTCGTTTTCTTACGTTTCGCTCGTTTTACATTTGCGACAAATCCGTCTTCAATTTATCAACCGCTAAAGACCCAACTTTTACGATCGATGCTTCAACGTGGTTAGATATTTTCGATACAATTGCGCGCACCCAACGTCGATCGCAATAACTTCATATACGTTACCGCCGATCAAAAACGAGGAAGATGTTCTCGTCAAACGCGGATAACGCGCATTGACACACGCGCGAAAAATTCGTTAAAACAGCGTTAAAATAACGTCCGTGAGAAACAAAATGGAAACGTACCCGTATACGTTTTTAGTGCGCGACGATAACGATCTCGTACACGAGCAAATATTTCGATCCATAGCACAGCCTCCTAACCCACGTATGGATCCATTCGTAATAATGCAAATCCAATGGCAATCCGGATCGTTTTTCGTAGCTCGATATGGATCTGGATCGGAGATCGAAGCGTCGCCCCGTTTTCGTACAAAAATGAAGCTCCGAGAACAAATAAAATATCCTTCGATTCGATCGCGTAGAAGCGTTGACCCGCGAAGCTCAAAATCGGATCATCGCTCCCAGAATGCGATGCCCAAGCTCTACCCATTACGCGACCGCAGTTCCCTAAACATACCTCCAGAAACGTTACCTCGGTCGCTACACCTCGATGAATCTTCGATCCCATTCCGCCCATTGAAGGCCCAACAAAGCACCCTTTTGTCCCGTCGAACAAACGACCTTGCTCGACCCTAAACGCTTCTCCAACATCGACAAAACTTCCCAACCTCCCCTACTTCTGCCAGGCAAGAATCTAATGCGAATATGAGCCGCCTCGGCAATCGTTAACCCTTCGAGCTGGCAAGTAGTTGGAGCGCTTATTTGCCGGTCAATGTGCACCAGCTTCTTTGTACTTTTTTTCTTCAACGAGCAGACTTCATTCAAACCGTACGCGCCGGCGCGACGTAGACGATGTTTCACAAATATACGCGCACAGTCGATCTTCTATAAATAACGAATCCTATATCACGCTCACGGAGCCTGGAACCAGGTCGACGTCTTACGTCGTATCGCGCCTTGCGTTTGTGCGAGACTTTTGCTTCCGCATCGGCTACCGAGGTTATTTCAATCGAGAATCAACGGATCAAAAATTCCTCACCGCCGAGACCCGAGAAAAATCCACCGTCGTAACGTTCTATCGCGTAAAAAAAAAAGGAAAAAACCGTAAACCAGTCGCATCGACCGTCTCATTAGCTCTGGCGTCAACGCGATTCACGGTACGTAATTCCCGGGGAACCAGAGGCGAAAGCGTAATCCAAATCCCCTAGCCGTCGGTTCGGAAATCGGCCGCAGCCTCGATGATGTTGCGCAATTTTTCAAAGAAATTACGGAGCGCTCGTATCGAGCATCCGATCGGTTCCAGTGGCAAAGCGATGGACGGTAATCGGCAGGAACGAGGGGCGAAAGTATAATCGCGATGGGGCACCGCTTGGCCGAGAGATCGGTCCAGAGCTGCTCTCGGCCGGGGGGAGTCCTGGGCCGCTTCGCAGGGCGCGGCGCGATCGATCGCAAAAATAGAGAAAGGCGGCGTCTCCGGATCGACGTTTAATCGGGCGCGATTGGCGTCGTCGGCGGGGCACGGGCTCTGGGTGCGCGCACGCGGCCGTGTCGGGGGCGCGGGTCGAGGGGGAGGAGGAGGAGGAGGGAAGAAAAGGGAATTAGAGAGCGGAGAAGGACGGGCGGCGCGGCACGTCTCTCCTGGATTCGCGGTAATGAAACAACGACGGCCAGCGGGAGGAGGTGGCGCCGGCCGAACGGACGGATTTGGCCAGAATCCAGCTAAATGAATCACGAATGAGCCCACGGCGTGTAAGCTGTAACTCACACCCGATCGTCCATTCACCGAGGCACCGTGCCCCGCACACGCACCATGTCCCGGCCTCGGCGGCTGTCCCTCCAAGAAGGACAAAGGGACGAATTTCGGGGAGGCACACCCCCAGAATCTGCCGCGGCTGCCTTTAATGCGACCTGAAAAGGATCCCGACCCCCTGTCTTCCTTCCTTCTTTGGCTATTATCTCCGAAAATGAATTTTTATCGTATTTATAAACGCGCCAACTGCCTGCTCTCGGATATTTCTACAAACGCCTCGGTTTCTTGCGCGTTCTCGCTATATCGAGAATCGATTTGGTCGTCAAAAAATACGGATCTCGCGTCGATTTTTCGTGTTCTCCGTTTGGCGCGTAGCCTTAATTATGGTGGTTGTAGATTAAATTCAAATTTATGTAACGATCGTTTTCCATAACCGCTTCTGTGGGCGTTATTTATATTATACGTTATTATATGCGTGTAATATTTATCGGCATTAAAATCCCGTTTCTCTCTTACGACTTTTCTCGGTGTAACGCGAGTAAAAGTTGGGTATTTGAACACGCGTGCTATTAACGAGTAACTATTTAACCGATTCTACTAGTTTGCGTAACGCGAATCGTTCCTCCGCCACCATTCACGCTCGTTCTTGTTAGGCTTGGAGTACACTGGTACCTCGTTTTACGGCCGCCCTTTTTACGACTTTTGCTATAACGACCTTTTTTAATTAAAGCTCAGTTTCGATTTACGGCCCGGTACTTTTCGCGGTACGACCGAAGAAAAATTTTCTTAATGGCACGCGTTCCTTATTCGGACGTATGACGCGATTTGCGTTAATAAATTTGTATCCGAGTAAATAATTCGCGGTATATACCGTGCATTCAATTTTGCGACAAACTTCTATGGAACGTATCCCGACCGTAATGCGAGATATTGGTGCATAATCCTCGACGCGAACTACGCTGCGTGTTTATGTCTGGCTTGGAATATGCGGCACGACTTGTTATTATAAGGTACAGGGTTAATCCTTTACGGTGCAAGACATTCAACGCGTTGACTGCCGGGCGTCTGGAGATTAGCCTTTACAGCGCGACATGCGTGGCGAGGACGTTGAGAAGTTTTGCTACATCGCGATAACCGAGTTTAGATAAATTAGGTACGCGAGATTTTGGATCGCTCATCAATTTTACATCCTTGTTCGAGACGTTTGGGAAAACCGATGACTCCATCGTCCATATGTTCCGAGCGATCGTGAGACGAGCGTCCGTAAAGATCAAATAAACCATTTGCTTCGCAACTCACGTTGCCCCGAAGCGAATTTCTCTTCCTCTCTTTCCGATAACCGTTAACAATGTTGATCCATCATCACGGGTACACTATGCATACGCGTATGGCGCATTAAAAAATTCTTTCGTGCACGATATGCGTGCGCCTGGCAATCAACGCGTTAATCTGTTTCACGGCAGCCGCTTTGCACCGCAGCTCTCCTGCACGGCATACTTTAAAACGCGCGCTGAATCATCCAAGTGGTTTCCTACGGACGACAAAGAGACCGAGCGGCCTCATTGACGTACGCCAGAAGTCGGGAAACAGGATGTATCCCTGGTAAGCGCTCGTCCGCCCTTGCGACATTTCTAGATACGCAACTTCCAAACATAAAGAAATGTCCGCGTGTCCGAAGCAGGCTCCGTCCACCTTTATAGACGAGTTTGCAAACAGACATGGAACAAAACATACCGATCTTTTCTTTTCCCTTTCCTTCCCGTCTTGAAGAGAACCTACAAACGATGTGTACAATAACAACGTCGAGGAAGAAGCTCGGCCTCCACCACTTTCCTGCTCGCGTGGGTATACCCGACAGCGAGAAATACAAAAGGTAACCAAGAACGCATTCGATTCGCTATTATCGACGCAAAGTTTTCAAAGCGTTCGCAAAGCATATTTTACGGGTCGCTTACGCGTAAAGCATTGAATTAATGGACGTTACTTGCGCGACTCTCGTGGGATGCGAGGATCGTGCGTGTCAGCGTGTGCATATATATGTAGGAGTCAGCGCGTGGTTAGAGAAAAGACACGAGTCGTCCCGAGAGCACCAAAAATCCGTACGAGATCCGGAGTGGAGTTGGTTTATAGTTTTTCATATCGTAATTATTATTCGTTATTAAATTTCATCGAACCGCCCGTAAAACTTCACCGAACAAAATATCCGTCATTGTTGATCAAAAATGCGCGTCCTTTGAAGTGGACGACCGATGTGATCCGCGCGGCCCCTCGCGCTGCTTTCGGAAGCGCGGCCACTGCCGATCCAAGCGCCGTGTCGCTTCTCCAAAATCGTGCATCGTTATGTCCTGCGTTCGGTGATTTTTAATGACCGAGACGCTGGGCAACGTTTCGCCGGTCGAACAATGAACGAGGCGGTCGTCCCAGCGAGTTTTAATGACTCGTACGTCGTAAAAGTTGTACGTCGGGCATGTGGCATGTGGCCACGATCGACGTTACGTTAATTACGGTAATGAGAGAGTCCCAGTGTACGAGTTATGGGATAATAAAGGGAACGATAAAACGCGGAAGAGATACTAACTGGAGCGAAGTGAATTATTGAGCGCCCTGGGCGAAACCAATTTTCGCCGCGTAAAGTTAATGGCTTTATCGCCATAATATCTTCGTGCCGTTCGAGGAAATTCGTGCCCAAAAGGCAAAGTCAAAGAATTCCGTTGGAGCTTGGGCGTTGACGCGCAAAACGGTGTATCGGCCATTATCAGGCTGGATGCTCTTCGTTACCCGGATAATCGACTCAACCGCAGAGCTTGGAAAGGGATTTTCTCGGTAATTCGAGAAGAGCCATGAACATCGATGAACCGTCCGCGAAACTTGCGCCTCTTCCTCCTTTTTCCCTTATTTTATCTCGCATCTTTCCACCCTCCTCGGGACTTTCGCCAATTCAGCGTCGAAACGTATCCTCTGGATTCGGAGTTTTACTTCGAACGAGGTATGGGAATTACTGGTCTTTAAGGCTAAAACTACCGGTCAAGAGGATCGATCGATCGTTTCCTTGAAAAATCGTAGGACTTTGAGAGGAACTGTTTTCTGAGATTTTCCATGATTTTGTTACAGCGTGTGGATTGATATATCGTTGCACCGACCGAAGACGCCGTATTGTGGTCGAGGAAGAGCGAATGTTAACCGATTAACGTGGATACGCGTCCGATAAGATGGATCAAAGGACACGGGAAAGACATTTCCAAAGCCTGAAAATGGGATACATTTCCAGAAACCAATAAATTTGCGGACATTGCCGAGCAACGAACTTGGAATAAAGAGTAAGTACGTTTTTCTATGACATCCTATATTTCGATAGAAGCGCGCGTAGTTCCCTCCGTGCTCGTTCTTCCCTGCTTGAATAGTCAATTTTCGGAACCTATCGGATATGAATCTATTCGTGATACGTTTCCTTTTTTGTTCCTACGGAAAACATAGCTTTTCGTAAATTTTCGAAAAATCGTGTAAACATTCCCTCCAATGCGGAACACCATTCCCGAGTCAGCGTTTATACTCTTCAAATAGAAATAACATTATTTCCATTTTGGACTTTCCGACCCGTATTTTCGGCAGGAGTTGGTCGAAAAACTTGAAAAACGATTTCCCCCATAATCGAGATCCTCGTTACGAAGCATTGAATCGTACTATGCGTACATTCTCGTTCGCTACACAATGCCGGCTGTCGAATCTATACAAAAGAAAATTACTTCGCTAAAACGGCATACGGGCTCGAAATTGCGCGGTTTGTCGTTTATCCCTCAATGTACGTATCGAAAGACACGATCGTTTTTAAACCCCCGGCAACGCAAAGCTTTGGGCGTAAACTACCGTGAATATAAAACGAAATCCAATCGATCCTGCTTAAAATACAAAGGACCTCTGTGTTTACAAGGATTATTGCCACAACAACGTTCGGAATATGTGTAAAATTTTGGTTAAGCGCGTTAATATTGGATCCTCCGAAAAGCTTCGCAGTTTCTAACCATGCTACGTTCAAATTTTAATTGCTTCATTCGCTGGATTTGGAAATAAGGAACGATCCAACACGATTCTACGTTACTTCCATGATCCGTACTCCTTACACTTAATTTAATCGCATTACGAAGAGTAATTCGAGGATGATTCCAGTGTAAAGGTAGTAGGTAAAAGCTGATACCAATCGTAAGCAGTTGGGTGAAAGCCAATGAGCGAGACAAACCGTAGTTTTCATTCCGTCCACGGATGAACGGTCTTGATTATGAGGAGCGAGAGAGCAAGAGAGCAAGAGAGCAAGAGAGCAAGGCTCTTTTCCGAGCGAGGAAGTGGAAGGGGGAGGCGAAGGGGGTAGGAGCAAAGGTAACCTCTCGGTGGACCTTTTTGAGACGGCTACGTTGAGCAAACGACGTCTGTCCGATACGAAGAGGAAAAAAGAGAAGAATGGAAATATCGAGCAGGCGCGTTCGAGCGGTGAGTCCCGCGATGCTCCTAATATAGCCTGTATTTCAACCTAATATTTATTTAAGCCCAATTAGCCTTTTCCGGTTCTACGGCCAGAGTGGGTCGACTTTATATCACTCTCCACTGTCGGTGCTCTACAATCGATCCTGAACACGAACCAACGCGATCCTGGACGAGACTATTCCGTCCTCGACTGACCTATTCCGTCTGTCGGAAAAATTCTTTTTTTCTAAAAAAAAACCTTTGATTTTCCAGCACCCATGTACACCGGTACCTCGACTTACGTACTCGCGTCGTTCCAGTCCCAAGTTTGTATCTCGAAAGAAAGTTTTCCATTATATTTCAGAGTAAATCGATCGATTCGTTCCCAGACCTGAAAATTCCAGCCGAAATTAAATACGGGCAATGTTTCATTGCGCGGTCAGCTATGTACATCCGCGCACATATGCTACAGTACTCGGGATTAACAGGATTCGTATTTCAAAATTAACTTCGTATCCAGAGCTCAAAATGGAACGTGAAAAAAGTTCGTACCTAGTACGGTTCTTAAGCGGAGGTACCGCTGTACTTCGAAATGCCATTTGGAATATGAGTAGTCGTGGCTAAAGCTAAGCGGATAAAACGTCTTGCAGGGCAAGTGGTTAATATCGCGACTTTAAGTGCTCAAAGTTCGTTCGAGCTTTAATTCGAAAACACCGTCCGTGCGATTTGAGGGCGTAAAGGCCGATGCGCCAAAGTACTTTTCGCGATTTGCGATCTGGCCAGGCGGCTTTACGGAGCAGCCGTCGGAATCGGGCTTGCAGGGGTCGTTTTGTTAATTAAAACTTTCCGAGCAAGTCCGGGCGCGGATACGTTTCCCAAAGAAGTACATCGGAGGCGGTTCGACGTAAAGCGCCGGGGCGAGATCTTAAACGAGATCGACGTTGGCAGCGGTTCAACGGGCGAGTTATAAACCCAAGAAAACTGGCGGCGGCAAAAGACTCGCTTTGAGGATCGGTAACGGAATACCACGGCTCGAATTAACCCATTAACCGCGGAATATTGGTCGACTCGACGGTAGAAGATTCCTCGCCGTTCGATCGAATCGGTTAATTCGAGAGGAAAATCAAATCCTGAAACGTGGACGGTCGATTCGCTCTTCGAAGTTTCTTCGAGACGTTTATCTTGTTATCGATAAACTCTCTTTTTTCGACGATGTCTCCCCCCTCTCTACCGACCATTGGATCGATGATACGCCTATGAACAATTTTTCGCGAGCGATAAAAATGCTCGCTCAAACCGAGCGCCGATGGATAACGTGGGATACTCTTAAAAGGAAAATGAGCAAAACTGGCGGAACAAAAAACGCGGCCATGCGCGTGATCCGAGGGAAAGATTAAAAGAGCGGAGCGGGAAAACGTAGAACTCTGCACGGTAAGCAAGGTAAAAAACAAAACACGACGTATCGCGCGTAAAGCGGGATGAAGAGATTTTTTAAGTATTTGGATGTACAAAGTGACGTTTGGAGCGTAACAAAATGAGACAGGGTCGGCTTTATCGAAATCGCGAGTAAGGGATGGGTGGGATTTGTCGAAAACGAAAATTCGAGTATTTTCTACCTCTCGCCGTTCGTTCGCCCTCTGCTTCCTCTCGCGTTCATCGTCCGTACGCACATTTTTCTCCACCCTTTTTCTCCACTTGGATCGATTCAAAAATATTTTTAAGCACATTCCGTAGTATCGTATTTAAAAAATCGTTTTCGCGAAACAAAGTCGTAGTAGCTGTATTCGGTTTCTTTTTCGCGCGCTCGTTTGAAATATTTTTTGTGTATTCGCTAAATCCTACTATTTATGCTCCATCTTTCTTATGGAGTGCGACTCGAACAACCTCGCCTTACGGCCTGGATACGCATAAAGGGGTGGCTATCGCGCAGGATGCCGCTCTCCCCATTAAGGGGAAACACAAAGGCGACGATACGGCCGGATGGGAGGAGCATCGGAAAGTAGCGATGAAAACGAGCGTCTTAGCCAATTTCCTTGAAAGGTTTCCACGGGCTCGTTGCGCCACTGTGCTCGTGCAAAATGAAAAATCACGCTTTCACCTTTTTCGCCGCTCTTTTTTTCACGATGGGCGAAAAACATTCATGAACCCCCCCGCAAAGAAGTCATATTTATTCATACTTCGCGTCATAGGTTTCGTAAATATTCATGCGCATACCCGTACCCCGCGCTCGCAATAAAGGTCTTTGGAAAAAAAAACTAAACGTGCACGCTGTTAAAAAAAAGGGGGATAATCCATAGCGCGGAGATATATTCCTGCGAGATAACCTTATCTATGCGCGTAGGGATAGGATGCTTTGATAAATAATTTTATCAGCGTTCGGAACGTTCTCGATACTTTGCCGCTCGTTGCTACGCGTCGCGCCGCCCGTTTTTCGAGAAACTTGCGTGCTCGATGGTATGTTCATGGCTACACGGATCCCACATTCGGAAATCTCTAGATACTTTCCTGGTACCATTGAGTGAACGTGTTACCCGTATGTACGTACACGTCTACGAGTGTGCGAGTGGACGAAAAGAGTTTTTTTAATAAGCAGTTTTCCTTTCATAATTATACCTTTCGTCGTTGATCAATTACCGCCAAGTATCCTATCTATAGGACGGTAAAAGATTTACTTTCGAACACTATTGTTGGACAAGCAGCGACGACGTTTCGGCATAGAATCTATCTGGAATAGCTAAGCTACGCTCTAGTGTCTGGCAAGCATCTCCGTTGTGTACGGGGTGTCATTGTCTTTTTAACGAAAAAAAATACAAATTAAAACAAAAAATGAAAAAAATTAATTGGACGATAATGGGTTAAATTTTTATTTCCCACACGAGCGTGGGCGTGCCGAGCTGTAACCCTTTTCGTTCAACATTGCGAACGAATCTCCGCGAATACGAAAAGAGCCCCTTCGTCGATCGACGAATGAAAATTCTGGAGAGAGAATCATCCGTAGAATGCGTCGCTGTAACGACCTCCGCAACGATTTGTCTAGCCTGTCGTTCAACCTGGACATATTCCGCGGGCCGCAATATCGCAAAGGGAAGCGACCGAAGCTGTGCCATTGTGTTTTTTGCCCGGCCAAGATTGCGTTCGTTGGAGAAAAAACCGATTTTGGACGTTAACGCTTTGATTGCCCGCCGACATCGTACCGCTCTCATCCAACCCTATTTTTCGCACAGCGAGAGCTACTGGCTTTTTTTTACGCTTCTAGAAAAAATCACTCGCAAATCGCCAAAGAAAAACAAGGCAGAGGATATTTAGCCACGATGCGGACTGGCCGACGTTTCGATTCATCCTTACCGCAATATATTCGTACGTTATCCATACGTCCGAGCAAACTTTCGACCATCCGGACCAAAAGCGATCGCGATAAAGGTAGTTTCTCATTTTTGAAAGAACCATTCCGGCGTTGTTTTTTGCTTCTACACCTAACGCGAGTAAAACTCGGGCAACCTCGACGAGAAGAAGACGAAACAAGAGTCGTTATTGTCCGTCGGCAGCTAAGATAGAGCGGGCGTTCGTTCGGCAGAATGGAGCGAAGATGCAGCTGTAATTGGAACGGCGACGTCAAAAGACGGACAACAAAGTGCTTTTTATCCTCGAAAGGCTTCCCAAACGTTAACGTTTTCAGGTCGACAGGTCCGTGTCCCGTACGGTATCGAGTTCGAGCCTGAATAGGGGACCGAGAGATCTTGGGACACCCGGATCGAGTTATTGTCGACGTTTTAAACACCGTCCGGACGCGACCTACGCGAGGAGAATATATTTAGGATCGCGAGTGGACTGCGAATCTAGTTTGCCTCGGCTCTTCGAGTTGGGGAGGTATCGAGTTTTGGAGCAGGGTTGGTCGTAAATGGTTCGTTTCGTGCTTCGATCGGATACGGCCAACCTCCGTGTGGGACCGACGATGTACTTATTTTCTCCAGGCTTTCGCCTCTCATTATTCCGCGACGGAAAGCGATCGAGCTTAGCTTCGTCAAATCTGACCGGTCTACGATCCACTTGGATCCTTTGAGCAAAGAAACCATCGAACTTACGCTTTCGCGTCTTTTGTATCGGTAAACGCTAATTTTCCACATCGATGCGCATCGAAGGGGGGATAAATAGTATTTATCCGTCGCGAGTACCCCCCCTCTCTCGACATTTCTGCACGCGTATGCGGTAAATATGTATACCCAGAAATACGTAAAAATATATCAAAGTACAAACGTCTCGAGCAAAACCGCTCTTTTCATCTCGCGCTTCGTCTCTTTGCGTCCACCGATCAAATTGTTCTCGCGCGCCTTCGCGTTACGCGCATGACGCACGCGCACAATCGCGTACCATTCGCGTATTATACGTACGAGCTCCAAACCCAAACGAATATCCTCGTATTTAAGGTAGAGTCTGTCCAAACCTCAGCGAGGATTTCGCGAACAAGACCGAGGGCGCAACGCGCCGCCCTCTCCTCTCCCCTTTTGTTCCAGCAACGCGACGCAAAAATCTAGCACGGAATCAAGGGTTAGGACCAGAAGGAAAGCCGGCTTTTGTAGCGGCGGCAACTCGGGGATTCTATTGCGGCAACATAATAACCTCGACGGTTCTATCGCCGAGGCTGTTTAACGGAAACGCGGAACGCCGTGGGAAGAACCGCGCGCGTGATTTAGTATAACGACTCTGCGGAAGGGTGGAAGGATGTTGCGCGGAAGGGGGTGGACGGGTCGGGGGATTGGGAGGCAGGCAGCATCTCCGGGCGAGGCCGGGCACGAAAGAGAAACGTTTGAAACTGGCGAAACAGCTAGGAGTAATTAACAATGCGAACTTAATTCATTAAGTCGAGGTCGGGGCGGCGCGGATCGCGGAACTCCTTGACGCGCTTTACCCGGCCCCAGCCCCACCCCCGGCCTTCAACCCCGCCCCTCGCTCGGCCACCGCCGCGGCCACGGGGATTCCACCTACTTTCGCGCGAAATTCAGCCCCCCCTCCCCCTCGTCAACCCTCTCCAACCGCCCCTTTCTTCTGGCAGCCTCCGCGAGAACCACCGCGGGAGACCGGGCAAAAAATTCTTCCCCGACCGCAGCCTGGAAATCCTGGACGGAGACGAACAATTAGCCCCTTCCTAGCGGGACGTCTGTGAATTCGGGATTACGACCGACAATGGTCGCGGTCAGTGGTTTCCTAGCCAGCTATTTGTTGCGACCTCGTTAACGACTCGTCGTCGCTCGACCTTCCGACCGCCGTCCAAATTTCGCCAGGTCCCTTCCCTTCGAATTGACGCGTGCGGCACCGCGATTTCTTGGCGGCGCAACATCCACGATATCGCGGAAATGCTTGGTTAATCATAGGCGCGGAGGAACGATCGGCCCTTTTCTAGCGGCACGTCTGCGAATTCGAGATTACCACCGACAATGGCCGTGGTCAGTGGTTGCCTAACCAGGCGTTTGTCGCGACCTCGTTAACGACTCGTCGCCCGACCTTCCGACCATCCTCGAATGTGCCACCGTCGACGTTTAATCCCTTATTCCGCTTTCAAAGCGCTATACGCGGCATCGTCATTTTTTTAAAACGTAAAAATCGGTGTTGGATAACTATAAATGGGGACGACTAATCGACCTCTGTCCAGCGGGACGTCTGGGAGTCCGGGACAATAGCCACGATCCGTGGTTTCCTAATCGACTATTTGTCGCGGTCGCGTTAATCATTCTCCGTGTCTATACTGGCAGTCGCCGTGAGAAGAAAACACGTGCAACGTCATGATTTTTTGAGATCGAAAGATACGCGACACCGAACGAATCCGGCCCGAATATTTGCCGCGAAAGCCGTGAAATTGGCACGTTTTTTTTTGGACCGCTATAAATTTCTTAAACCTCGAAAAATAGTCACGATAAATCTTCCGATCGCGAAGAAGGTCGGTGCGATTCCGTTCGTAGCTCGCGCATTAAAGGTTATTGTTGGAGAAAGATTCGCAATTTCTCTAACGCTACTCGGCACTGCTAAATGCCAGCACCGCGCGAAACGTTGTTCTCAAAGCGCGCGCTGCGCTTTCGAGGACCATGGCTCATCGTCCGCTTAGCGACCGTTTCGGGCCGAGACTCTACCGGTCTCTCTCAAGATCTCATCGAGCATAGACGCTCTCGCGTCTGCTCGGTGAATCGCATTCGTTTCTCTTTATACCTTTCATTTCGTCGACTCGAGGAATTTACGCCTCCTCAAGCACGTTCTCGTTGTTTATTCTTTGATCGTCTCATTGCGAGTGCGTAGAGCGTGCAATCTTAGTACCTCTCCCTCTCTCGTTGCACGAGGAATTTACGACTCCTCGAGTGCGTCTCATTGCATATTCTTGCGCGACCGCGGCTACCATCATCCGTGTTGCCGTGTAAACTCATCGTGAGACTTCTCGCGAATAAAGGCACGCGCGAGATGCCTAAACTTTCCGCGGCGCGTAGACTTTTTTACCATTCTTCCGTTTTCGCCACAGACTTTCTCCGTATCTTCTCACATCGACCGGAGAACTACAACGCCCGTTCCTCCAGGACCATTTATCACGATTTTGGTCCTTCGAGCCACGAGTCTCGATCGGTTATCATCCAAATTACATTACTTCCGAACCGAGCAAAGATCGTTGCAAAACGTTTAGAAGATATGGAAAAAAAGGGGTATATCCTTCTCATCCCCTCACCGCCCCTTACTAGCAACGCCGAGGGTTAAGCCTGGTAGCGAGCTTTGGGCGAGGCAACCTCGACAAACTTATCGGACGAGCTATCACGGTCGAACTTCGCGAAACCCAGAATCCGGAATAGCGGGGGCGGCAGTGCGCGATCTCGAGGCAAATGGCAGCCGGCAAGGAGTGGAAATAGAAATATTCGCCGAGGCAAAAAAGGCCGAAATCGAGGGTGCGGCGATGGAGGGGGAAGGAGGAGGAGGGCGGACGGGCGGATAATCTAGAAAATATGAAATCGCTGGAAAATTGTCAGATCGTATGCAATAACGCGGCATTAACGAGGCGAGGGTGTATCGGGCCAATAGTTTGTCGGCGGCCGGACCCAAATAATACGGGTCTGCCAGGGCCGAGCCGCCAAAGTTTGGACCGCGCGACACGGCAAATATTGCGACAGCAGGAATCGGCAGTCGGCTGTTTATTTTGGCTTGTTACTCTTACTCCACGTTCCGACCGTTCTCGCCCCGCCGCCTCTCCTTTGCCGGCCGATAGAGAACGAAACGAGGGGGTGGGAGGGGGTGGAGGGAGGGGGCAAGGGCGCGGAAGAGGGAGAGCCGGTTTTTCCCGTCCAGAGGAGAAAAAGGCAGATACGGCCGCGGTGTGACTGCTGCCTATTACCGGGAATCTTCCCAGCCCTCCCTCGCCCCTAAACCTCCCTCCTCCGAGCGCCGCTCTTTTTCCGCTCTCCCTTTGAATCGCGGATACCTTTCGAAACATCCCAGCCGTGCTACGCGTTGTTTCGCAAACGCCGCCAGGACCAACACGCCCGCGCTCTCCCATTTATTCTCGCCCTATCCTCCCGCTCGGAGTCTTACGCGAGGACTCTTCGCGCGTCCTAAGAAAATCCCCGACAGCGATTGCTCGAAGAGGCGTTCACCTCTGCTCGCGATGCATACCTCCCGTAAAAAAATATTCATCGGCGTGGAAGGAGAAGCGTACTCGACTCGTTGTTTGGCAAACGCGGCCATCCTTGTCGTTGGCACGACCGGCGATGCCACTCGACAGACCCTGCCCGAGATACGCGGATACTCGCTCGTGCCACGAACCGCTGTACAGGGAGGAACGTCATACTTGGAAGCAAGATAGGTAAGCGGGGATCCCGTTTATCTAGCGCGCGTCAATGAGGAACGTCCGTCCCTTTGCGGTCACTTCGTTAAACTCTACGGCTATTATTTTGAATACCTTACGTATACGAGGTATATCGTATATCACGTATGTCACGAGTTTTCCGTTCAACGTGGAAGCGCCTTTTCGTGAAATCCGATACGGTCGCGTCCCTTGGAGTTTTTCAGCGTATGGTCAATGATGAATCCGCCGATGGAAAATTTCCCTACCTCCTCTGGCTCCCATTCACGATTCGCCGAGCGCTCGCTTATTTTGCCGTAGTGCCGCGATCGTAGCCGCGGAAAATCCAGGCGCGGTGAGATCGATCGAGTGGCATATCCAGAACCGGGAACGTGGCCGTGAAGAAAAATAAAATTCCCGCCGCGGCGGCTACTATACCGCGGTTATGAAAGTATAATTTTACCGGGGAAAATAATTCATGCGCGAGGCTACGAATTTTAAAATTGCGCCCCACGGTGATTCGCGAGGGACGACATTTCTCCCCCGGAACGCTCCCGTCCTATAATGTCGCGGCGCACCGGCCGTGGTTTATGCCGAAAGACGCCCGCCCCCACCCGCCCCCACCCCCGCCACCTCTCGTTCTCTTAGAGACCCTTTCTCGCTTTTGCACGCCGGATGAACTCGCGGGAGTTACGGCGTCGCGACGGATCAACGGTTACGCTCGCGCTTGGAAATTTCGTCCCGAGCATCGACGTTAATCCCGGGACTTGCGGCGGTTATTCCGACACGTTGAAATACACCGTACGCCTCTGTAGAAAAAATAAGGATGACGAGAGACGGTAAATGCAGCGTGTTTGAAAAAATACACTCGCTCTTTATCCGCCCATTATTCGTATTGTATTTTGACTGGTTCAATGACGAGGGGAAAAGACTCGTTTTTTTTCTATAACGTATCCATGTAGGTAGATAATTAAATCGAAACTAAATATACGAGTAATGGCCGATCGAAAAGCGGGTACATTTTTCGCAATAGCCTGTGGATAGGCTCGATAGGTTGCGCGGCTCAAGACGATAAAGAAGAATCTCGAGCAGTGCGTGGTCGTCGGTTTTGGAACTTTTTAGGGGAGAACGCGGGGCGGTCATTGCGAGGTCTTTCGTAGCTCCACTAACGACTTTCCACGGACGATTCCCGATCCGTAGAAAACTACGAAAACTCCTGCGAAAACCCGATCGTGACGCGAAGCGAAATTTATCGACGTTTGGTACCAAAGCTTTGGGTTAAATAATGGATGGATATCATAATACCCGACTTACAACGCGATCGTTCGTAAATTAAGGGCATCGAACGAAAGTGATTTTATCATTAGAGAGCGATCGATTCGTTATAGAAATTAACGACATCGTCGAACGAAAGTGATTCTATTATTACAGGACGATTAATTCGTTATAGGGAATTTCTCGAGGTCTCGCCGTCTCGCCGAGCCGACCAGGTCGGACGAAATTGACGGCGAGATAGCCGCGCTTCTGAAAAGGTTCCTCGAGCTGGAAAGATTATCCTCGGATCTTCGATAATCGTTCGCAAACAGTAGTAATACCGGTGGCCATATTACGGGGATTTCAATCGCGTAATATCCGTTTCGTAGGATGAACGAGATCCTATAACCAAAGACTCGGGAATCGCGCCTTTCGGAACGTTCGTGTCGCTTTACCGTAAGCCGCTACAACTTTTGATATCATTTACGAGACTCTGTCGCGGATATTTCGCTTTAGCCATCGTCCTTTGGCTTGTATCGGGCCAACTTCCGCGTCAGGTCGGACCTTAACCCTCTTCCCTAAAGTCGGTCACGACCGCGTGTATATTGATGATCGTAATTGCACTTCTGACGGTAAAAAAAAAAAGATACGCCCGCCGGTCATATCTTCCGCTTTTATATCCAGAGTCGAACGCGCGGAAGTATGTCCGTAACATGGCAAGACGTGTAAAATCAAAGGGTCGTCGGTCGTGCAACGAAAGAATACTCCAAACCGAAGTACCATCCAGACCCAATGGAATCGAGAGAGATAAGATCCCAATGGAATCGTATATTCGTTCTATCGTATCCAGCTGTCCATGGCGGGAAAGTAACTCGATTAATACGAAAGGTCTTCGCGCGTGTAATCACCACTTTAACGAAGTATTGTCAAAGCCACTATTTTTACGACGCGTCGTGCTAGCTAGGGGTTATCCCTTGGTCGGGCATAGGCAAGGTAATTGTCACCGAGTAAAATCGTCGGCGCGTATTCGTTAGTTCCAGAGAGGAAAGGCGAGCCGCGTTAATTCACGGCATTGTTCTGCCGCCTTACGCCCGTATCCATCTGGATATGTCGGCTCGTAAAAGGGACCTGGCAAGCGTCTCTAATGCGTCGTTACTGCCGAATTTAACGGTGCCGCCGTAAATGCGAGTACGCGGGGTGGATTCTCACGAGACCGTCGAGACAGATCCAACAATTTCTCCCTGGCCAACGCACCTTCGTCTATGGACGAACCGACCGGGCAAACGTGTACAATATCTCTTCGATGCCTATCCTATCGCATAAATTAAGAACGCGTAATTCGCATCTTGTGTTTAGGGCGCCTACCGAGGTAGAGTTCGGTCAAACGACCCGGTTCACCCGATGTTCTTTACATCTTATATCGAACCGTGAATGAACCAACGAGTCGTAATAAAATCGAAAATAGTTTTTATCGATAAAGTTTAAATGATATGCTCATTGATCCGTAGTAAAACTTTGTTCGCAGCCCACGATGCCGAGCTCGCGTCCTATTCATCGCCAGGATAAGCGATGGAGGAAAAACGCAACGACTGAAAGTAAAAGAAAAATTGTAATCATCGACGAAGCGTCATGAATTTCTTTCGGCGCGATAACGACGGAAAGGAGGAGACATCGCCTCCTACGAATCTCGTCCACCCTCTCTCCGTGAAAGACGTCCTCGAAGAAAATCGTCCTAGACTCCTCGAGGATTCGATTAGTTCCGCCAATGCCGTTAATAATTTTTGATAGTTTCCCGAGGCAGAGTTCCGCGAGAAGGACGATGGGTACTTCCTTTATTTCACCGGTACAAAGTGAATGCAATCGAAAGGAGACTTTATCAGCGGGGCAAGAATTGAAAGAGATTAAAAAAGTTCACCAATTAAGAAGTTAATCGCTAGCATTCCGATAACGAACACCCGGTAGACGATGCTTTCCGATCGATCGACACTCGTTCCATCCGCTTTGTCCGCCGGATAGCGCGCCCGCTCACTTGCCGATAATTATTAGCTGGTTTAATAAAAACCCGTCTTCCGTCGGATAAAGCGGATTTAATCGCCGGCGCACAGTGGTAAAACCTTTGATTCTAGATGGACAAAATTATTGTCGAATCGCTCGATACTGGATCTTTAGAATCGTATCCTTTAATCTCGTATACACGCGTAGAAGTAAATTTTCTATTTATACCTATCATCTTATTTCTAAAGAATAAATCGTGTAAAAATAATCGAATTCTTTAAATATAATATTAAAATGGTTTATAACATATGGAAATATTTGCGAAATCTTCATCTCCTTGCCCGATTTCTTCGACCATGCGAATAACTATTTTTGGAAAAGTGCTCGTGTACGTGAAGTTGGGACATTTTTGACCACTCGATAAATTGCGGTGATTCATTATTTCAGGACATTGTTAGGGAGTTCGTATAGAAAAGATGTACGAAATCTATGATACACGGCTCGAGCGCGTATCGACGAATAAAAATAGAAGTGGCGATCGTAACCGCTCGAATCTTTTGCTCCGGTACGTTTATCGATATATTTTCTTAATTAGAGGCGTTCTGGAACGATCGGAACGCGTTACTTTTTTCCAGCTAGAATCAGTTTTCAGCACCGCGTGCGGCTGCGACGAGGCTACCGTACTAATCGGAGAGAAATTCAGGGTCAGCCGGGAGCGGCGCGATAAAACTCTTGAATTGAATTTAATAAAATAGAAATTGGTTTTTCACGAGCCCCGTGCGCGCTCGCGACCTACATCTTCGGCCGCCGGTTGAAAATAATGGAACGCTCGAAAATAGGACCGACGGAAAATTCTCGTTGGCCGTTAACGAACCGTTCTCGCACGGAAATACGCATCGTGCACCGCCACTCCCACGGTATTATCTCAGCGAGACCGTAACGGGACCGGTCGTGCCTCTCGATCGACTCTTTATATCCTTAACCATTGCGTAGAAATCCATCGAGACACTGTGCCGAAATATTCTGCGATGCAAACGATCTCATACGCGGTCTTAAGATTTGTTTTTTACCTGGGCAACAAACACGCAGTGGAGTCGAAACGTCTGCACGCTAATGTTACGCTCTGGCTCAAATCCCGAATAAACCTCGCTCAGGTTACTAAAGGAGAAGAGCATTTAAGCCTACTCTCGTTTTTAACGTTCAAAATATCGGTTTCCAGATGAGACGGAAACTCGACGTATCGCAAGAGGAAGAAGCTTTGCCTCATCCTTGCGCACATACGTTCCACGATCCGCCTGGACGAGGAGCTTCTCGCGAGCGCGAGCCGAGCCGTGGAGGAAGTCAAAGCCGTTAAACCATTATCAGGTCCGATGCGCGATATTAAAATGCTAAACGTCCCCACTCGGCCTTTGCGCGGGGCGGCATATTTCAAGGAGCTTCGGGCATTCGAAATAATAACAACGCGAGGGCGGCGTTATTAACATTATGCTAATTTAATATCACGGTCACAGTCAACGTTTCCCTCCGCACCGTTATGACGCCGACCCCGTATAATGAATTTCATATCGTGTTAACGCTCTAGGAAACGCTTGTTTAATAACCATTAGCATATCAAACAAAGCGGGGCATGGCCGAGCCCTCCTCGTCGAATTAATGGAGGCGGGCGAGTCGGCGAGGAAAAAAAGGCGGTGCGAGAGAGGGGGAGAGCGTGGCCCGAAAGCGTGGCGCGACGGGCCGATTGCTCGTTTAACGTCGAAATTATAATATAAATATCCGTCCCATACGGAAGCGGGGAGGTGCGCTGACGTTGGCCATTGGGCGGAAACCTGGTGGTACGGCATTCCGCGAGTGGTTAGAGCCGAGGCTACGTTACGTCATTTGACCGGAATAAAAATCGCGGTACGGAGCCGATTTAACGCGGCCCGTGAGATTTAACGCGCCAATCTCCTGAGCGCGCATTGAGCGCGCTAATTTTTACCCCCGGCTCGGCATTAGGTTCAAAAATTAACGTTCGCGTCGGAAGATCGTTATCGAGGATTATCCCGCTGCGGAATAAAGCGGTCGAGTGTGCTCGAGGTAGTAGCGCGCCGAGGACCGGACTAATGGGGCGGGCACCCGATCGGAGAGGGAAATAAAACGATGTACCAAAATTTCGATGATAAGAAATGAATTTTTGGAGGCTCACCGCACTACAGCGTCGGTTGATGACGTAACTTTATTCCTTTAACACGGTCTGCCCTTTCTGTCCGGAATCTGCTGGTATCTCCCGCGCTCTTTCTCCCGTCCCTCTATATTCGGAACGTCTTCCTTACTCGCGATATTTTTCAGAATTTGATCTTAGGGTTGTATTCGAGAGTTTGGGGCGTACGTTCGAAGAACCCCGGGCCCCGGGCATCGTCGGAGCATATGCACGCCATTGTCTCGAGGACTGGCCGGTTGGTCGGGCGCATGGCCGATCATACTACTTAGCCGACAGTGGAGTAGGCGTGGAAAAGCGTTTTCAACGACGCGCGAGTCGGTGGTTAAAGGGCGAGATCTATGCTCCCGGGGTTACTTACGACCACTGTTACGACCATTAAACTCGTTTCAGCCCTCGGTAAGTCCCGAGAGGAGAAAATAGCCGATAATTCGTGCCGGTTGCTCTAGACCATATTTCCTCCGTGACTTGAAACGGAACGAACGCGCCGGAAGCTCTTTCGTACCTTCGAGTGGGAATTATTTACCGGTTTGGTGTATACCGATTATACGAACGGGAGGTCTTCCATTAAGCATAAACCCGCGTAACATCCGTAAAAAACGATCTTTATTAAGTCTAAATACGGATTGACTTAATGGCTCGTGGATTTCGTCGATTATCGAACTATAAACGAAAAGAGTATCGATGAACAATGAGCGGCCAAGTGAGAAATTGTATACGCGAATAATGAGGGGGAGACTTACCGTATGTAAGTGGACGCGTAACCAACTTTTCGTATATCTTTCCTACCCTCCATACCTTCTGGAAGTTGATTAAAGGTACTTTATAATGCGATCGGTAAACACGCTCCATATCTACGTTTTGAACGATAATAAATATTGTCGAGAAGTCGAAAGGATGGAAGGAATTATGAGACGAGGCACAGTCCCACCGTACACGTCTCGAATATTTCGGATGCAATCGAGAAACTGGGAGCGAAACGAAAAGTGTAAGACGACCGACGCTGTAATTTAAGTGCAGGAAAAGCAAATCTCCGTCAGCGCTCTCGGATTTCTCTTTGAGGTACGTTTAATATAATCCCGGAGATTTAGTGGACGTTTTGATTCATCGTCTTAATAACGACGAGTCACGCTCCGGGCGCAGATTACGCTCGAAATTTAGCAGATTCGAGTCTTATTCACCGCATAGATTACGATTCGAATCTCCAGCGGACGTGGCTCCCAGCTATGAGGGAAAAACAGATTAGACGTAAACGTTTGCATTCGCCTATTTAGCATCGGAAACGGTTAATGAGCGGTTAACCGTACCGGGCTGCGCAGTCGACCCTAGGATAAATAACCCTCACGGCAACGCAAATTAACGCTTCATCGTCGTGCGTTCTTCCCACGCGTTCGCAATTAGCCGCTGAAAATTTCTCTCGCTGTTAAGGATGATCTCGTTCGAACGAACGTAACTAAAAACCGCGTAGTCTTGGTCTATCGCCACTTTTCCACTATTCTCATTCGGCGTATAGGGTCGCTAAAGGGTAAATTGTACCTAAAGGGCATTGTACAACGCGAAAAACGAATTTCCTATTTTGAGGACAAAAATCAAAATCTCTAAGGCGAAATATTCGAAAAAATATATGTGCGTAAATGCGATATTCGAGAAATACGCCGACGACGATCGAGGCCCGCGACGCGTCCTTGTCTTAAGCCGATCTTATGCTTAAACGATCTTAATTCTGTTTTTGCGTTATTCGCAGCGGAAAATATCCGACGTTGGGTCAACGAGGAGAATTTCTGGTGGCGACGGATATACCTATTCGTCCGGCCCAGCTCCAAGGGTCGTGAAGAAACAAACGCACCAAGGAGGAAAGTTCCGGTGGAACGGGAAAAGGCACGAGGGCGATTCCCTGGTAGATAAGCAGCGGAGGCGAGAGAGAGAGAGCCGAGAAAGGCGAAAGAGGCGAGAGAGGGAGATGGTTATGGAGAGGCGGAAAGCGGCAGCCACGAAACGGCGTGTCGTCGCACGTATCTCCCCGAGAAGGAGCGGTGAAACATAAAGGGCGTCTCTTCCCGGGCTTCCCTCAAGGCCGTTTCGCATATTGAATTGCCATTGCCGAGGAACCGTTCCCGGCTCATCGATACGGCCTTCCTTCATTTTTGAAATCCTCCGATGCCGGGGACGACATTATCGGCGGACAAATTGCTCCCCCGGGTGATCGACGAGCGAGCAGATTCGCCAAGTCGTACGAAAGGTGCCGCGATGATGTAGCGGATAGACGCTCGAAATTCCACGTCGGATCGAATTCCGGTCTGGTGGACAATTTTCTAGGCGATATGTAGATATAGTGACGGGGAAGTCTCCTTAAGACGGTAGATCCTGGGCTAAGTGACATTCGGGGCCTGCGCCAAATATCGGACGAAGCGAACGGTGTGGTAACGATATAGCGCGGTCGATGCGAAAAATCATTCGAGCACGTCGATAAAAGTCTCCCGGAAGCTACGGTAATGGCGAGAGTAGACGTTGGAACTTACTCGTGAAAAATCCAAATTCGAACCTTGCCCGTCATTTCAAAGACTCATTCAAAATGATCGAATCTTAGATTACAAGACCTTAGTCGTCGATGTCGAGAATGAAAGAAACGAGCGAGTCGAATGGAACGTCGCGCGGTTGAAATGCGTAGACATAGGAAAGTTTTTAGCGGGCATACCTCGGTCCGCCAGTTAATTTTCCTACGTACACTCGCGCAACTCAGATTCCGCGCACCTATCGTGGAACTTTGATACGCTGCGCGGCTGTAACAAAGTTGATAAACGGGCGCTAATGGAGCAAAGCTGGAGAGCGTCGAGTTACGATTACAATGTCAAACGGTCGACCGTGGGAAACCAGATCGCGAAAAGGCATAGTCATAGCGAGTAATCCATTTCGCGTTTCGAGTGTCCCATGGCATGCCATAATAAAGCCCGGGGAATCGGCCTCATCTGCCCTGGAATTTCTCCTTTATACCTCTGCGCGCATACCGCTCACCGGTACCCACTCAATTTTGCAGGTAGCTAGAGCTACGCTCGCGAACCAATAACGTCTTTAACAAGCCTCCCGGATACGCATCGATCCTCTCCGAATGCGATACTTTGCCGACGTTGGAACGTATATTTACACCCCCGTTCGTTGCGAAAGTCGATGGCCATTATTTCCCAAAGTACCATCCAATAATCGTATTATCGCAATCGTATAGGACGATATTGTATCTCGTCGATAACACGTACCTTATCCTACCGATCTAACGGCATTCCTCCTACTCTGATATTTGTGCAGAAGGGAACAACGGAAGCTCCGTCCTATTCGCCAAGGAACGATTTCCGTTAAGAACGACCTTGTTATCGTCGTCGTACAGAACTTTTCAAAGTGCACTAGTGCCTCGTACCAAGGTCTATCCATCGCCTTTGCAAGATCATTACTCGATCCTTACGATTCTCCTTGGTCCCTCTCGATAATCTTTTTCCTTGGATACATCTTTCCATTATCTTGAACGCCCTCCGTCACGATCGCTCTTACTTCGTGGTCTTGTATCTCAAACGCTTTCTTTGGTCGATCGCACTCATAACCTTTCAAATATTGACTTATTCTCGCGTCGAACGATTTTCGCGCTCGTACAAATGTTTGGCAAATAACTTACCGACATATACAAATATTTAATATCGACTGTATCGATATAGCGATAAAAACGTATGGAAATTTAATCCGCGAAATTGACATGGATCCGTATGTCGGCACGGGAGGAGGTCGTACACCGCGACGCCTCGACCGGCGCTGATCTTTCGGGTTCCACAAAGCCATAGCCGTTCGCGGCGCGTGACGCATAAATCCTTTGAGAGGAGAACCGGGTACAGCGGATGAATGCCGGCGCGAGAGATGGATAGTCGAGTGGAGGGGCGAGCAGAAGGGCGAGAGACGAAATAGGAGTAGGCGCCGACCGAGTCGAAACGACGAGCCCGATATATCTTCCGTGGAGAGTCTAGAGAGCGAAGGAAGACCCTGTTACACTGGATGGGCGGTTCTAACCATTGTTTGCGCGCATAATCACCGGTTTATATTCGACGACATAATTAACAACTCGACAAAGGCACCGTGAGACTTTATACAATCCGGTAAGAACGTTTGAACGGTTGGCGATGCAAAGTTTTTCGATGGTGTTCGAAGCGAGAAGATTAGATCCGTGGGCGAGAGAGGAATGGCCGGGCAAACGAGGTAAGGAAGCGAACTCGAGACTTCGACCGACTCGCCCGAAGCAGGATTACGGAACAGAACTCGATATCTTCTCCATGGCGATTAATAGACACGGTCGTACGTCGTGTACGGTGTAAACTGCGAGACCATCCCTAGCCATATCTCACGTAACCTATCCGGTCTCGAACCAGAAAGCGATTCGAGGTGGGGATACTGGGAGACCGGGAGGAACACGGCAGAGTCATGTAAGTGGAAGATAAGAAATCGTTTGAATAAGTGCTCGAGAACAGCGGGTGGTTTGCGCGGTGGGGAATGGCAAGAAAGAGAACGAAAGGCGACGGGGTGTCCGTGGTGAAGGGACGCGGTGTCACGGAGAATCACGCTGCTCCCAACATATTCTCTCCGCGGGAGGACGAGTCTCCGTCTTCCCCAAGAACGACTGACACGTCCACGCTCATGATCGTCGGTTAAGATCTAGCAGCGCCACGCGTGTCCTTCCACGGGACCCTCGCTCGTGGCCAAAGAAGGCGATACGCGAGACGGGAGGACCGTGTCGAGAGGTAGTCGATGAGAAATCGTCAAAATAAATGACCAAGAGTGTGCCGGAGAATCTCGATCTGATCAATGGTAAAACGCACAAATGAAAAGAGGAGGATAATTCGAGCGCATGGTGTGCTCGCGGTATGACACGCGAGAGACCGACTCATCGACGCGCACTGGATGGCACGCAACGTCCTTGCCTTTCTCGCGAGTACTCGTGCCCCTCTAATATTCTTATACAATATATATATCCCAGTGGGAAGATACACTTTACTTTTGCGACGTATCGGCGGTTTTCGACGGGTCGAGAGAACCTGTAAAATAACGTATGAGACACCAATTTTGCACCTGTGTCATCTACCTTTACCGACAACAGCACCAACGATCGCGCTGCCTCCGACTACTCCTCCGTCGTTACGATAACAAATAACGCACGGTAAACAAGAGCGCGTTAGAGAAAATCGCGAGGGTGCCGCGATATCATCCTCGTTGCAGCGGGACAAGTAGGGCGAGTATATCGTGCAAAGCGCGCGAGCAAAGGAGAGAAGGGAGAAAAGGAGTGGCTGTCCCCTCGAGAAGACCGAACTAGACGTCCGCGCTCCTAATCGCGGGTTCAGATCTACCGCGTCGCGTGTGCCCCTGCGGAAGATCAGCGGCCCTGGGGGAGGGGCGGAGGGGCCCAAGAAGGGAGGAGGGGGCTTCGAGCAGGGGAGGATCTCTCGAGGAGGCCGCCGGGGCTGTTTAAGTGGCCGACGATAAGATAACGTCCGGAAGGCGGGTAACGGGCAATTAATTCGGGAGTAGCTCGGGTAAACAGGGCCGAGAAATTAAAAGCTATTTGTCACGGGCCGTAAGAGCGAGGAGACGAGACGCGAGGTCGGCGGAGGGTGGCCACGGACCGCGCACATGCTTTGAATTAAGATCGGGGAGATACGCATCGTACGTGAAATTTCTCTCCCTTCTCCGTGTAGCGCGCGAGGGAAAAACCGAGGGACAGTAACGTCGTCACGCGGTGTATCTTGGGTATTAATCTTCGCTGCGAAAGAACTTTTATGGGAGACGATTAACCGTGCGGGACCGGAAGAATAACCGAGCCATCGAATGCGTCCTGACGTGGTCGAGCTCTACTTCAAAATCGTCATCTCCTCGAACCACGATTGTGCGAACACCGAAATCGAACGACGTACGCCTCCTCGATGGGCTTGGATTTTTCTTAGCGAGGTTCGGTAACACGGAGCGGTGACGGACTTTGCTCCTCGTTGTTGCTGGAAATTGGCTGAAAGAAGATCGAGGAAAAAGAGAAAAGAAAGGACGAGGGTGAAGTTCACGGTGAGCTCCGATGGACTTTTCCTTGCTCGCGAATTCGATTATGCTTGGAAGCTGTATACGTGGGAGTGTCGGAAGAATGGAAGTCTTTCCCGCAAAGGTAGGTAAATGGATCCCGTTTGTCAGTCTTGACGCGCGTCGAGGACAAAAGTCGATCTGCCGTCAAATTTGTCTTCCAATGCAAAACCCGTCGACGACTCCAACGCGTTATCGATCGATGCGAATTTATGGGAAATTTATGGGAAGATTTGCTCGCTAATTGCGGTCCAAGCGGCGTACTCTCGACGCCATTGTGCGACGGTTTTGACGATCGTTAAGCGATTAAGATAAGCTGGCGCCATTAACGGTACGCTTCTTACCTTATCGATCGTACCTCATCGGCCAGATTATCGTCGCAGAATTTTCTTACCTGAAAAAGAAAGAAGAAGATCGTAAGGCGAGCATCCAGTGGAGGGCAGTGGCGTACCGCCCGCGCCTCGATCTCGCCAACCCTTTGCGATCGTAATCATTCGTATTAGAACTAAAAAGTAACGAACGCACGATCAATTCCATCCGCATCGCAACGACAACGACGCAAACTTATATGCCAGTTAAATTACGATATATTTGAACAACGATCGAGATTTTTTTAAGGCGCATATTATTCGGCTAAGAATGTGAAAGACAGCCAAACGTTTTGCCGTACGTAAATTGTAAAATCAACCTGTTTAGCCTTCTTTTCATCGACGTATACATATTATATGTAGAAATATATTCGACGGAATGTTTTACAGAATCGGCGATAACTCTGATTTAAATCGAAATACCTTTCGCGATTCTGAGCAATTCCATAAACGATACGAAGCGTTCGAAAACGATCGCAAACGTTTCGAGGATCGACGCGCATCGCGTCCTCGAATAAATGTGGGTTCGATTTCTTTCGAGAGCGCCGGTACAATTGGCACACCTAATAATGGCTTTTAATTTAAAGCAAACGCGATAGGAGTGCTAAATCGCGCTTTATAAATCATAGTATGCTCGTGCGCGAAAGTACGTCATATATCCGGCTATGCAGGAAGATAGATTATTTACGAGGGAATCGTTACGGCAGAAATGAATATTTCGCGAATTACTCTCATTGGAAGTTTAACGAGCGTCAACAACCGCGATGTTTAAAATCCGATATTTACGCATCCCGTGCCGTATGCCACGGCGCTTAACGCGGTGATAACATTTCGACGGTCCTTAACGCCAACAACTCTATGCATATACATACATCTATACATATACATATACATAGACATATATATATATATATATGCGATAATTCATAATAAAGTGCCATAGTTGAAACTTGTTTTCCAACAGAAACAAATGAAAAACAAAAAATGTTACCTCGGTATATTTACTTACTCTCTCTTTTGTTAAATATTTTATTTCCCTTGTTTTTTACTTAACAAGTTCGAGCACAGCAGGTTCTTTTTACCAATCAAAAAATTTCGTACTGACCGACTTTTACAATCGAACTGATTGCAGTGCCACGTATACCGAAAATAGTACACGATATGATAACTACTCTGAACAAGCCAATTATTCATGAATCAATGAAGTAATGAAATATTGTGTGATATTATATCAGTCTTTAGTCAAAATATTTAAAGGCCTGAACGACAAGTTGGACGAAAACGGCTTGGCACGGAACGTGTTAATTAATTAATCGGCAGGGGTAAATACGGAAATACGTATCATGATAAAGTACCAAGCGCAGCGATCGCGTTTCCTTCATTCAAAGTTGTCACTCATTCTTGAAACATGGGTTTTGCAAGAATGGTGTACATCGTAATTCTCGCAACTCTTTGTACAGAGGATGAACAAACGCTTTAATTTCGCAAATTCTATTAAAATTCAGGTCGATGTTTAGTGAAACTTGACAAAATTCACTATGGCGATGGCATAGCTACTTTGCAATACAGAAATGACATTTCTTCTTGGTGGCCGTATGTCGAGTACAGCATCGTATTCTTCGCACAACAAATGCTTCGTGATAACCCTACGGATGAACCAAATAAGTTCACAGCTACTATTCTGCTGTTGTCTATCAGAAATTTATGATTAGGATTACCGACCACTTTCAGGAAATGTTTAGGACACTATATGTATGTGTGTATGTGTGTTTCTTTAAAAAAAATACGACGAAAAAGAAATGTTAATGGATCAATATGATCATTTACACGCCGCAATTCAATGATAAAAAGCCATAGGAAATACACTATTACGTCGATAAAATCATTTTTCTAAGAAATGGCTAACCGACTGGTTTCGACTAGTTAGGTAGTTTCAATGATAAAAAATTCTTTCACTGCCTAACACAACGGTGTTAGACACTAAAAAGATTAAACCTCTATAACTGAAACTTCTCTGAGATTTTAACATGCAATTCATCTTTAATCCTATGCAATGTATAACCATACATCGTGAAGAATAAAACAGTGAACACAATTAACAAAGCTATACGTGTCAGCCATAACATAGCTTTTTTGGTCATATAATAATTCCTGAAATCCTAGACAAAACTAATTGATTTAAAACAGTGCCCGTTGGTGAAAAATTACTTGTAATTTACCATAATAGAGGATTAACAGCTTCCTGTAAGATCGAAATTTCCAGGGACAAATTCCATTCCGCAAATTAAACAGGATAATTAAGAGCGATCCTGATGTTTACGTGTTCAACATTTCGATAAATTAATTTTGTGTTGAGAGCTACGATGGTGTAATGGATAGAAGCTCGGACTTGCACGCGGGAGATACGAGTTCGAATCCCGTCCATCACCTATGATTTTTCCACGTGATATGTATACTGTAGCTCTGATGATTAGGAACCCTCCTTAAACAGTAGGTCCTAGGCCAGCTGAGCTCAGCAGTCGGTGCCAAAAATAAATCAGAAACGAAAAATAAAAAGAAAATCCTGTGTTTCAGGCAAAACCGGCTCGATCGCGATGGGAGTCCAACATTACCCAAGGTCCATGAACGAGGACAGCAATTACGCCTCCTTACCGCCTGAAATGGCTTCCTTTACTAGCTCGACCTTTGAGCCGCATCGTGACACGAGGATAACCGAATCGCCGAAAAAGAACTCGAGCGAGCGGCGTAACGAACGTTCGAAATCGAACGAGAGCTTCCAGGAGTTGGCCAACGGCCGTAGGAGGATCGGCACCACCGATGTATTTGGTCAGAATATGGAAAATCTGGTGCAGTTGGAGGCTCCTTGCGGCAAGCGCAAGTTCGCCAAGAGCCTAGACGAGATACGAGAGGAACCGCCGCGGAGACACGCCAGAAGCGTCCTCGGATTGGAAAGTCTCATCATGGGACTCGAGAAAAATCTTCAGGATCAGCAGCGCTATCCGAGAATAGCCCTCCGTAGG
>JBCFXI010000095.1:0-76122 GCA_038496175.1 Ampulex compressa | reverse complement strand
ATTTACAAAAGGATGAATTTAATTTGAAAAACCTGTACCATTCGAGTTATCCAAGCGCTTCCATCAAATTCCTGGCGTGTGCCTATTTATGTTACGAATTGTTACGAATATATATTACGATCCTACACCCATCTTTATACTTATTCTTACGTCCTAAACTTATCCCTTGTATATTTCCAGATAGTAACAGAGGATATTTACAGATATGTTTCCAGGCATCAACGAACAATCCTGGACTCCAGGACCTACGATTTGAAGAGGGACGTGCAAAGGAGGGAGCAGCAGAATATTTTGCAAAGGCAGGAGAATCAAATTCAGACCGACCCCTACGAGACATCGGACGACGAGAGCTGCGACCTGGAGAACGGTGACTTCGACACTATGAGCTCGTGCAGAAGTAGAAGTAGAAGCTGCTGTTCCGTAACGACGGTGGCCAACGACGATTTCGAATATTTCCAACGTAAGGGAACGAAGGTAATTCTTTTGGGGAGCGCAAGGCTGTTGGATCGGTTTTTAAATAATCCAAGCAAAGGTACGAGGAGTTGGTCGGCGGGACGGCCTTTAAACCTTAGCTGATACCAAAAGTTGCATAATCCAGCATCGTGAGAACGTCCTGTTTCGCAGGTGGAGCTGTTGCCCTCAAAGAGAGCCGGCGAGGTAAAGGTCAGCATGCGATCTTTCACTCCGAGGATCATAGAGAGTGGAAACGAGGAGCACGAGGATAGGAGGGGTAAGCTCACGGACAGCAAGCCAAGTATACAATCCTATCATCTTAAGAAACAGAGGATTGGACCTGGCTATTCGATGAACGATCTCGACAAGCTGACTGTCGACAGAAAACTACCGAATTTGTCGATGGAGAGTCTGAAGAGCATTTTGAAGAATTCGGACGTTAGTTACCTCGACAACGGGGATATCTGCAGACACGATATCGGGGGCTCCGCGCCGGACTTCAAAAAGATCTTTGTCACCGAATTTATATGAGAATCCTTCGAGTCCTTTTAAACTGAAGGGATGGAAACAATTGTTATGGCGCGTTGCAAAAGCTCAGAATTTTACGCGTCTTTGTGCCAAAAACCATTATTTTGGTAGGATGATTCTGTACTCGTCGAATTGACTGTACGATGGGCAGCAATTTGTTTGTAAGTCGAAGGCTTTATTTATTGAAATAATACTCCTAATCCGGCGTTGTGATCATTGTTTCCATCGCCACAACTGGATAAAAACGTAGGGACTGTGTAATGAAAACTTTTTTACCCGACTACAAGACTGGACACGTGTTCTTACAATGTTCAAATTGGACGTTTTAGGCATGATTGATAGATCCAATGCCGTGCAAGTGTCATTTTAAAAATATTGTATAATTCTGGTAACGATATAAATTCCCCACAACTTTCTCAAAGTCTGGGTGTAGTTAAAAGAATCAATCAGAATTGCAAATTGCGAGTGTAGAAAACTGATTCATTAGATGCAATATGAATTGTGCTAAAAAAAAAGAACCTACAACTAAGGAACATCAATTTTATAAATATCAAATGGACTAGATATTCGACAAAAAGGTGCTTTCCGTTTAAGTATTAAAAAAAAAAACATTTTTATTACAAAAGCTGCCAAGAAATTGCATTTATGCAAATATCACCGGAAAATATTTATAGTTTATGAATTTGGAGCCTTTTAACTGTTTTTCCATACAGTGAATTCTAGGTATACATATATTTCTGAGTGTAAAATAATTGTAAAATACATTTCAATATTTTCGATAATTTCTTTCTAAGTATTACATTCTGTATGAAACTTATTTGTATATACCTTGTATATTTGTATCTTAATATATAACACGGTAAATAAATATGCATAGTAACACACGCTTATGTATATTGTTGTCGTGCAATCCTCAGAAACGAAACGCTACAGGTAAGTGATAATGATTCTATAAAAATTCATAACATAATGTTCTTAAAGCATAAGTTAAAGAATAGATAGAAGTATGATTTTAAATAAAAACATGATTAATACGACATCGCACGCACTCTGACGCTTAATGGATATATCGGATCAAGTATAAGGTATCCAAAAACATACCACATATAATGAAAAAATTCTCATATTTAATTTGCCAATCGAAAAATAGAAATATACTAATGTAAATTTATGTCTATATCTAATGCATTTACTGTATGTGAATTACTTTTGTAAAGTTAAACTTAATTCGCGAAATGCATTGATAAGGTTTCGAGTCTTATCTTAATAACCCCTTGAGGTTGTCTGCAGCACCTCCACTTGAGGAAGACGGAAATCTTATACATATACATATACATATACATATGAAAGCGAACATAGCAATTAAGCAGTAATCATCGTTCTCTTCGGCTATCAACCTCTTCTTTCTTCGAGCGAGGCCCCTAGAACACATCACTCCTTATGCTCGAGTATCATCTCATACAGCAATTTACCAAAGTGCAAGCGTCTCGACTTTAAAAAACAACAAAATGACTCAATTGTTAAAGCTATCATTATCACTACCATAAAAATAGTTGAAGTTTAAGTTATCACAATAACAAAAATTCGATATTCAAGATATTTAAATATGTGCTAAAAGCAAAAGTGATGAAAATTAAATATAAGAGTGAAAGAATCGACTTGAGCAGACAGTGAGAATTTCTCAAATATAAGTCATTGAACGCAAATAGAGTACCGCGAAATTAATTCTGTGGCTAGCACGTGCACGAGTACAGCGACATATTTACAAAAAATCTCGAGCAAGGGTGTTCTCGTGGCATACTTACCGTTGTCAGAGCGCTCAGGTTAAAGACAACGGGGCTCAGTCACTTACTAACAGTTAGCACCCGCTAAAAATTGGTACAGGTATCTCGAGTTGTACCAATTTACGCGGATACTAATTCATAAAATTCTAACCCAGTTAGCAGGCTCGATCATGTACCTATTTATAAATAACAGTCACACGCGCACAGAAGGTACCTATCTGCCTATCATCTATATTTAAAATGGTAATCAGTCTCACCAACACAAACACTCAACGGTTCTCAATCGTGAAGCCGGATGCAAGGACCTGCGCTACGGAGAACATCCCGGAACGTCTCCGTCACCCGAGTGTGTGCAACAACTTTTATACACTTCGAAAATACGTACCAATTGCTGAAATCAACTGGCAAGGGAACGACCATTGCGTTTATTTCTTTCTTAATCAATTCTATGACTCTAATTATAGACATTACTTGATAGGAATCGTAATAAAGCATGCTACTCGATCGATGATGCATTTAATACATTATAGATTACGTGGATATTTACGTAAGATAATTAAATCTTACATCTTCCGATAAAAGATGGAATGGCCGAAGTGTGAATGGAATACGAGTAGATGTTCGAATACTCGAAAGTACGATACGTGCATTACGTGAAATACTGTTGAATCGTCAAACAATATTTGCTCCGTGTATCAAATCTCTGTAAAGCGGTAATATGATAAGAAATAAGGGACATAAATTCCACAAACTAGCTGCTCACACATTCATACACACTTGTGGAAATTACGGCGTGCACGAATCGTCCTCGTATTGCCGGTTGCAAAAAAAATTGATAATTATTATGAATAACTTTACCGTATCCACCTGCCTTTACTCATTCGAGGAGCTACTGAACCCACGAATGTGTTTAGGCATAAAATGGATACGGGCAACCACAATTCGTGTACTTCTCTTCATTTTGCTTAAAATCCTAATCTGAAAAAGTTAGTATCGTAAAATCTCAACCTAAGCGGTCTAATGAAGCTGCTTTTGACTTAAATGGCAAGAATAAAATATACTAACTAATAGTATACTATTTAAATTAAAAGAATTAAATTGAGTCATTGAAAGCTCGTAAATTGATATCGCAAAACTAAAATTTACTCTAGTAGATAATAATTAGAAATTGATTCATTGAAATACGGAAATCAGGAAAAGAGTAAAATTGGAGTAGGGTAAAGGAAGATGTAGGGATAAATATACAATATTTTATTAACGAAAAAAAGCCTGAAAGGATAAAAAGTTAATTATTGAGAGGTGTATCTATATAATTGGGCGATCGCATCATTAAGATACGTATACTAAAGTCAGAATAAATTCAATATTCTGATACTTCATTTCACGATCGATGCATCGCGAAGTGTCCTTCTTGCCTAATAAACTAAGGTATTCTTTCAAACGCGATGTAAGAAGAATATGAACATGATGATATCGGACGATATAACAGAAAGATTTCCATGTATTTATTTTCCTGTAAAATGTACTAATGTAATAATATGATGTCGAGCATCTAAGGCAATTGGCTGATTTTTACCCATATAGCGTTTCAAACGTAAATACCTCTAAAAAATGTACGCAAAGCGAAACGGAGGATAAGAAGACCTTATCTTGCTCTAAAGAAATATAAGCGTGTTGTATATTACTGCGCATGAATACCTCTAATAGAAATTAAAGGTACTCGAGGTCGCTATGCTTGCTTTTAAGACCGTGCCGTTTCGGACCATTCGTCCTATGGCATGATGGGCGCGTGGAAGAACCATGAATTATAATAACTCACCGTGTCACCACTTATTCAAATTCCTCAAGTAGTAGGTGTTGCATCGAGACGCTGCATCAGGCCACTGCTTCCTCTTCCAAGATACACAGCCCTATAAATATTCCCTCCTCTGCAGCTTTTCCAAGCACTCTTGTTGATTCGTTAAAAAAAAAAACTCTAACACTGTCACAGCAACATTAAATCCCATCAGCGCACAAGACTTTACATATATAGCACTGAGATTAATATATACTTCGAAATTGCAAACGAGATTTCCGCAGTGCCGCACTCGTCGATGCACCCCGCGAAGACTCTCAACTTTCGCGAACAACACTGATTCTAAAGCCGTATTACGCGTGGCTATCGAAAATTCTTAAAAATAATGGAAGGAGAGAATAAAGAATACCCAGAAAATTTCGTATTTGTCTTTGCAAAAATGTACCTTTCTCACTATTGATTTAAAATAGTGCCACGCATAAGTCGTTTTAATTTACATACATACAGTATTCAATAATTAAACTTCACAAATATCGATTATTCAAAGAGAAATCAGTATTACATACCCTATGCTTCTAATTTCAGGTACCCGAGAATCATTCGAGATATTCATTAACCTTCTACGTATTTGTATGAGATGAAATAAACAAATCCGCGTATAGCGATTGCGTGTAAAAATATTTAAACACCGTGCGTATTCTCTGCAAATAATAATGCTCCAAATACACATAGTCCTAATGTGTACGCCTCTCAATCTACAGAAAATTAATTCTACAAAAAGTTATTTAGATAGAAATGTTTCTACTTTTCCTTTAAATGCAACGATAATTTAATCAAATATATTTAAGCTTAGTTATAACTTGGTTTTAAATAGAAAAATAGGAAAGGTATTAGTAATCAATTTTCTGAGACTATCTATACTCACGAACTATATAAAATCTCCGAAGGTAGGAGAAGCACCGAGATTTAGAATTTAGAGCGCAGAGAGGGAACGCGAAGCTTCCGTGATCCGGCAGAAACTACTGGTGACGGCCCTCCTCCTTTGTCCAGGTTTGGGACCAGCGTGCAATCGTAATGCCAAACCAACTGCGCTTTAACGTTACGATTACACGGCGGAGTTAGGAAATAGACTCAAATATCACAAAGCACACGCGTACTATTCACTTGATTGCACATCCAAACGACAAAGTCGAACATATGCCGGAGGTACATGATGAACCGCGTCATCGCACGTGGAGCTTCGAAAAATACTCACTGCGTATATCAAATGAAGGATGTTAGATGAAAGTGCGCGAAAAGTCAAAATACACCAAAAAATAAAGAAGAAATATAAAGCAACGCGCTTCGAACACCAAGGCGTGAATAGTTTACGAAAATTTAGTCGTAAAAGATCATTAACAATCTTCACGACTACAGATTCACACATACGCATAATAAGAATGCCGAATATCCGCGCTTGGCTCTTATCGAGATGTCAATAGGTGTTTAACACGATGTATTTCTATAAGTGCACTTCACGAGAGGGTTTTACGTGTTTGTGGAAATGTAAATCATTATACAATGGTTGAATAATGATTTCAAATGAGGTACACTTCGTATAGGGGCAGTACGACAGGATTCGGAGACACTTGGTAAACGAGCACTATTACGCCCGTATACTACGATCGCTGGAAGACTAATGTCCTTCGTTATCGATACCGATAAGTGCCGAGCTCGAAGTTTTGGGGTGGGGATTCCTGGAATTCTGGCCCGATTAGGTAGAAGAATTAGGCAAAAGACAATTTGTTTCGCGATTTTCGGGCGCTTTGTTTACATTCTGCTGGACTCGCATATGCAAGTTTGTACAATATTTTTAGTAGAGGCGTGGATTTGGACTGTGGTATAATAAAATATAAACGTACATGTTCCAACAGTTTGTGCAAAGTGAAGTGCTACTGTGTGAGTGACGCGATATATTTTACAAGTGTACGGCATATATGGAAAGATGGGAGGGGGGGGGGGGGAGTACAGTGAAAATTATGTGTATAAAGAAGTGGTTCTCAGTCGAATTCTAAAAATTATAAAGAATGCATAAATAGACGATTGCTTTATATTATATATGTATGAATTTTACAGCAGCTGCCGTGTTTATAGAAAATTAAATACTTCTATTCTTAAGTTTCGTAAAGAGATATAAGGGGAGTATTATTTACATCCATAGATAGATTTTGAAAAAGAATTCTGCAAAGAAAACATTATTCGATCTAAAATTGTAAAATTACAAAAATGCCTAGTATGAAATTAAAAAAAGCATACAATTTACTAAACATGCTACTCGAAGTATTGTATGCTGTTGCGCACATTGCTTTTTTGCCGAAAAATAATATTGGCCAAGTTAACTAGAATAATACAATTAAAATAACGATTAAAGTAACATTACGATTAAAATGGCAATTAAAACACTTACTGGATATTCTGTTATAAACATTAGATTAAAAACGCCGTTATCAAAGGACATTATTTTCACGAACGCTCATATTAATCAACTTGTAGCATGAAAGTGGTACATTTCTCAATACCAAAACTTCTACACCGTCATACATTGTTACTTCTTTACCAAACCTAGTGATTTGTCACAGAGATTCTTAAACATCCTCTCTAACTGTATCCGAGCGGCGCAATAAAATGGCCAGCGTCGTTTCAAACTTTATTGCGAAAGGCGGTTGTTTCTTGTTGCTCCATCGAAAAAGAAAAGAACTGTTATCTCTTCATCACCAGCGACGGCTGTCCACGTTCGGGATCAAGCTTTTCCCGAAAGTGACACGAATGGTGAAACGTTTATTAGTCCCTTTTTTTCAAAACTATTATACACTTTTTTCCAGAGCTGCGAAAGGATTCTTTTGAAATCTATGGAACAGGTTTTGTCAGAACCACAATTTATTTGACGTTACAACAATCGGTTGATCAATTAAAGTTACGAAATCTTTGTACCAAACAATTCGAATGCAAAAGTTTCTTCCTGAAGGACATTTTTTCAATTTTCAAGGCTAACACCCTTGTTTTCCATCTCCGTGTACTCGCAATAACTTATATTAGGTTCCGTAAAATTATATTCGCCTGCTTCTATGAACAATGTAACTAAATACGTCAATATGTATTACACCGACCATGATTGTAAGGTTCTGCATAGTTTGTAAATCGCGCGTATGTCGATCGTAGAGTCGATAATCAGGTCCAGCCGGTCGCTGCCGCCTGGCACCTCCACGGTCGTATTCTAGCTTCTTCTTGCTTCCCTTCACGGATCGGAAAACAAATTAATGATTCCGAGTGTACGTATGTATATAGTATATGTATATAGTACATATAACCTGGTCTATAAATGGATCTCCTTGAATTATTTTTATTATCGAATTACTGAATAATCTGCACACAATTATCTTCACACTTTCATCTCCATATGTAATTATGTAATTAGATAAATCGTAACAAAACTTTTTATTTTTTACTATATAATTAATATTATTTGATGTTTTTAAATATAATATCTATGGAAAAGTACTTGATTTGCGAAAGGGTCAATTTCATTTTTAAAAAAGTGAATACGTATACATGGCCGGCTAATTAAGCACCATTGCTCGTATAGACTTATGTAATAAATAAATTGTTTTATATAGATACATTTCTTCCCCTTTTCCTTTTTCTCGACTTGCTCAGGAGTTCTTGATAGTACAAGCGGCCCTCGACTTTTGCACATTCTCCTTTCGCACATTTTAAAAAATTCAACTTAATCCTCTGCGGTGGGATATCCCCTCTCAGGGGACATCAGACTAGCCATCTGACTACAATGTTGTTCGGATCAAGAGGTCAAACAGTTTCAGTCTTGCGTTAGGGCGTGCGTCAACGTGTTGTGTTTTACTGATTTATTTGTTTAAGTTTAAATACTTCGCCCTTATAAATTGATAAACATGAATTAGAAACGAAAAAATTGCAGTGTTGATACGAACGAAAAGAAATTAAGGACACATAAAGTTCATAGAATCGAGACGAAGATGGAAATAATTAAGAGTTCTGAAAACGGTGAATCGTTTGCTTCGATTGGACGTTTGTACGATGTAAACAGATCTACGATATGTTCGATTATGCATCTTGACAAATTTTTGACTATCATGGAAAAATGTAATCCCAATAGAGAAGGTACATCTAAAGCACGTAGGGCAATCGAGGAAGACACGGGATGTTATAAAAATCTTTATCGAGAAAAGAATAGGTGGTATTCAACTAATTCTTGACAAGTCCATAAAGAAAACACCCGAAAACACTTAACACGCCTCTTTAACTTCATTATGTATACATATTGATAAATAAATGCATTAAAACACGGTTTTTATATTTTACATCCCTCTACTTTCGAACATTCAACATTCGCACACACTTTCAGGAACCAAATGTGTGCGAAAGTCGAGGGCCGCCTGTATGTGTTATGTTTATGTAATATATTGATATTTTATTATCAGCTGAGACACTAATCAAAAATGTTTAAAAATGCTGAACAAATTAATGATGACTACAAAATATTTTACCCATATGTAATTACTTTTAAACATTAAAACTACTATTCAGAATCTAATAGTAATGAGCAAATTGCGAAATAGCATAAACGTTTAAGTTTTTATACACGGTGGCAAACAAATAGAATCCGATACTTAAGGTGCTTATGGTGCTCACAGACAGGAGAAAAATTGCCTAATTAACATAGATCCTAAAACCAACCTTGCGATGTAAAATTAACTGTAATTGTCTACCAGCAGTCGATACTGTAACTGAATCTGAGACGATCCTTAAATCCGCAACATTGATCGACATTAGTGTTAATGTGATATTTGCTATATATACGAGTGGATTGTTTCACTACCTACACAGAGAACCTTACTTTTTTAACAGCCTTCATAACAGATCATACTACAGTCATACTACATTAATAGACTTGAAGCATGAAGTAATAAAAAAACCTACAGTCTATTTTCGTGTTTATTCACATAAATCTTTTTTATTTAGTAGTTTAATAGGCGTAATTGATTGCGATCTCTTTTCAGAAACTTTTTACGTCTGTCGGTTATTAGAAAAAAAAATGCAGCTGGAAATATACTGATTGTTTTCTAGTTGTCTAGTAAACTGGTAATAGTATAATCTACAAGAGAAAATGGAAAATAAAGACATATGAATGTATATGAAATGTGTTTTTAAACATTTTGCTAAAAAATTGTATACAATAACTTAAAATCAACCTATCTCCACGTATCTTGTAAATACAGGTTAAGTTCACATGAACATTTCGAAATTGCTGGACGAATACGTATCCAAATTATGTTCAGTATTTGCCTACAACTTTATAACAAAGTTTTACAAAATTCATGTAATATCTTTTTCTTATTTTCACTTATAGATTATACTCCCATAACTTTACTGAAATAGTAGAAAGCACTCTGTGAATACATAAAAAAAAAACTCTCACGGAAATTATATGTATATACATGCACAATACGATACTTTTAAACAATATAACAATTAATTATGTCTCTAACTTTAGACTTGTTAAACGTTCAAAATACTGCTTTTCCTAATATAAAAAAGTCCTGCACATTAATTGAACAACTACTTGCGATAGAATATGTGGAGCTCGATAACCAAGTCTAGCAAAATCTTTAAAAACACAGGTATATGGCAATACTATTTAAACAGTGATTGATAGTTTATTGAGATATTACAATTTATTTGCTTTTCATTAAGATTACACATAACCCATAGACAGCGGAAAAAATAAAATTATATACGGTCATTAATGGAACAAAATGTGGGCTTAGAAAACATTATTTAGATAGAAAGTACGCATGTAAAACTCTTGCAATACTCTTACATTATAAAACTGTAATTGAAGCAACGTTTATTCCCTGCACAAGTAACAACATGTGTTACATAGTCTAACTAATATATTAATACAAACATACTAAAATTTGGTTTCTATTTATAACCTCGGAGAAATCTTGAACCCCCACTTTTATTAATAAAATATTTTTCAGGTGAATCATGTGCATTTTATTACAACTCCACAACACAGACTCCGTCTCTTTGTCGGTCGCTTACATTACAAATTCATTCGTGCTCTTCAGCCTCAATTATTCTTGCACACTCATTAACGCCATAGTGCCTCGTTAAATTACCCGTAGCTGAGCGATAACACGACTTACTTCTGATAAAAGGAACCGCCGAAGTTCAAAAAAAAAAAAAAAGAACACGCTCGGATATAATTTACAAATGAAAAAAAAAAAAGTAATCGGCTTTCCGCAAACAACTTACGCTCTATTTTATTAATCGAATCTCTATCCTCGTGTAAACATTCGCCTTGCCTCTTCTCTACTCAAAATCTGTTAGACCAAGCACGACCAACGATCGATAACGTAATTATACAATTTCATTCGGTGTAACAATGTATAATTCGTATAATCTTCTACGGAGTATTGCCCCGCAATTTTGTCGTGCGTATGAGTATTTGTTCCGGCAATAACGGCGCAACAGTCAATGCCGTAGACATTGTATCTGGTAATCGTAAACGTTCGTACCAGATATCACGGACACACCCTCCATCTCATATGACAGACGCCGTAATCATCGCTATCCACCGTCCGTAATTATACATTAAAATCGCACATCCCATGCGACCTCTTTTCGCTATGCACCCGTTGACTAGTAATACACGGTTTTGGCATCGTTAATTGTATCTCTGGTTTGATTATATTAAATCAATAACGTAGAAAGTCATGTAAAAGCGCATTGCTCGAAGATGGAAATAATATGTTGTTGCATGAATGTACTTAAGCGGTCTGATCGTCCATAAACGAGAAAGATTCGTTGAAACATACAATTACTGAAACGCCCCAAAAAAAGTGCGGGCATCGATATAAATATCAAACGGGATTTAATGGTAACTCGAACGAAAAAAAAAAGAAACTTTGACGCATCAAAATAACAAGTATTCTAGATTTAATGCCGGATCAGACAGAAAGTGCCTCGATAATGAGCGTGTCAGACACATTTCAGACATAAGAAATTTAATTGACCAATTTATTAGCTAATAAGCTTTGAAATTAATAGCAAAAAGAGAGATTTGTTCGAGTAAACAATTACTAACACCAAGGGAAATTGACATGGATCAAAATAACGATCGGTCCCGATTTAGCGTTAGATCAGACAGAAAATGTATCAAACATACTATACGCCTTAGAATGTCCATTTGTAAGTCTATTCCGTATTAAACTTTAAAGTACATAATAAACAAGAGAGATTTGATCAGGTATACAATTACTGGAATCTCAAACGTTGTTTCACGCATTAGATGCTGGATCTTCAAATCTATTTAATACTGTTCAGATAACGCACTATCGTTAGGACTGTCCTTACCCCAGATATTCCAGAACTGTACAGGAATATTGACTCTACCGCGAGAGCGGGGCTCACTTTGATGTAACATTACACGTAACCAAGGTCACCTATAGGCGACAAACTATAACGAGTCTTAGAGCTACAATAATACTTGATATTCTACTCCATTGGGCGCGTGTGACTCGGTTGCTTTGGTACGGGATTGCAATCTGCGTGCATGTAAGGCGAGCCGATCTTCGGATCAATGACTCGCGTAGACGAGATCGTTTCCCCGAAAAATTGCTTCGATCATCGACTTCCGGTTAAACTTTCCGCCTTTGGACTCCATCATGGCTACCAGCTGCTGATATCGCTTCCAAGCGGTAACCGAGGCCGCTTCCTTTTCCGGAACATTTCTAATCTTCCGATAAACATCCATGCTCTTAACTGCAGCCTCAGAACTCTCGCAGACGCTTTCCGTATCTGGTATCATCTAAAGTTTAATGTCAGCGTCAGAATATAAATAATATTCATAGCTTAAAGTTACACAATAATAGAACGAGAGTAAGATGAAATTGCGCGTAATAAAATTTTGAATGCTACAAAAAAGTTTGCTGTCGTTTGTATTTATGTTCAAAGCTACTTCGATATTATAGAAATCTCATTTAACCTCCGTTCCATTCGTGTGCTTTGTTAGTTATCTTTTGTCAGCAAAATTTGCTGATTATCAAGTTGCAAATTTTCGATATATCATTGGGGAACAAAATCGTACGGACTGAAAATATACTCGCGTACAACCAGTTGCATAACGTTTTCAGGATGAATAGTACACGCGTGGAACGCAACCCTAACTCATGCCTGAAATCAATACTCGAACAGCGTTACAGTGTTACTAAGGATTCCCATCCCCATTATCAGATTTACGTCACCCTTACGCGTTGTACCACGCAACGTGCAACAGAATTCAATGGCCAATCCGGAGCATTACCAAACCTCAGTGCAATTAGTTCACATTACAAAGCCAGACGTCCAAACACGTCAAATTTACTAACCAAACACTACTCCATTAACACTTTTCGATAAAATCCACGTTATACAGAAATGAATATACTCATATCCAAAAAATATCTCAAACAGAATATTTATCAATTTCCCGAAATTTCTAACTCTGCAAACGAATTGTTTTTAATGGAAGACATTAATCTATCACTTTTTATAATTCGTCCTAACGCGTTGAGAAATAAAAACTTATTCACGCACAGTTCTTCCCGCCAATATCTGTACATCGCAAAAGAATTATCGTCTGAATAACGAAAATCATGGAGTACACCGGATCAACGTACCTTTATGTTCCTTTTCCTCTGGCTCCTGCGTGCATCGACCTCTTGAAATTCAGGGATGATTCCTACCAGAATAGATCGAAGTAAGAAACAAAGCGTGTAGATGAAATCTGTCGGTTGGAAAAAGCTGATATAATCCACGGCACGGTCCAAGGATGTCTGAAGAGAGGCGACGACCATCAGCTGGTCCGCCGAAGGCTTCCCCCACTCTCTTCTACTGTCCAAGCGGCCACATGTGACGGCCATATGGGGCGGCAGGAGAGGGGTCGTCGTCTGCGGTACTCTCAGGAATTCCTATTACGTTTTCACCCCCCTGCGATCGCACAGACCGGTGTTTTGTCCGGGGAGGATTTTGTCCATTTTGATGTTGAAAGGAAATGGATAAGAAGCGCTTGAGTTACTAATAATAATAGCAATGAAAATCATGATAAGGTATTAACCAAAAATTGCTTTGATAAACAAAGAAATAAACTTACGTTGGGTACAGCAGAATGTACACGCAGAATATGTGTATACAAGAATAATGAATTAACGAGATAAAATTATTTTGATAGACGGAGAAACGAATATAAAGAAATAATAATGAATTAACAAGATAATGTATGTATAGACTCGAATATAAAGGGTAAGAAAAGAGTGGAAATAGAAAATATGCAGGGTATTAAATACGTATTAATAAAAAGATCATACATATGTATCGTAGAATAACTGTAAATACAAAAGGTACTGCTTGTTTAATTAATATTTTTAACTTTCCATTAGCAGTTTCAAATTGATGTAGATTATTTTAGATGCAACTAGAATTTCCAAAGCATATTATTTTTAACTGTAGTCGAGTACTTTCGACGTGAGCCACCCTTTGAAACAAGCACTAGTACGAGATTATTTTGCATACGCGAGACCAATAGTTTGCGTCAGTCCATAAGTAAAAAACACCTCTAATTGAAATCATATTTTAATGCCCACGTAAAGTTATAATTTGCAAATAAATATAAACATAATTATTTTTTATTCCTTTACTCTTCATCTTAAGACATTCAATTTATATAACGCTCGCTTATTTATTAAATAAGAGCATTTTGTAAAAAAATTATTTATGTTTATCACCTTGAAATATCTTTATAACTGATCAAGCGCCATTTTCCAAAGCACAATTTAAATATTCAAATGTAATAAGTATTTCCGAAAGTGCGCAAAGTATCCAAAATCATGATGATAATGACGGTGATGATTCCTTATTTTCTTCCGTCATTCAACTTTCTAACTCATTCTTCGAAGATTATGATGTCGAATTCGAAGATAACTAACTTCGAAGATGTAAAAATGTCGTGCATTGTAATGCTTGTAGCTCCTCATAAAAAAGGTACATAATGCTCTCATTTAGTAAAACTTGATATTCTGAGAATTATGATAAAGACTGACAGTCAGGTTAGTGAGTCTATCCTAATGGGATATGTGTTGTACTTTTCAACGTTCAACAGAATAAGCGCGGCTATACTGCTTGCTACGTAAATCATTACTTGCCATCTTTTACTATCCGAAATGATTCATACGTTTTGCAGAAATTACACAAATTACATCATGTCAAAACTTACATTGAATTCGTGCTTGAAAACAGGATATTATTGTCACTTCAGCCGTTAAAAACAATAGGTCTAGAGTTTATTGTGCAGAATATGCAGTCTAATGGATTTGTGAAAAACGTATTCCTGATAACCAAAAATGAAAGAAGCTCACAGTTTGTTTGACGCAATTAATACAAAACATTGAATGCGAAGAATACTGTATCACATTATACTCGACTTAGGATTGCAGTTAACTTCAGGGAGGTGACCTCAACTTAGGGATAGGAGTACAATTGCCATGGGAACGTGCATCCAGGTATTAAGATTGTAAAGATGCATCAGCCGTTCGCCTGATGTTGCCACATTTTTTCGTATAACTCACTGACCAACGTGCCCACTTCACAGAACTTTAGAACCTTATTACAACGTTATGCACGGCATAGGCGTGGATTTTTCTCCTCTCTTGCCAATTCATAGAAGTCAACTCATGTTGAAGAAATTAAAAGTATTAGCTTCCACTTTTCTGCGAATTACTTTTATTCGAATATTATTGATCTTTTTTGGACAATTTTCCAATTCATATGTGTGTAAGTTGGAAATTTGTATTTGTATTCGTATAAAGTAAGTTGTAAGTGTACATTGTAAATTCGATAGTAGGGAACTGATATTAAATAATAGATTCCAAAGTAAATGTGCGATTGTCCTTATAAATGTAATATTTTCCTTGTTTCCACTTCCAATTCTATTCATATATTTACCGCCAACACGACGATAATGTTTGTAACAGAAGTACTTTCAGCAGCAATTTACAAATATAAAAATCATACTTAATATACAAGAAATACATGCGCATAATTCTTCGGCGACAAAGTATTCATTTAAGATGTATTATAGAACTCAAAGCCTTTCTGATAAGCGTATTTATGAATGGAATGAAGTTAACCTATAACTTGCTGCTTCTAAATATCATTTCTCGGCATTTAAATGCAATTTACTCGTCAAAACTGCGAAATTCAAAGGAACATATATATTTAATGATCGTGTGCCAATTCTTATGACCATTTGCATATATAAAGAGTGACTTAGGATCTCCAGGCGTTCATACAGGAAGAATACCTTCTAGAGAAAAGTATAACCGTTTAAGAGAATCAATCAAGAATCAAGAATCACAATAGTTTTTTAAACTAATCGCAATATTGTTCATTTCAGAATTTTTAGTCTACTAATTTTTCTTCTCCTAAGAATTAAACGTCCATAATTTAAATCTGCTTTGGTAAATGTATGCGGGCTATATTCTGTATATATTGTAGATACGAGATGCTATAAAAGATAGCCTTTCACGATGTAAATGATGTTTCGATGCCTGCATTCCTCGACCACCATTCAGGCAAATCGAGTTAAGGCTCCCTGACACGGATACGGGGGCTGACCATTGTGTAATATCGAGGGAATTAAATAAATTGGCTGAATTGGCACGTCCAAGAATAGTCGTAGCCCACGAATGTAAAGTTCACAAATACGCACGGTAGGATGTACTATGCAACTACAAACAATATTTTCCAAAGCATCGACACGCTTTTATACTTGACTTTTTTGTACGTTTCATTGAACATGTTACGAGAAACATTTATGAACACTCGTACACCCTGCTATGGACCGCCTGAAACATTACGAATAGGTCTCCTCTCGAATGGATTTTTAGTTATACGTTGCTTATAATTTATCAGTCTTCCACTTTGTTGAATCAAGTTATATTATATCATTTGCAATCTGTTTATACAGATAATAGCTGTGCAAATTATCATTATTTCAAAGAAAAAGTACAACTCACTGACGATCCTGCTATCCCTACAGAAACATTGACCATGCAATGATTCTAGAACTATACATTGTTGAACCATGAACTGCGAGTGTATTTCTATCACATTGTTCAAATAAGCAGCATATCAATATATCCTAACATTATCACCCTTTGCTATATGTAAATTTTTTCAATTGTATCAGGTTAGCAGATAACTATTCAAACATGACAATGGTGAACAGATAATGTACAAAGAGATAAGTGCGTACGCTGTAAATGTATCAGATTCAGCGTTCGTACTTTAACTTCGATGTTCACAATGGTACTTATGCAGTAACAGTTTCATGATTTTTGCTCTGAAGCGTCCTCCTAAATGTCACTCTACTGCTCCTACACCAATGCTATCTACATTAGATCCAATCAAACATATGATATGACACACAACGTGGTACGAGACGCGACTGCTTTGAGAAGAGTTCACAGCTAAACAGTTCTTAACGTAATATAACTTCTTTAATATATTTTTCTTCATCTGAAATATTTTTTAACATATTGTTAAGACTTTTCCAAGCAAAATCAGAACAAACGCGATATATAAGCACGACCATATTTACATACTTAGTTAGTCATATTCAAAATAATAACATCAAAGTATCTTTAATATATTATAACTTTTCCGTGAATTTTGCAGAACGGCAATATTTAATATTTATTCGGTAAATGTGTAATCTTATGCCTTTACTACATGCACTGGATGTAAAGAGCATAGGCGTACAAACAGCGGAGTGACATTTACGAGGAAGCTCAAAACGACAACCATGAAGATCTTACTGTAGCGCCTCTTGCGTCGTTATTGTCGCAACGTGACTTATGCGTTCAGAGAAAACTGAGAAAGCATAGCTTACATTCTACGTGTACGACAATATGTACCAATATTTTATAAATTATTGTGGGATCGGGATGGTTTATATTGAAATAAAAAATTCCACGCGTTAGTGATGCTGTTTATAAATATGTTATAAATATGTAAAGTTTATTTGGTATACAATGGAAAATAATTTCGCTGGTCTCAGACGTTCTGAATAAAATACTCTTTTAAAACCAACGATCCGATCGTCTCCCATAAATGTCGTCTGTCTTCTTGACGACGATTGTCTTTCTCCAAACAGTGGCGCCTTGGCGATGCACATTACTCCTACACATACACTACATTCATCTTTCTCTCTCTCATGCAACACCTACACTATTTTAATAACCCATATTCGCAATTTGATCAAAACGATAATGAAATTAATTACTTAATACATATTAAATAAGTAAATGTGTTCGTAATTATATCTATTTTGGTCTCATTTTATTCGGAAAAATATCATCAATATGTTGAACAAAATTTCAGATTATAAAAAATAAAATAAAAATATCGATGACAATTTTTCGACTGGTTTTTAAATATCTCGCTTGACTAACTTCGCGGTTGAAATGTCTCTTTTGTCCATGGTCAACTTTGTTCAGCAAAATATAAAGGCAAATCGTGGGTCTGGTCAATCGTGTTTCATGCTTCCTGAAGGTCGCAAATCGTATCTATGGTGGGCGACAAACATAGAGTTTATTGTACACGCATTCATAGTCGTAAGCGTGTGTAATTTGCATTAAAGACTGAATTTAAATTTGGTATAACTACTATTTATGTTACACATAATAAACAATAGAATAAGAAAAAAAAAACTATTCGATATTATAAGTTTCATTTTTAGAAGAGCAATATTGTTCTGCACTCGTTATATTTATATACGATAACATTAGATGCCACGTGAATATCATAGTTATATCGACCAAATCTTACAAAATTTAATAACCCGTCAAAAGCTAAGAAACCCTGAATACAACTATCGATTTTAATAGTAACGCTGATTATGCATGAAGAGAGTAACAATTTTCATTCTTAACTATAAACAGATACAAAGTAAATTTTTTCAAATTTCGACTAATTGTATATAATGTGATATAGCAATTGTTCGAAGTAAATAAATATTTATTATTTATGTGTGTAAATAATAAAATAAAAATATTTATTTATAAATAAATTGAATTTAAAATAAATAAATACTTTTTATTAAATGAATATGTATTGCAAAAAAATGTAGTCTAAATAACACGACGAACACAAACGTAGCTCTTTTTATTACGAAAACGCAATAAAACTGTCACATTAATTTGTAAGGTCCTGGGTATTGCTGCGTACGGAAAAGAGCAGAGAAAGACTACGTATACGTATGATTGTGTGCGGAGAGACAAGCGCTCTGTATTGTTTCGAGAAATTTAGGAAGGCGTTAGACAGCGTTTCGAATTGTCGTGGACTCAAGAAGCGTTCTGGTGACGTAGCAGACGGCCGTGTATGTGTGTGCAAAGTTGCGTTTTCCAAGATACGTTGAGCAGACAGACTTGTTTTCGAATTCGTACGCGTGTGAGTTAGAATTCAGTCACGTATGATTGCACTAAATGTTTTACATGCAATTTTTAAGTAGACTCAAGTAACTTTCTTTTCTTTCTGCAGACCATCCCTCGTCCTTGAAATCTGACACATCTAAGTGCAAATAATAGGCTGTACGCTACTTTATTCGGTATCAAGCTAGGAGTTGAAACAGTTCTATAAAACAAGGATCAAAGAACCTCTAAGAAAAACATAGAAAAAAGGATAATTTACTGCAGGAAAAAAAAGTTTTAGAATAAAAAGATAATGTTTAAGGAAAAAAGATAAATCTTAACATTTCTTGAAGGCATCCTGAAAAATTGAATCAACGACATTTCAGCGTTGGAAATGGATTTGTTCCAAAAGCAGAAAAATCGACAGCTGCGCCTAATCCTTAATGGCCAATCGGTGTGTACAGCATAAAGGCACACGACACCACTCTTACAGCTGCCGGAAGTACACATCTGCCAGGATCTACTAACCATGCCAAGGAGTTTGACTCACCTTGTATCTTTGCGCGTAATAGACAATGAAACTCGAAATATCGCTCTTAAGTCTGATCATCAGTAAGATAACCTCCATTTTACATTAAAATTTCCATAAATTTGTTAAAAATATTCATAAAAATGCTGTGCTATAAACTCGGCGTAAGGATATCATAAATATGTATGTTATCGGGAATGACATCTGGAAAAATGTAGTTCCCAATTTAACACTGCTCCTACAAAATATCCACGCATTGCATGAATTTGTAATGGAATCTCAATACTTTGATCAAATTGATAAAAAATGATCTAATCAAATTTCTTCGCGACTGTACTGTACGGATATACAATTTTTTTATTTATTTATTATATTTTAATTTATATTTAGTTTAATTATTTTAATTTATATTTTAATTATCTTATTTTCCTGTGTTAAAAATTTGTGGAAAATTTGAATAAGTGCAGTTTAATCGCTGGAATAAACCGATTTTATTATTTCCGGAGTAAATTTCTTTTACTTTCACAACAAGAACGCTACAATTATCGTACACATCTTATTGTATTTATAATTACATGATAGAATAATTAAACTAAATTTCACTTGAAATAATATACACTATCATACTCCGTAACATTAATAAAGTTTAAATAATTCCTGAAATACAGAAATTTGAATCACAAATTACATCCTTATCAAATGTTTTAATGTTGCAATTGATATATACTTACAGAATTAATTCCATCGAGGGCCTTTATAAAAATCTAAAATTTACGTTGCAAGATTGGTACAGAGAATAATAAGTAATGAGACTACATAAACGATTAAAATAATCAGTCTGTAATAATTTTCTATCCGGCCTCTTAAATAGTTTAACTACATAAATCAACGAATCCGTTTACATTCCTTATCTGCTCCTTTTCTTTTCATTGTCACTTATCGTATATCTAAACTTGTCGGGAGAAACATCAGTGTTTCTACTATTACATTCTCCGTACACTCCTATTTGCTAATGAATCTAAAGTTCGATATTTCATTGTCGATAGCCTAAACCGAACTACTTAACCCTTTTTTCGTACTTCTACCCCCACAGCTGACGAGGATAGCGCACCACCTGACGATTAATCCGAACAGCTGTTCTCTCCCCTTCGGACGCGAACCACCCGACTCCCCCGCTTTTCGTCCGGTACCTCTCCTCGAAAAAACCAAAACGATTTTCACGGAAACAAAAATAACCGAAAAACTTCCTGCTTTATTCTGCACGAACATTGGCATACAGCTACCCTATTATAATTTGGTCTCGTTCCTACTTCTCATAATTGTCCGACATTAACTCAGTATTTATCATTGCCCCCCTTTTGGGACGCTTGTTTTTTATTTATTCCTACCTAAGCAGTGAAACTCTTAATTTTTATCGTTGTACCTGAATGTTGTACTGACTGCTATCGAAGTTACCAGTTCAATAAAAATATTCTTTCTCTAATTAGCCTGCTGTAGGAAATGAATTAATTAGTGCATTATTTAGGTGCGCACTTCACTTTGACATATAATGGGTTAATGTTACTTTGACAATATTATTCATTTCAAAAAGACATAGTTCTGCTTTTATGATCCTTCGATAAAATTGTATTCATTAGATCCGAAATCTTGAATATTTATCACCAATTCAACTGGTGATTATTACCTATTTATAACAAAATATAAATAGTTAATATCATATCAAGTCTATTTAATCATTTATGCTGATCAAAATGTTATTATTATATACTGGCAATGTACTGCCTTTCTATGACTCGGTGCTTCGATTATATACCATTTAAATATACAGGAGGAAATGTCGTAAAAAACGTTATAACGTGTTTAATTGGCTAGAGCTTGTTAAGGAAGGTAGTAATATCTGGAATGGTTGGATAGCAATTAACAATAACAAAATGACATTTGAAGTTTACGGTGATTAGGATCATATAGAGTCCGACGATATGGTCTGTACGCCACTTGCGCGTAATTATAAAATTGCATAAACCGTGATTTCCCGGAGGAATGATAATTAAGAATGAAAACGGGATGTGGGTAATTCCTTTTTACACGATCTTGATGTAACATCATTTAGAAGAAAAATGTACGTTTCTTTTCACACAATTTACTTCGGTACAACACGGTCTGGTAAATTCAACATTTTGAAAATCTTCGCTCACACCTATTTCTAAAAAAACGTCTACGTACTCTTCTGGAAAATTGTGCTTAGTTACAAAAAAACCTTTAATGTTTAATTAATTTTATTTAAAATTTGAATGAAAGACAAAAACACATTTTAAAATAAATAATTTGTTTGTTTCTTACAACCTATCTAAACCTACCAAGTGACAAAAAATTGAATTCGATATATAACGTTTTAATTAATAATCGTTTTATATAACCGTGTTTCTTTAAATTGCTTTCGGTGCATAATAGTAACCGTTAGTCATTTGGGGCCAAAAACTAGAAGTATGTTGTAGTTTGATAAAATTAGAAAATCGGTTAAAAACAAAACAGAAATTAAAACAAAACTCATGTACATAATACTGTGCATGTTGTAGAAGATTTGCAGTAGGTTTAAGCACGTTAAAAACAAATAACTACTTCGACGTAGAATCTTTCAATTTCTTTAACAATAAATCTATCGAAGCGATCAAAATAACCGGTCGGTCGTTTCTTAGAAAAATTGCTGTACTTTGTAAGAGAGCATTCTTTGAGATTTTCCATGATTCTACCGCGGAGCGTGAATCATTCTATCGATCTATCGATATCTCGTCTTAATAGCCTTTTTCATTAAGCATATACATGGTGTACATAAATATGTCCAGAAAACGACTGGTAGATTTAGCTTTAAACAGATTCCATCTCCTTTATTGTATTGCTCGCCCTACCTTTTATGGTAAGAATATCGTAATCCAGTGTTCCATTTATGCGGTACGCCTCTTCGAGTAATTCACCATCCGTTAATGCAGATTCTTCGTACAGCGTACTTCGTAATCGAAAGCAGAATTAAGTGTACATAGATTCTTCCCTTAGTAACAGCGGCCTCGAATGCGGCGGATTATTTTTGCCGGACGAACGTCGAAGACAACAAAAGTACCTCGATGGGGCAGATGCATGGCATGTGCTACGAACCGACACCAGATGCCCCAGTGGCGTAGAGATCCCCGAGGCAAGCTGCCGATAAAGCAGCCGAGGGGATTCTTTTCAAGCTGGTCGCGTGCCGGTTAGACCTTTTCTGTGAATTCACACCGTGAGACTGAATTTGTACTGATATCTGCCTCGCCTGGTGCGAATCTCGTACGCCTCCAAAGCAGTATTTAGTATTTTGACCGCCAGTATCCTTACCTGTCTCTTCACATCTGTATCATGTGTGATACTAAACGATACAATTCTATAGTTACTACAGAGTGTTTTGGCTCTCATCCTATCGTAACAACGTGCTTCTCTCTATTCTCTTACAAACGATTCGCCATCGTGCTAAAGGATATATACTTACGTTGGTCAATTATCATGTTTAAACGTCCGAGCAGCGGATTACTGCTCAAACAACTTAAGTTTGTGTAACTTTGATTTGAGGAAAAAATTTCAAGAAATTAACGGAATAACATATTTTTCCACTCACGCCATTATATGTACATGGGACAGGTGATATCATCGTGTAAATCGTTATTAATACAGTCTCAAGAGCGGAAAAAAGTGATCGTGATGTCTAATCCATAATTCACCGCTGAAACCTTGAAACAATTTACCGTTAGATTCTGCGATGACTGAAATTTCACGTACATGTACAGATTAACGAACATGAGGTATAAAGAGTAGTGGGAAAGTATAAATTAACTTAGCGGTGGTTTATTTCTGGTCAATGTTATCTACAATGATGTATTGTAAAAGTAACAATAGTCGTGTATAAGTTAAAACGATATAATACATATGTACAGATTACGAGTCAATTTGACCAACACTATGAAGAAACGTTGCTTTCGGATTGTTGAAGAAATCGGTTAAAAATTCGATATCCTCATTCACCCCTTTTAAAGCACAAACTCTCTCCACATCAATCCAGACAAAAGGAAGTCTCCTTTGATACGTTTGATTCGAAGTTACTCGTCGATCGTGAGTCACGCGGATATATTTTTATTCCGATCTTTCTTAGCACGTTCCCTACCAAGCTCTAATTGAAAAAAACCGACGCTATAGCTCATGATTTTCTTCGTACACGCCACACGAAGCTCATTCTCGATTTATTGAATCGCTCTATATATTAACAACCGTGCTCAACACAAACCTCATTTATTCGCCTAATCATAAAATGGCCAATCAATGATGTCACACATACGTGACGCATGGTAGTGAACGTGCTAACGAATCGATCAAATGCCGAGATTAGAACCGACGTTTCTCGCGTGTAAGGAATGCCATATGTCTAATGTGCTCTAATTAATAATTTACCGACGTATGATCCTCCTAAAATCCTATACAGCCAACGTATCCCCGTTGCTTTGGACTAATCGCTTTATGTACAATTTTTAAGGGCTCGAACATCTCCACACCCTATCGTTGGCACTTAATCCATTTTTCCTTTCATATCATATACGTCTTTGACTCGAAGTATTTGCCAATATCTGAAATTACGTCTAAATGTCGCAGCGTATATTTTCGAAACGGGATGTCCGATACGCCACTTCGAGAAAGAACTCTATCGTACGCGTTGATTCAAAGTAATAGAACAACTTATCGAAGTGGCGATTCGGAGAAATGATATCAAATCAATAATTTGTCTATGTGCCAACGAAGCTCTTCCACTCAAATGTCTCCTTCTTCCATCAGCATTATCTTATACCCTTGCACCTTACGCGTATAGAAATAATCTACAAATTTGTTCTAGGTATACTTAATTCTGACTCTCTGGACGTGGTGCTATGCTTGACGTTCCTAATTAATTGAACAACCAGAAAATGCAGAACAATGGAAGTTCATTTCCTCATAAAGAGAGGACGGATACTCCAAAGAAAATCTTGATGCTAACCGAGAAACGCGTTTGTAACATTACGTTGAGAGCGAATCGTCGTTCATATCGATCCAGCGTATGAACATCCTCTCCGCCGTTTATTATGTAATGACATAAAAGAGGAGAGTGGATTAAAAAATTTAAACCGCATTATATCGATATTGACATTGTTGCTTCTTCGACGTGGAATAAATTTAACGTCCAATGGTTTGACTCGCCAAAACCTCACTATTCAAAACCGATAGAAAACATAAAATAAATAATAAAGATGAATAAAATATATAAACGCAAGATTATGGAAGATATTCATAATGCGTTGCGCAAGTTATTAATGGGACCTCAATGTATCGTGAAGGCAAACGTGTTCACATATCTGACACATCTTTTCCCAATTCGTAAATCGACTTGTGCCATTGAAAGTTAAGTTCATTCTAATTCCTTCTGGTCTTGGCGTCAAGTATTATAATCAAATCGTTTTTCAAATCACTCTCTTTTTTATGAGACTATCGCGACCCTCAAGAATTTAATGAAATACTAATCGCCGATTTAAAAAAAACGGAGATTTGTCCCGCTTTAATCAATGATTAGAAGATTAAATATATCTTCCATTAAAATTCCACCTGCTTGACAAAACGTAATAGACCTTACATATGTTCCATCCGCAACATATAACACACTTTTAATTGTCAATCGATAATTTCCGGTTGATATTTATCGAATCATCGACGCAAATGACGTGTTCGAATTGCACCCAAGGCAAGTACGATACTCGGAAACCGTAATTCGAATGGCAAGGACACTCGTCAAGTACAAATTCCCCAGAATCAATCGCAAGCATTAACTTTAAGTCCACTTTACGAGTACACACTAACAATGCGCCTGATAACACGCGTATTCTGTACAGATATGCCGCATCGACGAGAGCATTTTAATCGGAACAAAGCCACATACCTTTGACCGTGCCTCTTCTTTCTCCTTGGGGAAAGATGTTTTTAGACTTTAGAGTTTAGAGAGTTTAGGATAATACTGCTGTGAAAGTTACGATACAACGTGTCCGCGCGTTACTCAAAAACGCTTGTAAAATGATTTCGATATATCCTGTCTCTCCTGAAGGTCCTAGCTTGAGTTTCGTTTATGAGATACACGTCGAAAATAGTCCGAGAAGTCGCGGTGTGAAAACCACCCGATAAAATTGGTCAACGGATCCTCAATGGAGCGGTCACTGAAAGCTAGTCTACCCAACATTTAGAGGGGAAAAAAAAAAAAGGAACAGCTTGACCAGTTTGTACAATGGAAATTATGTTCCACGGTGTTTGCGTAAAACAATATCACGTCTCGTTTAAAGGTGTGCAAAAAAATATTCCAAAGTGCCCTATTCCTCTGCAAAGTCCTTACCCATGTTCCATTTACAGCATACACCTCAGAAATAGTTCGAGAAGTCGCGATGCAAAAAGTACCCAATTGATTCCGTCCAAGTAACACGTATCCAGACTCTAAGCACAACTTACGCGGTGTACTGCGCAAACGCGCGCTCTCTTTGCGAATCTAGATGGTTCTTCATGGCCACGACCGTAGGATGATGAGCCGGTAAGCCTTCGTCCTCCACGAGATATCTAAGCGCCTCCGTCGCGCATGCGTCCCAGCCGGCGGCCCAGGAACCGGGCACGTAGTCCTGATGATTCGAGTACCTCCCTTCCAAGGATTCCTCCAGGGTATCCATTCTAAGACGATGGTCCAAAAAATCGAACGGCTCGAAGTCCTTCGAGGAACGTGTCGCGCATTCCTGATGGCTCTGGTAAAGATTTCCAAAGGTAGATTTCGAACGATCGAAGGCACCTTGCTGCTGATGATTGCTCTCGTTCGTAGAATCACCGGTGGAGCGGTTGGTTAACGTGGTATCGGCTTGGCTCGACACGTAATCATGCTCGAAATAATTTGCCTCCTGCATCGTGTCCATACTCTCGACCTGGCGATCCCTAATGGTCTCGAAGCTGGATCGCGATCCCTGCGTAACCCTCGTAGTCGCGGTGGTTTGCTTCTGTTGGGAATACTTAAGCTCCTGTGCGAGGGAAGCGGCGAGTTGTTGGAGCAGTCTCACGTTCTCCTGTTCCTCCTCGTCCTCCTCGAACTCGTCCACGTCCACCTCCACGCCCTCGTCCTCCGAGGACGACGAGAACTCCTCGTTGTCCTCGTCCACCCCCAGCAGCGTCAACAACCTCTCCGCCGCATCTGAGCAACATGCAAGGTAGAAGATCTCCATTTATTTCATCAAATCGTGCTCCATCGTGCCTATAATATATCGATTTAAATTTCCATACGGCAAAGAAGTACATTACGATTTACAAAAAACTGATATTATATGTCGTAATGCGTGGATTAAGGTGTCAGGATATTGTGTAAAAGAAGAAGATAAGATCCTCCCACGATCTTTGTCGTAGCTGTAATAAAGTTTTGCTTTACGTAACATATCGGAGGATTTTTCCACTACACCAAATTGTTACGAAAAATTTTCATACGTATTTGTACGAACAATTGTAATTGTACTAGTACTTCACGGAAGACGAAAGCCACATTTGTGTAATTGTAATTTCAAAAGTAATGTGATTCAGCGTTTTCATATAATTAAAAATATTAAACATTACCGAGTTAATTTAAGAAAATCGTAATAGGATAGGCTTTCTGCGCACTTGAATTTTCTTCTATGCAAAAATGAAATTACGTAGGGGAAATGAGCTATACTTAGTAAGAGCAAACTGCAATTAAATAATAATTATTGGATGTATATCCCAAATGATAGACAATTAAGTCATCATCGAATGGAATTTCTGCGTAGAGTGACATTGACAGATTTAACACCAATGAACACTGTACTACCGTTGCACGCATCGAACTTAACCAAATAAGCGGAAATTGCCTTGCTTTTGATTGCTGCGTCCAAACACGTTAGGTATATCGACTAATACTTTGAGTTCAATAAATCAAAATTAGTTTGTCTGCATTTCAATTCTCTTAAACACAAAGACCAAAGTACGTAAACAATAGGTTATTTCTGAGCGTGTATGTAAAATGTGTAAAAACTACCGTATGTATTATATAAACTACACTTTTGAATGTAAATTACAGTAAATATAAACATGTGTGAGTGAGAATAAACTACACTTACTAACTGTGTATACGCGGCTATAGCTACGGTTACAATTATCATAGCTATAAACCTATTACCTTTGTCAGTTTTATTGAAATCTGCAAATGCTACAGCCGAGGATCTCCTTGTTCAGAAACATAATTTATCGTCCTATTACGTCACCACTCAAATTTTCATACAGCAAAAAAAGAGATTTCAATTTTCAATAAATAATACGCGGTCTAAAACACGGATAGATCGAGTACAAAACAAAAATTTACATCCTCGCAGAATCTTTATCATACTATATATCTTTATCATCTTTATTATACGTCTTTATCATACTGTAGTGGAGTTTTTTCCTTACATTTTAGACGATTTTACAATTTCATCAATTCGCAAAAATGTTATTACTTCCTGTACGAGAAAAACGGCATTCGTTTAAATATCAATTCAACGTAACGTTCAATCGTATCATCAATTTACACGTATCTTTCTCACAGCTGACCGCACATCCACTGATATAATTACGGTTACGATTGTCGTAGATACACGCCCATTACTCTGGCCAATTTCATTGAAATGCCATAACCATTGCTCCCTTCGTTAGAACGATACGATTCGTCATTCACGTTGTACACCGACGATCTATCGCACTCGGTTTTTCGATCCTGTGGGAATCCTACCCCCTCGGCATCCCATGGGAACTACCTGTCGCTACCCACCCCTTCATCCGGTCTGCGAATCCCCCAATTTCGCACGACTCTCTCTCCTCGTTTCATCTCTATCGATCGTACCTTTGTGTGCAATACGGTAAGCAGCGTATATACACTTGTGGTTGCTCGCACACTCTTGCGTGAAAAGTGGAAGGGTCGGTCGGTGTGCAAAACCCAGTTGGGGGTTACCTGTTCCTGGGAACGGGAGCAAATCCACGATCGACCCTGTTTGCGCGTATTTGTTCGCATAGTGGAATGGGTAGTAGCGGGAATTACATGCACCGATCTAATAAATAATTTTACAGCACCACCTAATGATTTACTACGATAATTACCAAAAAAGGATTTTATCCAGAAAATCTTATTTATGATATCGTTAATTAGGAATTTATCGTTACCATAAGTGATATCTAAGAATATCTTGTATAAAGTAGAATGATAAAATGTATTATACAGTACATAAATATGTTTTTTTATTGTTTAATATGCATATATTGCTGACGAACTCGTTAGTTGATATTTATACCTACTTTCCGAAAAATCCATCGTAAAAATAATACAAACTCGACTTAAAGTAGAAAAAGCCGTAAACAATTTTATGTTCTATGATTTATAATAATTATAACAGTAATTGTAACAGTAGTGATAAACGGTTGTTTTTGTCATTGCAATATATGGAGATTTATGTAGAACCGGCTGGAACAGAACACGTAATCCAGAATCAGAGGTAATGTATTTTAACAAGCAGAATCAGCGTATTTCAATGTACCACTGATTCAAAAGTTCTCCGCTATGTTACAATTTTCAATGCTCTTCTTTTTTTCTCTTTTTACCTGCCAGACTCTAAAGATTCCGGACGAGTCGAGAACGAGTTCTTTGTTTCTTTTTTCCTTTCTTTTTTTTTCCTTTTGACCGAGGAATCCCCCCAAAGATACCAATGCGACTCTTCTCGCCGGACGTTCCCACAGGGATACCGAGATTTAAATGTTTCCTTCCTATGGCCCCGCTTGCGAGGCGAGACGTGGGACTGGGTTAGGATAGGTAACGGTTTAAAGGGACAGAAACGATCTAAATCTATTTAAAACTATGGTTCACTGTCTATACATGGATGTGCAAATCACGTTTTCATATACGACTCATCTCATAAAATAATGTGCACTCTGTTGTAAATGCATTATATTCTTCTTCACACATTTCAAGATTTAACAGTGAACATATCATTTGCAATAATTAACTATGCACTTGTTGTGGTATTTTACGAGCAGCCTATTCACAGAGTTATCCTTTAATTCTCCATCTGGTCCTTTGGAGTAGAGTTCAATCGATCAAATCGACATTATCGTGTGGGAACAATAATATCTGGCCACTAATGCGTGGCTCAATAATTAAAGATTAATAATAGTTAAAGGTTAAGAAAATTAATAGTTTTCAATCGTTGTTATTATTATTGACTTTTATTTATTGAACCACGCATCAGTGGCCAAAAACGATTGGTTCCACACGGTAATGTAGATTCGATCGACTGAACTCTACTCCAAGAAGACCAGATGGAGGATTAAAGGATAACAGCGTGTGAATAGACTGCTGGTAGAAGACCACAACATATGTATCGTTAGAAATCGCCACGAGCCAGAGAGGTTAGGAGTACGTGAGTGACTAATCTGTAATAAGTTGGAAAGGGTTTTGTATAAATGAAAGAGAGTTGAAATGAATTAGTTGTATGCCAGGAAGCCTTTAATATACTATTATTTTATAAGATCGCAATGCAAATTCAACATAAAATAAAACTGTTTTCAACAGATAAGTGTTGTTTATTTTTTTGGTTCACTTGTCGAAGCAAGTAAAACAAATCGATATCCTCCAGTGGAACAGAGGTACAAGGTATTTTCAGGATTTTTCCGCGGCTAACAAGAAAACATATATGTACCTCTATATTCTTACAACGGCTATGCATTTATTTTATTTATGTCTAAAGCTAAGTCGAAAAAGCCACTCTACGCACACGAATATCCTCGCATTTGCAGCTATAAAAACCATAAGTAAATCGATCGTAATATACTTTGTCTTCTTTACACGTGCAAAATAAAATTGTGCATATACATACATCGAGAAAAGAGGATAAACTAATCAAGAAAAGGCAACCTGAGTGAGAGGTGGATTGGCACCGTGATCGTTTCTGCTCCCGAGAATTCGCATGTTCAAGATTTATCGGCTAGAGAAACGTACACATGCAAATTGAAAGGAGAAGAATAATTAGGGCCGGTCACTCAGTACGCATTTGAGCGAATCGTACAAGACGAAATGCTCGAAGTTAATTAAAACCAAAACTATCAGAGCGGTCAAAAGAACTAATCTACAACTTCTCAACGAAATTGTGCAACTTCCTGTAGGTGCACTTTTAACAAATTTTATCTGTCTTTGGAAAATCTTACACAATATACTCTATCTCTAAATTACAAAGATATAATTAAAGTGTGTAATAGTGGAACTTGGTATTCTGAATTACATACTTGTGAGACCAATATATAATGAGTCGTGAGTTTTAATTACCACGTATAGTCGGCGAAGAGTCGGCTACGCTGGTACCCAAGTTAACGAGACCTTCCAGACTCCCACTGTCGCCTCTGTAATCCATTATTGTATCCTAAAAAAAAAAGGTGAAACAGGAAAATCTATTCTCATTAAGAAAACAATTATTTTTCCAGATTACGAAATAATATTTTAGTTTTGTAAAAAAAAGGCTATTATCAGAAAGATTCATTTTTAGTCTCGTTATTAAAATTAATATTTATTTTATAAGTATTACGAAAATACACAGCGAAAATGACTCAGAAAATAAACATTTGAGAAACATAAGTTATGAAGAATATTTTATTAACTAAATTACAATTAACATCATAGCCAGTTAAAATAAAGAAAATGAAGTTTACAGAATCTCTACTAAAATCACGTTTTTAAATATTAACCACGCGTAGGCTAATATATTAATTTCATAACAATTTTTGGTATGGACTTACACCGAGTTAAACTTGCGATTTTTATAAACCTTTAATAGCAAATACCAATGCTCATTACCCAACATACATATTTATATGCTGTACATAACAATTTGTACGAATATTTCCAACTTTCTTGCCGATTTTGCTACCGAGTGGGCGGTTTATGGCCGACCTTGGATGTTCCCAAATTTCGAAAATTTATTGCAACCACCCAGAGGATGACCGGCCGGCCTGACTGCACGAGTATAAATGCGCATCAACAAAGTGCCTACACGTGCATACGTATACCTAATGACCCACTGACGGTAGCAATATACCGAAACGAAATTTCCGATGGTAAATTATTGTACCTCCCTGGCTATTCTCTGTGGCTTCCATCAACCTTCCCTTTCAGGTGCAACAATGGCCATTCGGAGGGGCCCAATTTTATGGCAACTCGGCCCTGGCCTGTCTCTTTCTTTCTCTATTTTCCATTTCGGTGGCATAAAAATCGAGAATCAACGTAGGGTTAACGGAGAATTCGTAGGAAAGTTTGCGGCACCAAAAAATTCGCGCCATATAAGGGTAGACGGTCTTTTCGTACGGAGAGAAAGTGAAACGATGAAGAAAGTTCGGGCATAGATTAAAGGAAATATTACGGACAAACAGCCAAGGACGTACGGTGAAACTGTTCTACGTCCTAAATAAAAACCTATCGCGACTCGATAAATAGGGTATTTATCCTTATCGTTTACCCTCTGACAGACCATGAATTGGCTTTTTACCGACGGCGTTTATCAATAGGCAGCCTATTAATCGGTTTTATTCTCAGTGCCACTATGAATGTATGTTAGCCAAGGCTTGCTTTCTAGTGGCATTGCTTTATACTTTATATTACTAATAATAACTAAACACGACACCATCAACATGCAAATAAGGTTCATATTCTTGTTTAAGCCTTAAAAGCGTTCTGTAACTGAAAACAAATTTGCCCACGCAATAAACGAAAGCAAATCAGTATTACCACAGAATCTGGACTCGAATTAATTGATCTATCTTATATACCCATTTAATTCCAAAGTATAAGTGACATGTTAATTAATTGTCGAGGGAACACTATGTTACGTTTGCATAAACATTAAGTGATATAATACTGGATATACACATAAAGAGATACCTCACAATTATCATATGAAATTGTCAAAATTCACTTTCCTATTCTAACATCGTTTTTCTCTCAGGATTATACATGCTATACTTATTACATAATTGCGCCATTGATTTGTCAAATTGATATATCCACGAAATAAAAAGCAGGAAAAACTGATAAACACAATTATTTAATATATACTATTGCATAAATGTAATCAATTATATAAATTCTTATACGCATTTTAATTTGATAATTGCAATAATTTTACAAATTACAACAATTTACTTACAGTATGAAAATAATTTCATTCTCTTCGAAAATAAGTGATTCGACAGCTTGTCATTTTGTAATGTTAAGCTTAATTATTAAAGAAATTAATATTAAACAAAAAAAACTAAGCATCAATCAAGTTATTTGATACTACAATTTTTTTAAATTCTAGCTGTGGAGTTAATCGCTTTAGGCTATAAGCGGCTTGACCGTTATCTGTTTCATGAATTATGTTTGTACATATGTCCAGGCAAATAATTATCTGAGTAAAATAGCTTTTGTCTGAATAACTACACTTAAGTAATATTGAAATTGTAAATGATCATATTATTTACTATGGGTTTGATTAACCACATAGTATCTACCTGAATTCTTTTTTATTTACCATATTTATTAACAGGCCCGTAAATAGAATTTTGTTTTGGGGAGGACAGATTCAAATAATTTGTTTAATACTTCATTAAATAGAAAATCAATAATTCACCTTCATAATTGTATTATTGTATTATATTATAAATGGATAAAAAGTAGACATATAGCCAGATATAGGTTAGATTAACATATATGTTTTAATTTTATTTCATCGGTTTTTATGTTGCAGTTAGGGGTGGGGGGAGGGAATGACAATTCAGACAAAGCCCTCTCTCCACCAGTTACGGCCCTATATATAAATATATCAGTATTACCGAACAAAAATACGTCATTGGGAATGTAAGCTTAGATTAGCTAGCTTTAAACGCCAATAAAGTATTCATGAAGAAAAGTCCAAGCATATGTATCAAGAGTAAAAGCATATAAAGGTATTTTTAAAGATATACACGCACATTAACTCACATAAATTGATTGCATGAAGAATTAAAAGAGAATACTATGTGACCAACAATGCGACCGTCAAATACTATTAGCCTAAAAATATATTAGATAAATATAAATAGGTCTGAAAAAGCTATTCACCCAGCCAGTACCTGTGCTGTCAAAAAACTATTTTCCTCAAATAACTACTCGCACACAACATCTATAAATTTTGTATATGACAGACGTTCCAGAATGATAAGGCTAGGATATATATTGATAACAATTTCAGATAGAAATAAAGTATTCGTAGAAAAAAAATTGAATGATAATTATCATCGTTATAATATTGTTATTATGACGTATACAAGTTTGAAGAGTGCTACATTTTTCAATATGTAATACCTTATTCTATTTAATGTTCTTATACACTATTTACTCTATTATAGAGTATCAAGAAAAAAAAAACAATAATCACTAAAATACAACCCGAATTACTGCGGCAAATATTAAACAATAACTACTTATCTACTCATAAATAAAGCACTTATTCTGAAAAATCTTTATAACACTAATGTAAGAATTACAATTTAATATGACTCATCACTTTTCATTACAATACAATAATAAGTAAGAAAAGATAGAAAATATTGTTTATTGCAATACCTATTACATTGCGTTTAATCAGTACAATACTTGTTATAGCAATAAATTGTCATAATCTCTATATATATGTCGCATAATGGATGAGAACATATCAACGTTCGAATATGCACCGCAGGTGTATTGAAAATGCGTGCCTATTAATCACGGTATAAATGACGATTTAAACAGCACTCTGCATAATATCTATTTATATGCGAATACTTAAACAGATCATATTCGCACATCTCATAATTAAGTCATCGAAAAATTCCTATATCGATGAATGTTCAGAAAAAGATGAGTATTGAATGGATTCATGCATATGTATATGCAATCGAATTCTCGTTATATTATATATTCCAGGTGTAAATGGAGCTCATTATATTAGCTATGCTCGCAAATACTCCAATATTAATGTGTACATAAAGTCTTACAATTAACGTCACGCAAAGTTATTAAACAAGATATAACACCGCCAGAGTGTACACACAAGAATGTAAAACAATTATTAATACTTTCACATATACCAGATTCGGCTAATACGCGAGCATATGTATATAACAAATTGTTTTTTTTCTATGTATCAGGTATTTCAGAATGTATTTTTAATCGCATTAAAGTAATTTTAAAAAATAACACTCTCCGTAATTACACAAAGAATAGCAAATGCATAGACTTCATAATTTTATAATTATCACGCATACATGCAGAGAAAAATATTGCTATTATTCTTATTTATGGCGGCCTTTGAAAATTTTTAGGTCATCAATGCGGTCGGCGATGCAATTTCGGTGGCCGGCCCTGACATACACGATACTTTGGTACTAAAAGAATTTGCAAAACTGTTATGTAAATGCTATCGAAGTACCTATGCGTCAATGTAAAATGAGATATAATTTCTTTACTTACGTAGCAATTTGGAAAATAAAGAATTTACAAAACTGTTATACATACTCCATCGTAGTGTATATGCAAAAATGTAAACTGAGGATGAATATTATAATACACACAATATTTAAAAATTGAAAAAATAACCTTTCAAATCTAGATTTCCTCAAAAGCAATTTATAATTGAAATGCACCAAGGCATTCCTTTAAATGGGTGAATGTCGAAGAACAGGGTCATTGAGCAAATGCACGTCAATCCAGAGGAAAATGTAATTCGAGGCCTAACTCATTAGGATAACTCGAAATAACCGAATGATCGCCGGAACCGCAGAAATTGTTTCTCTGCCAAGATGGAAGATTAAAATAAACACGCGAGAAAACCGAAGTAATTACGGACCATTCGTTAAACTTCCATACATGCGGGCGCACATGAACATACGTAGCTTACCGAGTTGAACTAAATCAAATAGATACATCGCCAATTTTACAGTCCGGTCGTACGAGCTTGATGCGCAAATGGAAATTGAATGCAAATGTCTGATAACCAATAAGTACGTCCGTCTCGATCTCTCTTTACAAGTAAGCATTATTGGTTCAATTTTTTACGTTTTATTACATGTCAAACGGGAAGAATTTAACGTGGTTATGACTAGACGTAGCGAGCGGATAATAATCGTACTTAATGGAACGAACTGAACCGAGTGAAGGCAATTGCAAGTAAACAAAACGATGGACATTTATTTGCAGATAATTCTGCTAAATGAGAAGAGCACGCGATAAAAAAACGTTTCTTCCGTCGATAATCTTCTTACACATTCCATCCGATAGTATTGTTAGAACTAGTTAATAAAATTGATTGCAACGAATTCATAAACAAATTCCTAAACACTCGTAAAATATGTGATAATAACCTTTATTTTTATAATGATTACCATGCAATCAATTGTATGAGTCGTCCGCGGGCCAAAACGATTAACTCTACTTTTGGATTTTTTTAAATTTTAGTTCTAAGACACATGAGTGACACTTAACTTATTTAACGAGTAATAGCTAACGTTTAAAATGAATTTCCTTAATAATTAAGCTTAACATCATTGAAAGATCCAAATTTTATAGCCGTTAAATTACATATACATTTCTTTTAGTCTCCATTCTCTAAAATAAAACATTGCCATAATGCAATGCAAACTTTTATAGAATGTGAGTAATGACTTTTTTTATACCACGGTAATAATTTTAAATTTTAAACGAAATTTATCAAAAATCAATGTATATAACTTTTTCAGTTTTGTCTCCTTTTTCTTGCATGAAGTTAATCGATATAGTAAATAAACAGTTTATATCAATAGTAGAACTACCGAAGCACTCAAAATCAGTGATTGACAGGGTTAATAATTTCTTTAAAAAATCCTAACGCTTTATGACAATGCATTTTCTGAAATATTTTATGATTATCAGTATTTGCAGTATTTAGGTCGTCATATTCGTTTATCGACATTTTGTTTTGACCTGTTTTTTTTTAGATATTCTTAATATTCTAAATATGTCTTGAAATTATTACTATGTTATTAATATGTCTTGATACTTATCATATCAAGCTTTATCCTCAACACCGAAAATAATTTTTGATTGAAAAATCCTACGGTAGCAATTTTATATAAAATTTTGGTGAAATATTGCAATTCGCAAAATCTTATATTTTCCCTTAAAACCTTGAAAGTTATCATTCGGAGCATACTGCTATTTATCTCTAATATGTATTCAGTATAATTAACAAAGGATATTTGTAGAGCGAAAGATAATTGTGCAAGCGTTGCACTGTTATACGTAGTTCCGTGCTTCTATGCACGTATAAATAAGGAGAACACGGAATATACAAAACAGCCCAAGCTTTAACCGCCAAAAATATATTTCAACCCTCTACAACTTATGGTTGCTTCCGAGTACCATTTCTATCACGTATTTTGCGCAAAATGGGGATTTACGAATCATTGTAAATCAAAAAGCTATCCTACGGACACCAAATAAAGTGTTGTTAAATGTACCTGCTCTTTATTTTCCCGTTTTACATATTTACAAACAACTTAAAATTAAAATGTGACAGAAACATTTAAATCCAGAAGACATTTAGGTTAAAGAGGATTAAAGCTACTCATTTTATAAGAAATTATTACACTGGTCTACAATCAATATCTATCCAAGTTAAAAATATTTAATACCTATTCATTTCAATGTGAAATAAATGAATATAATGTGTAAAATGTTTACTCGGCTCTCATTCCCTTCAAAAGCAGAAATTAATTTTATGATAGAGAGAAATTTTTGCAATGTTGGTCATTTTATTATTGTTACAAATATAAGCTGGCGATACTGAGTATGTCATATTTTGTTCCTAGAAAAGCCATTTTGCTTATATAAATGTCCTTTGTTATGCTTAAAAAATGTATCTACTCTTCTATCTCGGAGCTAACAAAAAAATTCTGAGGTTATATACTCGTTCTTCGATCTCAATTTGGTTGGAATTGACTATATTTATAGGGGATAAAGACAACATTCATTTTTTTGTAGACCAGTGTAATCTGATCGTCTCCTACACAAAAAAAAGTACGGCGTGACGTATTGAAGAAGGGTGATTTTTTAATCGTTCATTGTCAATTAATCCGTGGTTATTAGTGATCTAACACAAACAGACTTTTTACGAAAATTCCACATACGCTCGATTGCCGATACGGTGCGTTCAGGCAATGTCGAAGACTTGAAAAGTGACTCCGACTTTTCTACCAGATTGAATTCCAAGAATAATTCAATGCTTTAAAGGAACACAAACTTCGCAGAAAAGTTAGCTACGAGGAGGACAAAGTTGGCGGCTGCGAAATGAGATTCTATTTGAAATTTAAATTGACTTTGATATTTCACCGAGATCGAAAATGAAATGACTCGCATCGGGAGAGTTGAAGTTAAGGGGAATGATAAAAGTAACGTGAAATGTAAAATCGAGAAACAAATAATCGAGTATGACAGAAAGAAATGGTAATATACTTTTTACTAATTTTTGCAATATCTAATGTTCCCTTACTTTTAACACAGCAACACATGCCAGTCTTATTTCAATTCTCCAAAAATTACTTACGATAGAACAGAGATACCCGAAAATTGCACAACAATTCTTCAAAAATTAGGATACAAACGTGAAATTTTAACAACAATTTAAAAATTCTTTTACAACACCAACGTGTGATTAATATACAGATTAAAAAAATATACTCGTAATAATGTACTGGTATAAAAATATGCTAGCATAGATTACATAAACTACCATAAGAGTCATTCCTAATAATGGAAATTTACGGTAATAATGTCATAGATAATGATTATGAATCCTGTAGTATGATATTCTTGTACAGAGATCTACTATAAAGAAATGAAACAGCGGCAAACCGACAATTACGAGTTCACAAAAAGAACATGATCAGCGCAAATACATGAGATATTTCAACGTTGCCCGACACAAAAAACTACGAAGCTTACAAATGGTACCTGTGTCTCAGCCCGCACCGATCTCAATGAAATCAAACAAATGAATAGATTTATATCTACATGCGCAACCGTAATGACAGCGGTATATAATCAACTATAAGAATATACATGTAAAATTTTATAAAATCATGTATGTCGGTAAATTTGGATAATGAAGTGATTTTTTATCCCAGGTTTACATTTTATTACAGAAAGTTTTATTGGTCACATTTTCAGAAAAACAAATAAATTACATATTATGAAATGTTATAGAAATGTAGATTCTTCCTACAAATTTACTTGAATTACCTACATGTATTTTTCTCTTATCGAAAAAAAAAAAAGAAATCGATGAAAGACGTGACAGACGCTTCTGAGAGAACGTAATTTTTAGACATTATCCAAAACGTCCACAATATATTCAACCTGAGCAAATAAAAATCATACATGTAATTTATTTCGAGTATTATATCTATTGATACGATAGATTGATTCAATATGATGTAACTAATTTGCAAAAATGTTAATTGCTTCAAGATTGTCATATTGCGCAACGATTAGAATCCGTATACACCAAAAAAGAGCATTACGATTTGCACAGAATTAACATTATGTGTAATAAAACACGGCTTAATGTAAGCAGAAGATTATGTTCAAGAGAAATAGTATTGTACAACATATATCACATCTGTAATAAAGATTTAATGCATGTAGCACATTAGGCGACTTTACAACTGCACCGAGTCGTTGCGGAAAGTTTTTATCTCTCGTGCAGATCGACAAAGCGCAATTCTAATCGTATTGTTACTTCCCGCGAGACAAAAACGGCATTCGTGTAATTATCACTTAAAAAATGCTCTGAAAGATGCGATACTAGATTAATTCAATAAAAACTCAAAGATATATTTTTCATGAAAACATGTGTCCGTAAACGAGACTATTTTCGATACCAATGATTCAACTATTAATGACAGATATATTTAGTTGTACTAAATATGTCTAAAGAAAAGGGGCGCAAAGAAGGAATATCGATAAACTAATATATTGATTCATACGCAGTAAGAAAATTATTTTAGAATTTTTCAAAGAAATGATTGACCGGCCTGGTAGAATTAATGTTAAATGTGAAAACGATACTACGTATAAGAGATCAGTTCCTTCTAGTAAAAACAAATTACGCTTAAATAAAAATTATTGGACATATATTCCAAATAATTAACAACAATTCAATTATCAGCAGAGATTGGAATGTGGTGAATTGAGATTGGAAGATGGAACACCAATAAACGCCGGGCTATAGTTAAACGCACAGAACTTAACCGAACAAGCGGAGCGTACCGACAAGCTTCTGATTACCGTCTCCAAACACGTTAAATACGTCACTAACATTTTTCCTCATCACGATCGATGCTTTAGCCTATATGTCACATAACCTTTAAATAGTCCCCGAGTAACTACGGTAGCAGCCATAGCACATAAAAAATAATCTAAAACGTCTTTCACGGACATCGTGCAAATGTAAGCGCGTACTTGATTCATCATCTATTACATACCTCCGACAAGGCGTCTTCCATCATATCGCTGGTATCTCTCATGACTTCCAATGAAAACTAGCACCGACAACAATCACTCACCACCCACGATATATTCCTTTCCTCTTTCTGTCTTCCTCTCTTTCTCTCTCCCTCTCACCCACCTCTCTCTCTCTTCCCCTCACCCACTCCTTCTCCCTCTCACACGTTATCTACGCTCGTTCGCGTCTTTCCCTCTTCCGCTATCTCTGCCTTCGCCGTGGTACAAAACGCGATGAAGAAAAACGATATGCCCGTAAAAAAAAGAAGGCACAGCGATGAGCCCAAAACGTAACGTTCTCACAGCGGGTGTCCAATACTGTCACAAACACATTTTTACTGTATTTCGCCCCCTCCCCGCCCGCCCTGTTGTTGATCGCGTTCTCCTCGTTCAACGTACGTAACCTCGGTGGATCGATCGTATCGCAACGTGTCACTTCTATCCCTCCCTTTCGCGCACTTAGCCTCCACAGAATCTTGCCCGGAAAATATGGCTATCGGCGATGCACGTACTTTTTCGACAAGAGCCAAAAGAGATGAGCCAATATTGCACGTCCCTTCTTACTGTACGGTTCTTACGCGAAATGTTTCGATCGGTTCCTCGAGCGTGACAGGCTATAGAAGCTCGCAAGGCGGCGATCCATCGAACTGCGCGCCTTTGGATGCACTGCCGAATGCTGTCAGGTATCGTGGAGACAGCAGGTCGAGACGCCAGCAGGCAGACCTGCCTCCATGACAGTATTCTCTCTCTCTCTTTTTCTCTCCCTCTTTCTCGTTCGCTCACTCGCTCGCTCCCTCCCTCCCTCTTACTCACTCATTCACTCACTCTCTCTCGCCTTTTCTCTCTCTCGTTCTTTCCACTCCTACCACGCGGTAACTGCAGCTGCTGGTTTCCCCTTCCTTTCTGGGTGCCTCGTGCACTCCCGATATTTCCCCTGGACCCAGCCAAACGCCTATTCCTCCACCACGGCCTTTTTATCCTCGCCGCAATAATTTGGAATGCGCGCTAGTCGCAATCTAAGACGACTGGCCAATCGGCATGGCGCTTCACAATTGTCCCGGCGGTCGATCAGATCACCGATTGGCTGAGAATTCACATTGTGTTCGTATGCACAAACTGACTCGGCTAGGCGTTATACTCAGGGATACTAAATTAAAATTGATGCGATTCATTTTCTTGCTCATTTATTCCATTTGCTTCATTTTTCAATACCGATTCGTAAGGTTATTTGCGATGAACCTACGAATTTTTTAACAAGTAGATTACAAATTTCAACTAAGATGTACATATCGTTTGCAAAATTATTCTATAGATGATCGGTTGAATTTGAAGTCGGTTCTTCTGCGTGGAATCTCCTGCTTATGTTCAATATACCAGCAAAACTAATTTTTGTTACTTTCTTTGCATACAAGAAAAGACCTTGATATTGTGCAATAAAATGTGACAGTACTATTATCGGCATGCAAATGAGAAACCAAGTATCAATGTAACACGATTAAATCGGAAATAAGTGTTATCTTAATTAAAATAACGGTGCGTTATAACCATTCGCGTATTGAGGAATGATACGAACATTATTAGCTTTTGGTTTAATACGAATCACAAACATCTGCTCGATAATTGCTGCACCTGTTTAAGTAACAACAAAGACCATTTTATCAGCTCTTGCTATGCAGTTTATGAGGTCAAGAGTAATTACAATGCAACGGAATTGTATCATAATGTTTTGGGAATTTTATCCGCGTATCATTCGCAACACTGATGATTTTCGCGTTAGAGTTAAACACCAAATGGGCTTTCAGGTACTAGAGAGCGGTCCGAGCGAGTTGGATGAGGGCAACGACGCAGACGAACAGCTGCTATTTCACCTGTTCGATATATTATTTAAATGCTTCACCTGCCGCGATCTCGAGATACCGCAAGATAAGGGCCAACATTTCCTGCTTTACTCCAGAGTATTGCTTTAAATTTTCTGCATCCTTTTTTGGAATTCAAATTGTCTATCTGTACATTTCAGTTTTGGCATCACTCACATCGATATATTTTTATCTTTTAATCGGTGTCCGCGTAAAATAACATATTTATTTGCAGGATACACTAATTCGACATCATTTACCGCTTCTTGTAACGCTTAATATATATTCCAAACATACTTTTTTTTAAATAAAATACAGCATTTTAGATAAATCGAACATTCTTAATTATGATTGGTCTTAGTCAGTTACTATTTCTCTGTCATACTCAATGAATATGAAAAATAAAGATTTTAATTCGGGAAAAGAAATACTTTGGCAACATTAAAATTTCTCTCATTAATCGCTACACTAATTAGCACTATTCCAGCAACGTTATAGAAATGTTACTCGACCATCTATACCAGCAGTTATTGGGCTCATTTTCTTCATATATTTAACTAAATGATCTATGTCCAAAGTGCCGATCTCGTGATTTCTACTGTGAGTCTTAAAGATTGTATAACCATCGCCACCGGTAACTAAAAACGATACAACTGCAATTCTGTACCATTTTTCGTCTACCACGTCTTCAAACTTCGGAATATCGCAATCTCGGCATCTGTGAAATAATTCCAGGCTTATCCATCTTGCATCATGTTTAGCAACAAATGTAAAAAAAATATGATAGAGAGCGCAATTCTGGAGCTGATATAGTGTACGCTTATCGTCATGATTCTGGTATAGTGTTTTGTTGTGTGTACTTGGTGTATTGTTATGATACTAGTAAAAAAGTAAATTATTTTGAAGAGAGTGTAAACCGAGTGACGAGAATTTCATCTGGGTACGATATTATCACAATTGGTAAAGCGTACACTACACTGGCATCCAATTTCTTTATAAATACATAAATAACAATTTTCTGAATAACACTTCCAATAAATAAAAATGAAATTACATATTACCTGATCTTTACGTCGATCACATGTCTTGTTTCACCTTCTATCTTATAGGTCACCTTCAGACCAGACCATACTAAAATTCCCTCTACCTGTAATATCTACAAAAATATTCAGAATTTAATTGTTCCTTAGCTTCCAAAGAAGTTGCATTTATGAATTTTCAAATGTTAGGCGCACCTGTGAAAGGCAACGCAAATTTCACATTTGTTAAAACGGTTATCTATAACGAGGCGCGCTTTAAAACTACCGGTTGTAAAATAATATATCGGCTCATTCTTAACTTTTACCTCCTTTAATTTTTTCTTTTTCACAGAACTCAAAGTAGCAAAATCACAAAAAAGGCTTTTTTTATCCTTTACTTTAGTCAATTTTCAGACTACTATATCGGTAAAAATATTTGCTAGATGAAATAATTATCAATAAACTGTTAGCATATCAGGTCGATAAAGTGTTTGTTGTTAAAAATACTACTTAAAATCACAATTCCTTTGCACCAATATAACACTTTGATGCAAAGAATCCACGTTTCGTGTATCAGTAATTAGGTTGCACGAAGAAACAAGATCGTGATAAACGTTGTAAAATGTAATTATTAGCAAAGATTATTCACTTTTTCACTTTTCTAGTCTTACGTTATATAATCGATTGAAACCGGTTTTAATAATTAATGAGTACGTGTTATAATATTTTATAAAAGCACGTTTTCCTTTTTTGTAAAAGAAATCTCTGCAAAAAGAAGTAGGTCATATTGTTGAGATACTAATAGAAATTAAAGAACTACCTGTTTAATAGCTGTGCCGTTTAATTCAATTGTATCCCACGTGTTCTCAAAAGGTTGAGCTATTGCAACATCCGCGTAAGTAATATCAGGAGGGTTCTTCTGAATAGAAGAGCGTAATCCTCCCGGATTTATACAAGCCACTGATGCATAAGTCCAGTACGTTCTATTTTCTGCCTTCTCTACGTACTAAAATCGGTCAATAATTAGGCTACTGCGACAAATATAAAAACGTGAAAAGTATGTAAGAAATTAATATTAAATGAGTTACATACGGTGTCAACCATTGCATCTGTTACCAAATTACCAAAATTGCACTCCCTTTTTCGACATCTATGATCAAGAAAAACTTTAGTTTGAGCAACTTTGGTTAATGCTACATTATCCACGTCTACTTGCCAAGGTTGTAACGCTTGCAGAATACCTGGATCTTTAAAATATACATTTAGTGCATAAAATGAACATGATAGCATACAAAATAAAATAATCAAATCTCTTTCGTCTTCTGCTACAACAATTATGATACTTGTCACATTTGTATATATTTTTTTATTTTCTATCAATGGATAGATAGATATTTTCGAGTTTTCACTAGAGCATTTCTACATCTCATTACTAGTCGCTATATCTTCCTTTGCTGATAACACGGATAATATTATCATAGTTTCCAATACTTGTATAATACACATTGCACGAGAACATTAATCAAGAATGAATAAGCAATGGAACGTCTACGCCTGCTGAAAGCAACTTTAAACATTTGCGATAACAACCATAATCTGATAATATATAGTTTGAACATGCACGCATACAAATAGTTTACATTCCACATGCTTCATTTTATATGCAATTATGATACCACATAAAACATATGTTTATAGATTGGATATATAATCGAGTGCTTCAATATAAATCCACGAAGTTAATGCAACGAAAAAAAATGCAAAGTGTAACTACATTATGTAACTTTATATATCTTGAATTAATAAAACCTTATATATATAATTTGATGCATTACCTTCCTCTACGGAATAATCCAGAAGAATAGGATTACCATCCCAGTCAATTACTTCACCCTCATTATCAAACCAAACTGTTAAGTTACCTAAATACCTGAAAGAACAAAGGGTTAACGTATATATGTCTAAGTATTCAAAATTAAGGCCGAATACAAACTTTGTATAAGCAGCCGCTTGGACAATCAGAACAGTTCTGTTTGTTCCTTCCTGAGTCACGACAACGGGATATTCGTCTACAGGGTGATCAATGAAAGGAGGTGGGCCTGGTAAATAATTATTGCTTTTAACAATCACGTATGCATCTATGCGTTACATATCCAAATATGTGCACGAGCATATTACGATATGTTTCTTCGTTAATTAAATATTTTCCTTAATTAAGTGATATCTTGTTTTGTTAAAGAGCGTAAAAATAAATCAACCTGAGTATAAAAATGAATGTGAGTGTCCTCCTACGATGACGTCTACTAAAGGACACCTTGCAGCCATAATTCTATCTATATCTAAGCCAGCATGACTTAATACAACAATGATATCGATTCCTTGCGATCGCAGCTTCTGTGCCTCACTATTGACTGTCTCCACTTCGTCCAAAAATCTCAACTTTTCTGTGTTTGCAATAGTCTAACAAGTTACAATACTGAATTAAGTATAATACAGAATCTAAGTCTCGTAACAATAATTTTCGTAACGATGATGTAAAAGGAAAATATGAAATATTTGGAGTAAGTACGAAAAAAATTTGTAAAGTGATTAAGGGAGTTATTACATACGTTTGTAGTTGATAAGATGATACCAATAACACCGATTTTGGTACCATTTCTGTCTATGATCGTACTATTTTTATAAAGACCCTGATAATGGAAAAAGCTTGGTTAAGAGAACAATATTATTTAAATAATAATAATGTATATCTAACAAAGATGTAATTAAAATAATAAAAACAACGAACAAACCTGTATTCTAGGCTCCTCGCTGTCATCTATGTTAGCTAATACCACTGGTGCCTTTACCATCTTTAAAAAAGGTACAAGTCCATCGATCTTGTTATCAAATTCGTGATTTCCGATTGTCTAAACAAAAAAGAAAATATCTGCGCAGTGGTAATACATAATCCATTAAAAAAGGGAAATATATAAAAACTATTAAAAAATCACTTTAATTAACAAAATGAAAAGAAGTACAAGAAAGTGTATCGTTTTTATTTTATCTAATGCTTATAACTGAATAAATATTTATTGGACATTGGAATTTGCATCGCATAATAAGAGTATGTCGTTTAAAAACATGTTTAAATCGTCAAATGTTTAAAACACAATTTCAGAGTATTATAATCGTAAAGCAAAATTTTGTCGTTGATAAAAGAATTTGTGATAATAATGGAGGAAAATACTTCTGAATCCTGCAGTATTTTTTTCTACCTAATGAATATTGCGGTTCTGACAAGAACATAACATACTAAATTGAGTTTGACGTGACATTTTATACCAAGCATGTTAGCGTTAAAATGCATGAGAACTATTTATCGTCTTTATATTTCCTACATATAATATAGTTTTGCATTATTTTATTAGTTACCATAGCATCATGCGGCAACATGTTCATGAAAGTAGCCGTAACGTTCCAGCGATGGACATTGTACCAAAGCGTTCCTTGGAAATGATCTCCTGCATTCAAAAATACCGCGTTCGGTCGTTCTTCTTTTAACCGATTTACTGCCGTGTAAACCCTAGCGATTCCTCCTACGCAATCGTACTTTTGATGACACGTACCGGAAGTAGGCCCGGTTTCCTGAAATCTAAGTAATACTGTGCTTTGGCTTATTGTATGTATGTATGTATGTTATGTTTATAGCGGCATCGATTACTGAGACCATTAGCCGCCTTTGGCTTATTCAAAACTAACTTAAAAATAAGCTAAAGCTAAAGTCTTTCACAGAATAAATATTATTATGCTATTCTGTATAAGATTTTTTATTTATTCATGTTGCAAATACATATCAAATATTTGAGTTTTATAGTGAATATTACATACAATATTCCATAAACATATTTATACTTGCGTCTCCAATGAAATTTGTTTTACAAATATTACCTAAAGGTAAAAATTCTAGTCGCGAGCGCACAGCATTGTTAGTTTTGTGATCACTATTGTGTGACCATCGCAATTACTGCAAACGACAATCAACGCTTTTAACGACGGCGCAATACCTAAAAGTCACGCGTTGACGTTCGTTAAACTACGTAATCAGAAAGGCCACGAAACAACGATAGAAAAAGAAACGAATGGTTGAAGGCCTACCGCGATTAACTCAAATGATTTTAGCTCTGACCCTGAGATTTCTCTTAGCTCCTCCAATGGACATTATAAGGAATATTGTCCCCGCGGGTATCAAATCTGTTTTGTAGTGAACATGTATTTACGGGGCCACACGACTGTTACCCGCCATGAGACTGTACTTCTCTATATACCTTAACAAATTTGGTAAGCTGCATGACGAAAGGCATGTACGAAAGGCCTTGAATAACTTAATTCACAATCCGTATAGCTTCAAGACTTAAAATAGTTTTGAAGCCCATACGTTCCCAACGCAATGTCGCTGATCATTTTTTTCTCATTCAAAGGCTATACCTTTTTAGCGGAAATATTAGAGACAAATATTATAATCATTGGTATAAGTTACGGTAATTCCATTCCGATACGCTCGTAAATCATAACAAGTATCTTAGATGTTTTTTACATATTCATAAGACTTACCTTGCATGAAAATCATTCAGATGTATCAGAGATAATTCAAACAAGTCTGATCGTCCTGGATAGTAGAGTCCTCGACCAGTAAATCCCCTACAGGCTTCGATTAGTAGAAACGTCAGTAAAAACCCGTACATGTTTCAGTTGACATCAATGCCAGTATTTCTCGTGAGATTTCTATAAAATATACATATATAGTTGTATATTATCTTTATTCAAAGAACGTGTCTGACAGTCTTAAAATTGTATATTTTAATGATCTATATATATTATATATATATATAATATTATAAAATATTATTGTTATAAGTATTAAATTAATCACCAGTGGTTTATGAACAAAATTCATTAGATGTTAATTAGTTTTTAATGTGTAGACGATTGTGATAAAAATTTGGGATATCGGGTAGCTCGACCGGGAATTGCACCCGTTTCCATAAAATATTTATTAAGAAACACTCCATTTTTATAACAATTATAGTTTCTTCCATGTATTCATATAATCATCACCTTCATTAAATGGACCGTTTATTTTGAAAGTGGTGTATGTTCAATTTCGATAGATAGGTGGTGTGAGGTTAGTGGCCACTGCTTTTTGTATTTGTACAATATGCAAAACGCAATTAAAAACCGATAAGAAGAAACACTAATGGAGAAAAAGTAAATTAGTTGGAAATATATTGGATGAGATTTTGCAAAAGTGCACCGTATTCTATTTTATATCAAACATCAATGGGGGAGATAGAATTTAATACTTTGGATTCAAAAATTTTTAATTTAAAACACCTACATGTCGGAGAAGACCACCAAAATTTGAAAAAATCGCCCTGACGCCTTTGCATCACGATGCAAGGCCTATTACATACGAAAAATATAAAAATAGAACGCAACTATTACTTCATGTGTCATTATTTAATAATGACTGTTACATTTTAATAATTAGCAAGAAATGTATAAATAACTTTACGTTCACAAAAACATCATAAATATAGCGGAATTAAATAGCTTTGTGTCTCATAGGAATTATTATTGTTAAAATCAGAAATAAATCTGTTTTATTTTCAATTATAGAATAACAATTCATGTAAAAATCGACTCTTCTCTACCAGTTCGCAGAATATAAAATACTATAATTCTTGACGTCGCAATTTCAGTATAATCAGAGCTCAACACACATCTGTACAATATTAAAAAGAGATGTATATAGTAAAGGATAGTGATAAACAATTTATGATACTCGCCGTACTCATGCAACATTTTTCAAAGAATAGAGTGTCAAACGTGTAGACAAATAATTTATACAATATGGATCCTACTGCTCACGCATCAGACGTGTAACTTACCTATCAACGCCAAATGTTCGTCAAGTACTGCTCGACTGGCAAACCCCTATCTTTTCTCCTTCCGTACCAAAACGCTTCTATTATCGTGTTGTAAAGTATTTATATCAAAGGTCTATGTATTTGATAATGTATCCTCATATCAGATGTATGCGTTGATAACAACTATATAATATGTATACAACATTTAAGTTTAGTTTTAAGCTTTAAGTTTAACAAACTATTTCAGTTTTAAGAAACAATATTAACCCATTATTTACCATTGTTCCCTTTTTTGGATGCTTGTTTTTTATTTATTTCCACCTAAACAGTGGAACTTTTAATTTTTATTGTCATACCTAAATCTTGTACTGACCGCTATAAAAGTTACAAACTGAATAAAAATATTTTTTTTTTATCAGCCTACTGCAGGAAATGAATTAACTAATATTGAATTATTCGAACCAGATATATATCAGAAATTTTTTACGAATAACGAAATACAATTGAAAGTTCAGTGTATAATTTAATATAAAACCATTAACGTCATTTAATTTCAAAGCTGCAATGTAAGTTTTACTTTCTATGTGACTCTAAGCAATCTTGGCTGTTATCACACTAGATATAAGAATCTAATTGATCCTACTGCTTATTTTGACATTTATCTTGAGTGGATCGACGTTTACAAATTTATTCTGGGGATATCTTCATGATTATCTGTTGCACGTGTTACTGCAACAGTCTTTCGATGCTTTGAAACACTTAACAAATCGATGAAAATATTTATGCCCTCACATGCATTCAAATCTCTAGTCATTCTCTCCGACTATATATTTTTACATGCACATAATAAGGGAAAGGTTAGTCATTCGTAATCATCGATCCTCCATTTAATTCATTAAATTAAACTACTCGTTACATTGCATTTTTAATGGCCTATTGACGGTATATGTACACATTGCTTAAACCGCTTTTTATCCTCTTGCACATAGTTGTTGGTCGTAATCAAAGGTATCTGCATTCTAAATCTATTTTCCGCGATAAGTAGATAAAAAAAACTGCAAAAAATTTATATGAAAATCATTACGGGCGCGGCCCATTAAACTTATTGTCGGTATGCTTTAACGTCATCACATACAGTCCTGCATAAGTAACGACATTGAGTTCTAATAAACCTTACAAAACCGGTTTTAAATGCTGATAAGAACATACAGGAGAATACATAATCAATTCGCAAATCGCCCATATAGATTACCAACGTGTAGATCTGAACAGTACCTATGACATTCCACCATGAGATATCCACGTTTGTAGGATTGATCGTCCCTTACGTTTATTTTACGTTATTTATTCTTAGTATTTATCTTCGGACAACAAGATTCTTATGATGTCCGAACGATAGATAAGAGGTAGTAGAAGGTAGCCAAGCACTTGATATTGAACACGAAGCGAAATAAAACGTGCGTTGGCGGGCTGACAAGACCGTTCTATATTAAAATTTTGGCTCTGACCAGATGGTAAAATAGCGATGCAAACTAACGCATAACCTAAGGTTATCGTAAAATATATTAGAGTATCTAAGATCAGTGTTATCTTCTCTACCACTTAAATATGACAATGCCGATCTTGACAGCGTAATCAATAGCAATCTTATAGAGAGAATTTGCGTTATTAGCTAATTTATTATATGCTATTTTAAAGACAGATGTCTTCCGCAACAACGAACATCACTTTGTTATTGCTTGACTACTCGCGAGTGTCGCTCACGAGGCATACGTTTAACAATTTACTCTATAATCGGCGTCATCGAAACTCGTAAAGATCACGTGAAACTGATATTTATAGCAGCATCAGATAATACCGGTATTAACTACATTACGAATATTGTACTGTGCATCACTTTGGACACGAAAGTAGGAGCCTTATCTGAAGGTAAAAATAATTTAATGCCTTTCTCTGATACTGATCTATTGCTATATGCAGCATCTGTTAGAATTGCGTACAAAATGTCGGTACAATACAGGTATAAACTTGCTGGTCTCTTTTACCAACTCTCGCTCTTTCGTCTCTTCAATATTACATATTCTTAGCACGTTCCCATCGCTTCTGATAGTACCATAACAGAGAGCGCTTTCTATGCACAGCAGGGCAAAATCTAAATCCCACATGATTTATACTGAACCGTATAAAGAGACGGAACAAGTAATAATTTATACGTATTATAAATATGTTGCTTTAAAGCCCTAAGAGAGATACTTGTTGGAATAAAAATAATTATCAGAACATTACGTTTTTCTGTAAAATACGTAGAACGTGACGCGATTACGTCAGTACAATATTTTAATAAATTATAAATAAATCCCTGACACGTACTCGGTAATCCTGTTTAATTCCGCGTGCTTATCATTTAACATTTTAATCGAACGCCGAAAACTCTATATTAGAGTATCCACATTTTACATGGTTAATTGTAACGAATGATGTTGCTTCTTCGAAGCAAACTGATTACTGTAAATGGTGCGATAATTCGAGAATGTAAAGATAAAATACTCAACTGATCGCGTGTTTACATTCACCTTGCATTGTATTGTTACGTGGCATAGAAAACATCACGTACGCGACAGAAATTATAAGATATGAACTTAACTTGAGATACTCCACAATGAAGATTTTCTTTTATATAAACATCTTACCCTTACTTTTTATATCATTTCCACGTACATTTACGTTCTTATTAATGAAGCAATTAATCGAGCGCTATCCATCATTGTACGTTTATATGTGCGACGTAAAGCACAGTCGAAGATTTGTCTTTCAGGAATGTGATAGCCATTGCTGCGTACTTCATCGATTGCAAAAGTATTTCTCATAGATATCAACAGAAAGTCTGCCGATCGTCGAGAACAATCACCGTCGATAAAGCGGGGAGTGATTGTTAAAAATTTAACACTGAAATCGGTAGTCAGTACATAGTTATATAATATTGTCCAGTAATTTTTCAACGCGCACGTTACATTGTATCCTTATCGGAATCATTGCACGCCGTGCACTGTCATTTGTTGAAATTTAAACATTCATAAATAATGCAAATCACCCAACGAAATATTTGATCTGAATAAACATGAGTTTGGTATGTCTAATGCAATGCATTATCAGTTATTCCGAGAAGATCGTTAATTACGAATAAAGAATGTATTACTGTCTTCTTAGATCATAATCTCAAAGAAGATTCCGAGGGACAGGTAATGCATGAAAGATTTAAAAAATGTAGATAATCAAAATATAAAGTTACTACGTAAATTGGATAAATATTCTCGCAAATAAATATGTATAACATTCATTCGTAAGTACATGTTTTAACCAGTTATGACGGCTACACTTGCAGTGTAAAATAAAAAATTATCATTTACTGCAGGAACTAACTTGCAAAAAAACTAATATTTTATCGAATGAAATGTGTAATCTTTCCTTATTTTGCTTTATATCTTTCGTAAAATCATTCCACATCGTATTCCTGTGTCACGTTTTGTGATAAATTCCGCGGTTAACTGATTAAATGATTTATATGCGGTTCTACTTATTTCTGCATTTTCTACATTAATCTATGCTTTATATAATTTTACTCTGAACACAAATATATTAGTTATAGAACTTTATGAGCAATACTACTTAAGTTATTAATCCCGGTATTTTTCATGTAAAGTTCTGTCTACATGCTTTATCTTAAATTAAGTATTGTTTTTCTTAAATCTATGTAAATCACTGGAAATATGTATTTCCCTGTTGCTAATGTATAGTCTTCCTATCTGTTAACATCACAAAGTAGCAAAAAAATTCATCTATGATCAGAGCATATAAATGTACAGAAAACTTTAATTATAGAAGGTTAACACCTTGTCCTATAGCATCGAGTCAGCCTTTAACTCCTACATTTTAATTTATCTTCAAGGTCTTCTTCTAAATAATATAACTATTAGATTTTCTTGCTTTCCTTCTCAATTTTGTTATCTTCCTTTTTCGTAACATTTCCTGAAATAACATTTCAAAAGAGTAGGTGCAAAAAAGTTAATTCGAAATATAGTCATTAGACTCTACTGCTCTCTTCCTTTATTTTTTCGTCCTGCTTTAATAGAAAAATATTTTAAACAATGTCCTAACAATATCAGTAATATTTATTTCAAAATATCATTGTTATATTTTATTGGCTTTGTCAATTAAAACATAACTCTCAATATTTATTTTTTATCTCAAATGGAGAAGCAGGTATTTCAGTAATTGCGCTTATCGTTTGAATCGCGAGAAAAGGAGTTTAACCTCTTTAGTGCGGAGCGAAAGTATCGTATACATGCAAAAAATACCGGGCGAATTTATCAAATTTGCTAAGGTTGGGGAAGAAGCTTATAAAAAACAAACTAAGAATGATATTTACAAAATTTAAATAGCAGCATATTACGAAATAAAGAAAGAATAAAGTAGTGCCAATTGTATTTCAATATTTGTTGAAAATCATACGAATGACATCAATATAATACACTATGAAAAACATAGAAATGAGTTTCTCTTCTACAAACAATATTTGTACATAAAAATAATCATCGTTTGATTAGAGCTATACGTAGATCACGTAGTGCGAAGTATAAGTATTACATTTTCAATCGTTTCTAACAAAATAAGCAATATCATACCTTAAAACTAAAAGATAACTCCATCATGCACGACAAGCGTCAGACGGATCTGCTACAAAACACATGATTCGTATAGCTACTATAACGTTACTGAGAAAAAATGTTAGTAATATTATAAATATTTATATTGAGTTATCTGGCTACTGAAAATATGTAATATTTACATATTGTTACACACACAAATAATTTATTGAGCATTAATACTTAATGCTGCATCCACCGTGTAACACTTTATTGCAATGATTACAAATTGTCGCTATCGCTATATATTCTACGAAGACACCAACGTCTGGGTGCGCATAATTGGTCATCACTGTCAACATCTTCTTCACTTAATCGTTATCCGTCAATAAACGCAACTACTGTTGCGTCGTCCATAACAGTTTACTTTTTATGAAAAGGTAGCAACAAAATTTACAGCATTCCCCGCTGCTAATTATAATCGTATCAAAAAGCTGACGGTTTTCGAACACCGACCGATAAGAAATGCTCTTTGGAAAGGCCGAGTAAGGACTAAAAGAAAAATTTTAGTTCCGCTTTGTTTCGTGACACACGAGCTTTCTTTCCTACTAGCTATCAATATCTTGCGATTACAGTACTAAGTTGTCCCGTGTTTAGTTTCTACCTTATCGCTCCAGCGTATAGGCAGTCACGACACCAACCAGCATAGAATACAACAAACAGCGAAACCCAAAAGCAATTTTTTAAATTCTTTCGCAATGCAATCAAACTAATTGTAACATCTTATACATTTATTTCGAGATAAAGTTCGCTCGCAATGCGAATAGCAAGGCACCAGCGAACGCGTAACGATATATCGTCGTTGACACTTTCCGCAAGTGTCGCAAACGACGATATATCGTCGTTCGGCACTAAAAGAACGAAGTGAGCTCACAGAAAAAGCCGTCCTCGCGAGGTAAGAACACAGCGCGATGCCGCACCACCGTAACTTCCAAGTGCCGAAACTTGGAAGCACATGTCTCGCAATGCCAGATTGCAGGAGTCATGACGTTCTCGCGGAGACCGACTCGCGTTCAGTCTGCCTCAGTCGTTCGGCAAAAACGACCGTCGTAGTAAAACACGAGCGATTTGCTTCGAGGGGAAAGGGAAAAAAATAAAAGCATCGGGTAATCGCACAGAAAGCGCGACGATAGTAAGTCGTCCTTACAAGAGCGGCCGTTGTGCAACCGTGGTGAGTGATATTCATCGAAGATATTCCCCTGGTCGACGCCTTCGAAATTAGTGCTCGCGTATACTCGCTTAAAATATTCCACCAAGAAAGACATATTTTTAGTGTAACATCTTAAAACCGATCATCGTTCCTATCCGCGACCCTGCCAAGGTACGAAGAACAGGTGAACATATTGCGACCCAAGTAATACCTTTTGCACCAGACGATATATATTGAGACTTGTATTCGCGTTACACATCAAAATTCGTAATTATTGAGAACGATAAATAGGAGGCTCGTTCCTTACAGTTATAAATAGAAAAGCGATCGAGTGTTTATTCAAATCACCTGTAGGATCGTTGTAAAATATCGATAGCGAAGGAGATCTTGTCGATTCATAATCGTTTTAGAACCATGAATAGTTGACAATGTGCAGGCCGAAATTTCTCTGGAATTTAAAGCTCTCAGCATATTTTGATAGTGACTCTTGCGTAATTTAGTATTGTAAACGAAAAGGCAGTGAGGATATAATGAATGACAGTTTACTCGGTCAGCATTGGGTAGCTGTTTGACTCAGGATGATTTCTAAATCTGAAAGGAAGCGATTTAGGTAAGGCATATAGGAAGTGTTACTTAAAAATCGTTATTAGTTGTTAGAATTCCTTGTAGCATCGACGTTGAATATCGTATACTCATTATCGCCGAATGGAATACTAATTGTCGCGCTATCTTGCAATAGCTATGCCATTATACACGTGTACAATTGCTTAACATTGAGTTTTTTAATGATAAGCTGATTTCCATAACACATTCTTTTATATTTCTCATAATTTGAACTTTTCTCTGTATTTTGTATCACATAAGCTTCTTTCAACGTTTCTAATTATTTCAATCTTTATTTACAATGATCAAGCCACTTCGTCGAAATAAGGTTCGAAAGAAATCTATTGCTTGAATTGTTAAAATTTTAACCACCGAATAAGTGCAATAAGATGAATAAAGGCATCAAGAGCTTCGAACGAGACCTCGTATACTTTTAAATTGTTTGGCGTCTGGCTTGATTTCTTCCAAGTTGATTTCACGATGCTAAAAGCTCGAACTGCTCATCGAAATGATTGGCTTATCCGGCGTGAGGGAAGTCAATTTACCGAACACCCGTGCCCTTTCATTTGAATTTGATCATTTATATCTGTCGTACATATGCCGCACGTGTATCATTTTTAATGGCTACGTTGTAATCAGACATTAGGCAAATATTAACCAAGAATTAAATAGGTGATCGTTAGAGGAAAAATGAGTAAAATAAATTAGCGCTATAATCGCCTGTCATAAAAGAATATGTGGGCCAATGACAAAATCGAAAAGGATTCTTGGCAGCGTCCGGTATATTTCGTAACCCACACGCCGTAACATTTGTCGCGAAAGTTAGGCACTAAGAGAAGATAACGATTATGTTTTTGTCTTGCGTATGAGCATTTAACGCGTACCATAAATGTATTGTAGTTCAATGAAGTCAATCCCTCTTTTATCCCTCAACACTTTATAAGTAGTGGAAGCTTTCGCTGTTTTTTGATAATAAGATTGGGCTCCTCAGTATTACCATTTGGAAATTTAGATCTTTACCTTACATTTAACATATCACGATTTTATTGCAACACGATAAACTATCAGTTGGTATCGCTTTTCGAGGAATACCGCTTTTCGTCAGCGAACTTCAAAGTAAAATATACGAACCGCATTATTACATGTATTATTCCACGAATGTTTAAAAAAAAAAACAAAAACAAAGAAGACGTACTTGCCAAGCACTTGTGAAAGAAACTCGCAATGAAAGATCTTGATAACACGTTTGCGACGAAATAGAACTCTTCCTGATTGAATATAATTACGATAAAGTAACTCAGGAACATGTTTAAAGAATTAAGAGGACAAGTGTATGTTACGAATCGTTCATCGTACCTTTGTTAGGAAGACTAAGCAGAACGATAAACGAGCAATGTCATTTTCACATTTAGCGTGTTGCGGAATCCAGCACTGCTTATCTTTGCTATTGCAAAAGCGAGATAAAACGAAGACAGACGCCGGAGGATTGAAAGGGCTTTACGTGCTCTCCCAAGTATACAAAAAAAAATGTCTACAGCTTCCGTAATTAAAACTTGCTGCACCGTCGCGACGGTGATTATGTTCATCAGCAGTGCATTTGCATATTCTGCACTATCTAATGAGGGTTTAAAACTAAGGATCGTCCACACAAACGATATGCACTCCAGGTAACCGATATACGATATTACGTCATAAATTATTCCTAACTCCTCGGAAATCAAATAAATATAATTATAACAATTCTTCAGACTGACATCATCAAATAATAACAATTCAATTTCACAGATTTTCTCGATAAGAAATACAATCTAATCGATCTTTCTTACTCGGTCATTAATTGTGCATGAAGTATTATCCCGTTAACACTAAACCTACCGAAGCGGTAAAAATAACTGGTTAGACGTTTCTTAGAAAAATTTCTTTGCTTCGTAAGAGGGCATTGTGTGAGATTTTCTACGACTCTACCGCAGAGTGTGAATCATTCTATCGATTTATTGACATCTCTTCTTAACATCCTTTTTCTTTAAGAATATACGTGGTATATATAAATATGTTCAAAAAGTAGCTGATAGGCTTAGTGTTAAAAAAGTTTTTATGCAAAAATAAAAAGTAGAAGATAATCAAAAAATCGTAGAAATTGTAAAATTGAATTTAAAAACCGTGTATTTAGTTAGGAATTTAGAGAATACGGAAACTATCGTCTAATGAAGACTCACCGTATTTTGCTTTGCTACGATACTTATTAGATTATAATAGGTTTGAGAAATTTATTTGCACTTGATATATGGACTATTTATTTTGAAAGTGGTGTAAGTCCACTTCCTCTTGTTTCGAAAAAAATAAAGGTTAGCATATTTGTTAATTAAAAAATATGGGTTAATATTATAGATTGTGGAAATGTTTCTACTAATTTATCAATATGTAATTTGATTATATAAATTTGTTTTAGGCGAATTGAAATAAAATATTATTAACGGGTTACTATTTGTTTAAAATATATTTACGGGCTACAAATGGACTTACACCACTTTCAAAATCAGTCAATTGTAAAAATTGTTTAACTTCAATTTTGAAAAATCAAATATCACTTAAAATGTATTTAATATTAATCCCATTTTCTTTACAAATAATAACAAGAAATAAAATAGGAGTAGTATTTTTTAATTTTAACATTAACAATATCTATATATTGTTAGACTTAACAAAAGATATTGGTACTCTTTTCATGTTTTTCATGTGGCAATGTTTTGAAATATTGATGATATACAAGAGATACATAAAGTAATGATTGCTCCATATTTTTATATTTTTCGTACGTAATAGGCCTTGTATCGTGATATAAAGGCGTCAGGGTGATTTTTTCAAATTTTGGTGGTCTTCTCCGACATGTAGCTACTTTAAATTAAAAATTTTTGAATCCAAAGTATTAAATTCTATCTCCCTCATTGATGTTTTATATCAAATAGAATACGGTGCACTGTTGCAAAATTTCATTCAATATATTTCCAACCAATTTACTTTTTCTCCATTAGTGTTTCTTCTTATCGGTTTTCTAATTGCGTTTTGTATATTGTACAAATACAAAAGCAGTGGCCGCTAACCTCACACCACCTATCTATCGAAATAGAACTTACACCATTTTCAAAATCAATGACTACGCAATTTCTTTTATTGGCCAATGTTAAATTGAACAAAGCGTTGATATTTTTTGAGTTATTAAATACTAATTAATTATAAACAAAAAGTTTACACTACATTAAGCATAAATGACGTGATATCTCATTTTTTTTTTAAATGGACTTACACCATTTTTAAAATAAACGGTGCATATATTAACATCTTTACTCGGTAATAGCATATGCCCTTAATCGTAATAGTTATATCGTAAATATGTAAACTATTGATATCGGCTATACTTATTACTTCCTTAAAGAAATTAGAGAAGTTGGTTTTAAAAAAAAGGAGGAGAATAATTAAAATATTAATCGTAATACATCACACAAAGACAATAATGGAAAAATTATAGTAGAAGAGATTCCAAGAACGTCATCGGCAATAAATAGAATGCCTGCACTGCTGGAATAAATTGCTTGTGTAGTCAATTCGCTCAATAAACTAGTTTACATACATCTGCTAACGAGTCTCAGTAGACTGTTACTTTTGCTTTCTAATCACCGCTTAATTCATATGCTTTATATGTTGTTAATATGTATACAATAATGCGGCCATTTATATCATTCGGTTCATAGTAGCTAGCGGTTGGGATTTCGAAAAAAAATTTGAAAAGTATTTAAGTTTATAAATGAATATACAGTGACACAAGAAAGATTCCTATGCCGATGCATACACTATAGAGTTCTAACTGCCTTAGAGTATCGTATTTGTACCACAATAATAATATTTGTACAAAACGTTATCGAAAGTATCACATGATGTATTATCTGTTATGACAAAAACGTCGAAGCTAAATATACAGTACGATGAAATTGCGAGAAAAATCGGAAGAGAAAAAATACGATGTCTGGTAAACAGCGTTTACAGCCAGCACAACATTATAAGATATACATACACGTACGAAACGTGTTTGGTAAACAACACTTTGAGAAATCAATTTGTGTTTAACATCAAATACAAAGTTTCTAAATTCGAAGCTGATTCATATTCGAAAGAATCTGTTTCAGTAGTAACAAGAGGGAAACGTCATTGAATATTTCATGGTTTATTTAATGTCTCGGTCCTTTATTGCAATAAAAAAAAATACATGATGACGCAGAAGTTGATTAAAAATGGAATTTATTGCAACAAGGTATCTCTGTGTCGTTGTTGTTGTTACCAAAATAAATTTTGATAACAAAACAGCACAGGCAGTTTACAGTAAATGCTACTATTATGTTAATAACGTTAATTCTATATCGTATGTCATTAATGAACTGTAGCTTGAATTACAAGTACGTTGATATTAGTACCGTCTTTTTAGACTCGTGCTGCAAATTTTAGGCGTTACAAGAAAATCATTGAATGAAACATCCTATATTTGCGTTGTGAAAAAATTAAATATTCGTCTTTTTATCGCAAATGTAAAAAAAATTATTTGAAAATAAAAATTTTTTAAAATTAAGTCTAAAATCTTAGCCCTTTTACATTAGATGCTGAGTTTCAATGCCAAAGTAGAAGGCCTACGTGCACGGCTACCGCACATTTGGAAGAATATTGCAAGGAAAAAATTAGACGTATTGAACAATGTGAATGCAGTAAGTTTATGTGATTTAAAATTTAAAAATAATTCTACGCGATGTAGATACTCGTTAACTAGTGGCCATAGGGAAAAACTTTGTTAAGATTATTGTCGTTGTTAACTGATAGCCGATGTTTCAAAGAAGAAAAGAATTGGGCACCGCAAGAATGTAGAGGGCTTGTTATCGGTACAATTTTCTTACAATAATCTATTAGTCGTCCAGTAAACAATATTTATAGAAAAAGACAGTAACGGCATATCTTTCATTTATTCATAAGCAATAACACATTGACTTGCTTATTTGTCTAACATTTATTCTTCACTTTATGCATGTATTTGAAAGATAAAATACTCTTTGTGCTCTCAGATGGACATCAACAATTCTGATAATGAATGCACAAAGCCTAATACTAACAAATTTGTCATGGTTCTTTGCCTCATTATGCCATTCTATTTTATGTTAAAAACTGTAAAACATATGTTTGATTCATTTGTTTGTTATACAACAGTTTCCAAGATCTCGCAGAATACTAACAAATTTCCATGAAAACGAAATACATAAATGCCTCCTCATTTTACTCGCTCCGCGCACATATATGTTTCGTGATATTTATGTTGAAATCCACGAAATCTGCAATTGATTCGTAGGTTTGAGGAAACCTCGAAATTATCGACAGTGTGTACGCCTAAAGATTCCAAAGAGGGAAATTGCTACGGTGGATTTGCCAGGATCGCGACATTGGTACGAGAAGCACGAAAATCAAAAATACCGGCACTTTTCCTAAATGCCGGAGATACTTACCAGGGCACCGTATGGTTCAGCATTTTCAAGTGGAAAATCGTGTCCCAGTTTTTGAATATACTAGCACCGGATGCAATCGTGAGTATAAGATACACAATATACTGAACAAACCAGAAAGACATGGTAATCTTTATTATAATTACGTTTAAATAGCCCTCGCTGTAAACTTTGCAACTAATAAGAAAGAATATTTTAAACATGTACGGGATATTTTTATGTACGATTTTTTATATACGTTTGATCGCCATTGAAGAGGAAATATTATTTTAATATAAATTCCCGTAGCACTAAGAATACCGTATACGTTTCTACATACCTTTGTATACAATATTTTCCTGTCCCTTTCTTATCGCTATAAAGTATTATTATCACCATAAAGTATACAAATCGCTACTTCCCTGAAAATGAAATTTCACTCGTTCAACTGCTTTCTCTATCGAACAAGCCTGGTACTTTACTCGCTTAAGTAATCTAGGCCATTAACTGAGACTAAAGATTAGGAGCAACTATGTCTTATTAAAACCGAAGTTAATGAACCCTCTCACACACTGTTAAAATTATGCTAATTATACCGCGTATATCGATTTACCCTGGTAACCATATATAAGATGATCCAACTTCAACAACGTTAAAAAAAACCTTGATCGCCTTTTTTCTATTCACGTAGAGTTTGGGAAATCACGAATTTGACGATGGTATCTCGGGTCTAATACCTTTCATCGAGAATGCTAGCTATCCCATCGTAACCTGTAACTTGGATCTAAGAAATCAATTGGATTTAAAAGCTACGAAACTGTTGAACAGCACGGTGCTGACGGTGAACGGCACCAAAATAGGAGTGATTGGTTATCTAACGCCAGACACGAAGAGGATATCCAAGAGCGAAAATGTGATCTTCAGGGACGAGGTAGAGAGCATACGCGAGGAGGCCAAGAGGCTGAAAGAGCAGGGCATCGAAATATTGATTGCCCTGGGCCATTCCGGCTTCGAGACGGATAAAAAAATTGCCAGAGATGTCGAAGACATCGATCTCGTTATCGGAGGTCATACCAATACTTTTCTGTACAATGGCGATCAGCCGAGCGTCGAGACGCCCGAGGGCTTTTATCCCACGGTGGTTGTTCAAGAAAGTGGTAGGAAGACATACGTCGTGCAAGCTTATGCTTACACCAAATATTTGGGGAACCTGATGATGGTATTCGACAACAGGGGTGAGATCACAAGCATAACCGGAAATCCGATTTTGGTCAACAGCAGCATCGAGCAGGTAATGTTTACATCAAATTATTCAGCGCAATGATTGAATGGCGTCAGTCTTAGAAAATAAATAGAGTTATATCTCATTAAGCATACCTCTCGTATCTTTGAGAAACATCTTTTTACCAAACAAAAGCAAATGGTACTCTTTGTAAATTTGAATATGAATAATTTTGCAGGCACCGGATGTTCTTGAAGAACTAGATCGACTTAGGCCGGCGATTGCTAATCTGACGCTTACAGAAGTTGGCAAAACACATGTTCTTCTTGATGGTGACAGCAAGACCTGTAGACGGGATGAATGTAATTTGGGAAATTTAATTACAGATGCTATGATTGACTACGTAAGCATTTTGATTGAACTATTATAAAATATAATATAATTGTGCATAAGCGTTGCTGAACATGTAACTTTATATACGCTGTTATCGTCTTTCTATCTATAAGGAATTGTATGTATGGGTATGTGCACACTCGCATATGTGATATAGAAAAGCAAATTTTGTGGCATATTACTCTTATTGTCAACTTTTAGAATGCTGGAACAGTTTTTGTACAAGATGGATGGACTGATGCAGCGATAGCCATTCAGAACGGAGGCAGTATCAGAACTTCTATCACCAGAAATAATAATGACAGAGTAATTATTTTTGTATAGCTATATATTTTTGTGATATTAATCATAATTTAGGTATTAGACATTTAATAAGAAACATAAAGACTTAAAGGGCAGAAAATCTATCCATAATTATTGTCTTTAACCTAATAACAGATTACTTTGGCTGATGTGCTGGCTGTTCTACCATTTAATAATGCTATCGTCAAAGTTATAATAACGGGTGCAGATCTACTGGCCATATTGGAACAAAGCGTTTCTACTTTAGAGTCACACTCGAGTTTGAATCTCTTTGGTGGCTTTCTTCAATATTCAGGAATACAAGTACATTAATTTTCATAACATAAGTAGATTTACTTCATTATTATTGTAGATAAATATAAAATATATTTTTTTGTCTCTTCCAGGTTACTTATGACTTATGTCAACCAAAGTATTCTAGAGTAGTTTCTGCTCTAGTGCAATGTTCGGTTTGCGATATACCAGCATATTATAAACTACAACTTAATGAAACTTATAACGTCTTAATTCCTCATTACCTGTATGTTGGTGGAGATAATTATACTATATTTAAAAACTTCAAGTCCACATCACTTGGTAGGAGCAATTTTAATTTGTGTTACCTAGTCTCAGTAATGAATACATTTTAATTTTGATTTCAACTTTACAGGAATCACCATGGCTGATGCACTTGTTGGGTACTTAAAAAAGCAAAACCCTGTGTATACTGGAATTCAGGGGAGAATAAATTATGTGCAAAAAAGCACTTTTGAATATAATAGCGGCATAACTTCTCAGCCCATGAGAATACTAATTTTAATAAGTATTATTGCTTGTTTACTACGTAGATAGCCGTAGACCAGCTTTACAGTAATCTATTCAAAATAGACTACATATTAAGCTGTCACACCTTTTCGTAGCAGTCAGGCACTTATACCTCAGTATTTAGTAAGCAAATTTTACTTTGCCCTGCCATGACCAGGTGAAACATCAAATTTAAATGTACTTTTTCTTATAACATTATTACTTTATTAGGAAACAGATGTACAGTTACAAGTAAAATAAATGTAGTAACACAAAGCATATTAACACATTGCGTACAGCAATATGCTTGCCTAATATGCTTCCAGAGCCTGCATGTATGGGAATGCTCCAAAAAAACATAACGTAATGCATATATTACTGTTTCAACTTATATTGATGAATTCTTGATTATTACTACATATTTCTTATATATGTAATTATTATACCGTCCTTTTCACATTTTCACGTTTTAACCATTATTTATTTCACGTTATTAAAACTAAATCGGTTAATTATTATTTTTATTGAAAAGTCAAGAATGCTTCAGTACATACCTGGTTAAGCATTCGCCTAAGTGCAATGATATTCAACATAATTTGTAATTATATCTGGTTTTACTTCTTTTTACCTTTGACGAAGAAACTTTAAACTTTCTATCAAGAATATCTTTTTGATTTTTTCTATCATACTATAGCCTTTTTCTTGCATGTATAATTTGACGTACAATCTTTTGTCATAAACTAATACAAGGCTACATGACCTTGGCAACATAACACAGAGCTGAAATTAATTGTAATACCTCGAGTGGTTCATACGCATGTATATCAAACTATTAAAACGAGATATCTTATACGCATTGTGTTAAATGCGTGAAAATAGATTAAGCAAACAAAATACGAGATTTTATTGATAGAAAAATTCAGACCTCACGTATGTCAGACTTATTCTCACTGAAACTACAAACGCGATTTAATGTTTCTACAAAATGTGCCACTTTCTCACAAGGTAATGATACATTGTCATACAATTCTTGAAGCATTGGTAATAAATCTTTTATAACAGTTTCTTAATTTTTCATATCATCATTCTCCGCCAAAGTAAAGTACACAGAAAATTTTCAGATTGCTGCACAAATTTTTTCTTTCATTTGCAAATCCATCACTAAACTCTGTGTAAATAAATATTGAGTACTGATATATTTACATGCACATGTGTCATTACGTAAAAACACTCAAATAAACTTACTTCATAGGATTCAAGCTGATAAAATAATGGCCGGTCCCGATGACATAGTACGCAATCACAATTAAAATAATATTGTTTCAAGAACCTCCGCTATCTTACGACTCGTTTACTGATAGCATAATGTTGTCCATAATTACCTTATAATTGGAATAAATATGCCCATAATTCTAAATAACATAGAATACTTGAACTGTAATTTTATCTATGACATTTTTATACCATTATATACCCATTCATCCCTTTCAATAGGATAAACAGCATTAAGGATTGCATATTGCGATGTTGAAAGCCTCAATATATTTCTGTCACAACTATGATGTAAAAAACTGAGGAATGGTAGTGCAGCTAATCCAAAAGTAATGTTTTCTGAACCACGTTCTTCATAAATCTATACATAATATATACACACACACATATATTCTTCTTTCCCAAAATTCACACATACTACATTTTATTCTTGATATCAAGATCAATAACAATGACAATTTGATCTGAAAGCACCCGTGCAATGACACATGCTATGAAAATTAGTAGGTATTATTTCCTAATATCTCAATACAAGCCTTTCAATAAATGTGACATCACTATTCTTAGCCAATTCGATGCAATTTGTAGATATGCTACCAAGCATAGCTTTGCTTATTGCCAAAATATACACAATACAACAAGCATCAATTGTTCGCATAAAAATATCTGACTCTGATACAAAGATTATATCATTATTTGATAAATAAAAACTGGGATAATGAGATTTATTACCATAATTATTATCAATTTCCTCCAAGTCTTTTTTCAAATTTTGTACATTCTTGTACTCAGTGCTGATATAATAAGTCTTATACCAAATAAATCCCAATTGATAAATTGAAGCTTTATTGAAACAGGAAACATAAAACACTCTATATCTTGATGATTTTTTAATACATTCAATCTGCACTCCTCTGAGCAATACAGAGCATATATACAGGTATTGAAAGGGATATTCGACAGTGAAACTTTTGTAGAGTAAGAACAATGCGTATAGATACAGTCTAATTTTACAATTGTGGAGAATGGCTTTTCCGTTGCAATTACTTCACCAAGATATATTTTACAACTTATGTTTTTATGTTATACTTTATATTTTGCAACTATATGTCTGCCATACATTTTATTGTACTTTATGGTGATCACATCTGATGCGCAAGGAACTTCTGAATTTTCAAAATTAATTTTTGAACGGTGTTTCCTGTGCCATTGCACTTTTTTCTTTTCTTTGTTTTTGTTTCAGACACTTTGATACCATTGAGCTTATCTTTCAGTTTGTTAAGAAAGACATTCTCAGAAGACATTTCAACTATCCATTTCTCTTCTGTATTGATAGCTTCGTATAGTTTAGGACTTATTAATGTAATTGCAGATTCCACCTTAGGTACGTGAAGTTTTCAATGTTTATCGTCTATATATGGAAATTGTAAAGCTGTCAACATCAGAGATATACTCTGCCTATTTCCGAATTTTAAATAAATTACTGCCCTTTTGGCATAAGCTAAAGCAAACGCTGTAATGTTAGGAGCTTGGACTATACTTTCAGTACAGCATTCTATTGCTTCTAGACACTGAACCCTTATGATCTTAGGCAAAGTACATATTTTGTTTTCGTGTATTCCTAACTGTCCCGCATTTTTACTATTTTTCAGAATTTCAGAGATTTTTGGGGATATTTTCATACGTCTACATAAAATTTGATAAATCTTATACAATCGTCATTGGAACTTAAATTCTCAAACTGTATAGAGATATTGCGTATCTTATTTCACTTTTTGCGGTCCTATGTTGAGTGTCGCCCGACATCGTATTTTTCTTTACCCATAATTCGCAAGTTTCATAAAGGCGAATTTTTTTAACATTCCATTGATGGTCGAATGTATACTTTGTAATAGAACTCGAACATAAATGGCAATCTAGATTCGTGTTCGCGAAAAGGATACAACTTTTCGGACCGTAAAGGATCATTTTGCCATGAGCATCCGATATGTATTTGACATTATTACTTTGTGCAAATGCAATGTACGATCGGAGTCCTTAATTTGTTCCATAACCCCTGCAGTAAGGCAAAAAGAAGCTGGAATACGACCGTGAATGCAGTGATGCCAGGACGTGGAATTTTTTCCCACGTGGGAGCGTTCGTGCGCATGCCCAAGCTGACGTCACAGTTTGGCGGCGGCACATCCCATGAACGTACCTATGCGTAACAATAGGTACGCTTAAGGGGCCTTTCCTAATCGTTTCCCGCCTTTCGTTACAGTGAAGGTGAATCTTGTAATGCTATGTAATATATTGAATTGTAGTGCAATATTAGTGTATTACAGTGACAGAAAGCAGAAGATGGATCACCAGCAGCCGAAGAGAAGTGATAAAGGGAAAGTATTTCAATCATCTTGGCTAAAAAAAATATATTCAAAGACTAGTTAAAATCTGAGGATAATAATAAAAAAGCTGCCTGCACGGCTTGCAATCAAGTCTTGGCACGCGGAAAATCCGAACTTATTAAACATTTGCGGACTAAATTCCATATTAAAAATACAAGCAAAAGCTGTGATATCACACCATCTGTTTTATTATCAAAATTTGATATTAATTCTGATTTGGACCATGTTAGTAAAATCAAAACAGCCGAAATAAAGTTAGCTGCTTTTTACGCGGAGTACAATATAGCTTTTCAAACAATTAATCACATGGTCTCCCTAGCAACCTCCGCTTCACCGGAACATATTTTTTTAAAACGATTTTAATTTATTATGTTACATAGCATGTTTTTGTGTACTATATGTTTTATATATGTTCGTGTTTGAATACTAGTAAAGTTTTCTGCAGTTTCCTTACTCTCGCAACAAAAATTGGTATTCATGTAATAAATCTGCTGCAGATGTACAAAGTAATAAAAAAATTAATATTTATTTATTTTCATGTAAATATGTTATTTCTTTGAAAAATTTCCTCTTCATGGGGATCACGGGATTACGGCGTCACGGGGATCTAACGATACCCCATATTTGAGTAAAGTATATACGTTACTGAGAATTAGGTAGGCGCAAGAGCGGGAAATATTCCACGTCCTGGCACCCCCACGGTGGAGGTGCCAGACGTCAAGGACCTGATTTATCAAATCTGCGATCGACATGCACGCGATTTACAAACTGCACAAAAATTTATAATCACGGTTGACGTTATACATATTAACATATTTAGTTGCATTGTGCATAGAAGCAGGCAAATATAATATTACGTCATCTAATATAAGTTGATGCCAGTATATCGAGATGAAAAAGAAGGGTGTTAGCTTTAAAAAAAGGTGGTGTAGTGAATAGAGTAAGTCCTAGGCCAAATGACCTTAGCAGTCCGTGCCGAAAAATGAATTAAAAAAAAAAAATGTCCATCGAGAAGAAATCTCAGGTGTTTAGTATAAGGACTTCATAATATTAATTAACTAGAGAAGTATGCACATCACACACCCTGTTATTGCAAAACGCCGCGTCAGTGAGTCTTATAACAAGATTTCAATATAATGTTATATATTTCAAATAAAAACTTCGCACGGACAAAAACTATTATGTGTTTGAACAATTGGTGAAGTAATTGATGTTACAAAGGCATGCAAAACAATTCAGATGCAAAAATTTCGTCTTCAAGAACATTTTTTCAATTTTTAACACCCTCTATTTCCACTTCCTTATACTGACAATTACTTGTATTAGGTTCTTTAACATTATATTCGCTTGCTTCTATGAACAGTGCAACTAAATATAGCAAATATGTATTACACCAACCAGGATTATTAATTTCTGCGTAGTTTGTAAATCACGCGTATGTCAATCGTAGAGTCGATAAATCAGAACCAGCCTGTCCCTGCTACCTGGCATCTCCACGGTCGTATTCCAGCTTCTCCTTTTTCCCCTTCAGGAGTCCAGGAACAAATTAATGATTCAGTGTGTATACTATCAGGTGTATCGCTATGAAGTGAGCATTTTTTTGTGAAAATGAAACACTAATTTTGAATAAGAAAGTAAAAAAATTTTATTCAAAGTATTGACCATTGCTTTCTACACATTTTGACCACCTTTCTGGCAATTTGTGGATACCACGCTCATAGAAATGTTCGTCTTTTAAAGCAAACCAATCCTGCACCCAATCTTCAACTTCTTCATAGGAATCGAAGTGCTGCTCAGCCAATGCATGTCCCATCGAAGAAAACAAATGGTAGTCGGAAGGAGCCAAGTCTGGTGCATATGGTGGCTGGAGTAGCAGCTCCCAGCCAAGTGCATTGATTGTATCCTGAACCTGTTTTGCTTTGTGTGCAAATGCATTGCTGTGTAACAAAATTACTTTGACGTGTCTTCTGGTACATTCTTGTCGTTTTTCGATCAATGCAAGGTTCAAATTGATCATTTGTTGTCTGTAGCGATTAGTAGTAATAGTTTTACCAGGTTTTAGAAGCTCATGATACACCATACCTTTCTGATCCCACCAAACACAGAGCATTGCCTTCTTGCCGAATTGATCTGTTTTTGCAATCGATGTTGATGAAAGTTGGGGATTAATCCATGATTTTTCCCGTTTAGGATTCTGAAAATAAATCCATTTTTTATCGCCAGTAACAATTCGATGTAAAACCGATTTTCTTTTGTGTCTTTGAAGCAAAATTTCACAAGTGTTTTTTCGGTTTTCCATTTGTCTTTCATTCAATTCATGTGGCACCCATTTTCCACACTTTTGGACCTTTCCCATAGCTTTTAAACGGTCAGAAATTGTTTGTTGTGCAACATTTAACATTGCTGCCATTTGCTTTTGACTCAAAGTATCATCTTCATCCAATATTGCTTGCAATTCGGCGTCTTCAAACTATTTTGGTGGTCTTCCACGTTCTTCATTTCTCACATCAAAATCATTATCTCTGAACCGTTCGAAACCATCTTTTGCATGTTGCTTCTGATAGACCATGATCACCATATGCCTCGACGAGCATTCGATGCGACTCTGCAGCACTTTTCTTCAAAAAAAAATAAAAAAATTATGCTTTCTGCAAATCATCGCTTTCTGGTAAAAAATTCGACGTTTTTAACACGATGAAAAAATATGATGTTGTTCGTTCAATGACTTGATGTATATTAAATATGTTTGACAGATGTTATACCAACCAAACAAAGAAGAAATTAAGGCTCACAACAAATGTTCCCTATCGATACATTTGTATCTTAACGCTCACTTCATACCGGTACACCTGATATTTTGGAAAGTAACAGACATAAATAAGAACTACGCCAATGGCTTAACGTTAAATACGTCGCTTGCTTCATATCATTCGTTCTCCACACGATTGATTAATATGTGTAACGGTTTTCGTAAATAGCACACTAACCAGAAAGTATATGTGAGAAAAGATATCTCGCTCGTATCTTGACGAAGACCTGCGTTTCTTCTAGATACTAACTTTCCAAGTCAAGACAGGACATATACGTGATGCTTAAACGTCGCTTAGGTTTGCATGTGTAATCACTTAAATGGCAAGATCTTTAATAAGTGTGAACGAGAAGATCTCTTGTATTAGTGACATCATGAGAAGAACAGTTTAGAAATCTATCATCTTACAACAGTATCTTACAACTAAGTTTTGTAAATTTCTTACTTCATGTTTATTTGATGATATTTTTTTGCGAACTTTTAATATTATACGTCCCGTGTCTAGGCTTGTGATAAAATTTTCTCCTTGTCGTGTAGTGTTGTTTATTGTAAAGCCCCTATAAGACTATTCCTGGAGAAAATTAGGAATACAATAGTTCAAAATAATGTAGTGAAACTTCTTATTTCCAGATCATTTACAACTTAAATTTGTAACTTTTCATGTGTTTTAATGAAGTAAATATTACTTGGTAAATTGAGTTGCATATTTATTTATTATAAAAGATTATTTTATGTTAATTTTCCGTAATCTAATTATATATCGGATAAGGTGAGCAGTAAATACACTCCATGTATGTGGTGCGTGAAAATTTTGTACGGTGTTCAGTGTGTTTGCTCGGGATAAAAATAATCTATCGTAATAATGCACCTTAGAGGCGGACGGTCGCGTTGTGTGTCGCGTCGTAATGTATACAAACAGCATAGGAATTTCGAGACTCCTATGCCCTTGAACGCTTAGAAGTGCGTGTGTGTCCGTGTGTGGAAGAATTCGCGTTTGGGGCATTGTTTAGGGCACTGTAAGGGCAGTCGGGTGTGAGCAGCCTAGCAGTGCAGTTTAAGAAAAGGTGTTGAGTTTTACGAGTAAAATATTTATCAGAAAATATGGTGAAGAAGTAATGAAGTGTGACGTAGATATTTGTAAAGAAGTACGCCAACAAGTTTTTTGCTAAACCTTAACTCTCACCTGTTATCAATAGTTTTAATAGTCTACGTATATATTTAAACCTTTTTAATAAACCATAGTTTTACTAACAATATTTTATACATGCATAATTCGAAAGTTTCTAAATTTCTAAAAAAGAAAAATAACATTATAATAATAATGAAGGTAATGAAGATTTGTGAGCTCTGCACACTTAAATTGCACATGACATATGACGAACGTGCGTGAACACGTTGTTGAAGCATAAATAAGCAGCATATCATTTGTTATTAACCTGCTATCATTTTAATAAGGATTTCAACACGATGTAGTGTAAACACAATTGCCTAATTTCTTTATACATTAATTTAACAGTAAGTAAATAAATAGTGAGAACAGTAGTGTGGGTCTTATTATAATTCATAAATAAATGTCGTCTACAACGTTGTTTAAAAGAAGCACAATCGAAATCAAAATGACTAAAATTTAATAATTCGACAAGTACAATGGTTATAAAATTATTGGAAAGGTAAGCAAAGTTATTGGAGTTTATCAGTATTTTTGAATCGGTTAAAGTAGCATCTTTTAAATATCTTAATGTAAGGAAAAATGGATTTGAACAATTTTTATTATAAATGATCTATTTTCACATTTTTTGGTGTTATATACTGCGCAGAGAATAGATTGTATTTCACAAACTGCAATGTACCGTCTTTGACATATACAATTAAAAATTCTTCCTCTTACCCTTAGCACAAAGAATTAACCATATTAAATCAGGTATTTGATATGGGAATTATATCAACGTATTAGCATATTCTTGAAGGAAAATTAAAAAATAAGAAATACAAACCCCCTCTGCTACACATTTATCTATTCTACTTTGGGACGTCTTTCGATTAAGATATTGTGAATGTCATTGTGAAAATCCAGTTTTGTTCAATTACTTAAATAAATAGTTAATATATTTATCATAATTGATACTGTTATCATGATGTAAGGCATTGACAGCTGTGATGGACACAATAATGCGTTCTTCTGAGGCAGGTTTGCATTTAAATTTGACACACAGAACTATATTTGTAAAAAAATATTATGCCTGCAACACTTGGTTGAAATATAACAAAAAGCAGTCGCAATATTGGCAAAAATATTATATCAAAATTGTTGTGATGTTAGCGGAGGCAAAATGTTGTTATATCATCTACCAAGCATTCGATTAATGTAAGTACTCCATTAAAAATGCCACGTAATTGTGTAATGCTTAAAAACTAATTTCAGAATAAGAAATCACTAACAAATGCTGGGAAAAATGGGGGAGGTGCTTAAAATATACATTGTAAATATTAAAAAATGTTCAGGAATAAGAATAATCGTACCTTGAATTAATTACCACAGAACGATATATTTATAACAAGTAAAGATAGTTTGAGCTTTGAAAGAAAATTGTAAAGCACTGCGTAGTAAGTGTACTACTTCATTAAAGAAAATTTTGAACTTGTACTAAATATATATGAATTACACGAAAAGATTCTGAGCGCTACGTATAAAACACAAATAAGAAATACTTAGTAAACTAATTTGATAATAGACATATGCTAAAGGTAATAATAAAAGCGAAATATTCCGATTATAACTGAGTAAATGTTGCAGCGCAATAATAGGCAAGAAAATGAGCGCTCTATTTTTTACACATTGGGCCTCTGCTTAGCTTTAGAGGTACTTAGGCAATAAAACATCTGGTGTCCCTCCAAAGTAAACGAGACTCTCGCCCGTATAGATTACACGTGTCCTCCTATTGTTTTGAGTCACGTTCGACTTTCAAAAACTGTCAACGAAGGATAATCTGGTAACCGGCAGGGCTGCATTTTGTCTAAAAATGTAGCCGATTGATCACCGTAAAAAGGGCCGTACAAAAACATTCGAAAACAAATAGGAGACACGTAATAACGAAAAATCTCTAAAACTCCGTCCGAGGAGACCCGGTTAAACCCCTCTTGAACATCGAAGCGTCTTAAAAGTATGAGTCTAAAGTCAGCAACGCTCCGCGATAGACACTCAGTAAAATATTTTGATTATAGCGCTAACCGAGCAACGTAGCGAGGCGACTAGCTTTTTGGCTCTCACATATCATGACCATCGCGTATTTACAACACGCAGTGAACTGTACACAAACATTCTCGAACATCTCAATCCCTGAAACAAGGTGTAGCAAACCCAATTGTTATACCGAATAAAGCTAGATTCCGTTGACACCCCAACTAGTGGTTCGCGCGATTAATTTCGTAACTAAAGACAAACGTGTTTCCTAGGCGTGAGCTAGAATTACGAAAGTCTAGGCCAATAGCACAACGCCAAGCTTCGTGCTTGAGTTTCGTCGGGCTTTGAGCTTCCCAAAGCGATATCTCGATTCGAAAAGCAGTTCGGATATCTGCGAGGAGATCCGCGACGTCTGCGACCCTCAACGCACAAACGTCCACACAATAACACAACGCTATATGACAAAAAACATAGATTAGAGGACTACACAATAGATTACAAAATTCTTCTCATTAGAAAAATTCAAATGTATAATTATGTTTTACAGCACATGTTATTTAATACGTTCAGTTCGGTATGGTTTTATGGTATTTACTTATGGATATTTATGGTCCATATCTAGTTTTCACCATCTGGCCGCGTAGACCATTTGTGGTCTACACTTAATTTTCACCATCTAGTGGCGTGGATTGTTGATAATTTATACAAATTTCTAAGTATATCTTTAAAAGCATATTTTAAATGGGAAAAGTGCACCTGAATGTTAATCTATGGTAAGGTGCTACATAATAATATCTACTGATGAGTAAATGAGATATCATTAAAAAGTATCTATTGTAACCCCCATAACTAAAAAGGCCGTTACTTGTTTAGTATATCGTATATAAAAACATAAAGTGCGGCTACGTAAGGAAGCATAAAGCACAACAAGTAACAAATATGTCTTCGATCGTTGTGCACAAATTCACATATCTCGCGACTCTCTTGACAACGATCGTCTTTTCCAACAACACTTCCCTGGGAAGCTACGGCGATATAGTGGATAGAAACTCGGACCTCCACGTAGGAGATCCGGGTTCGAATCCTGCCCATAACTACCTCTGTTTTTTTTTAAGTGATATGTATATCGTAGCTCTGGTCGTCTAATCCCGACCTTAAACGGTAGGTCTTAGGTCAAATGACCTTAGCGGTCAGTGCCGGAAATTAACAAAAAAAAAAAAAAATACAGTTCCCTAACAACGAGCGGAGGACCGCTCGCATATGGTACAATACCTCGCATCACTTTCACACCTGTATAGCTCTCCATCTATTCTATTACATTATCTAAATTTTACAATAACTTACTAAAAAACATATTGAATATAATATCTTACTTCTATATTTCAGAGTTTGTTAGAATGTTATGTGTACAATAAATGACACAGTTATCATTTGCGCATTCATTTCTTCCAAGCAGTGAGTCACAAGAAGTGCACCACTAAAGTGCCGCGAAATAAATAAACAACTTAAAACTTCGTGCCTACTCATCGAGAAGAGTATGAAAAATGGCTTCGAACTGAACATGTTAATAATGGAAAATAGAGAATTTTCTTTTTCACTAGTCTCATATTAGTAGAAACTTTAATATAAGATGCTACAATATTTTTTTTATCGCATATACGTAAAGTCATCAGGCAATGTACAACGTATAGCCATCAGACAAATTTTTGAAAGTATTACCGGGATAGTTTCAACAGACGATCAGTGAAACGTGTAAATGCGGTGCGATTTCTAAGAACCACAGCGTTGCGTTGGTACTTCAGCCAGACTATCCCCACCTCTGTTATTGTTACAATTGAAAATATTTACTCATAGAGATGCATACATAGAATTTAAAAATTGAGTATAAAATGCAAATATTAACAATTCATATTACCATTACCGTAACATTTCACATAAACGTACAACTAGATTTGCAATAAAAGCGGTTGTGACAGTATATGAACCTTAGGCAATCAATTTTAAGTCTTCTATTTCTTATGATTAGGTTACAAACGTTACTACATAAGGATATGCATTTAAATTAAGTATGATTTTATGTCTTTAAACATTGTATATATCTTTTTCACAATTGAGTACTACTTTTGGCTACTTATTATAGTCATGTTTATTGTGAATATAGAATTCTTATTCCATAGAACGTCATTCAAATCAGGCATAGCTAGCTATAAATGTACATTCATCGTTAGGTGAAACGGATTATTAAGAGTTGATTCTTCACGGATCAGTATTTCCCGCATCCCTCTATCGTATAATGTCAGATTTAATCGATTTACATCAAACGTGCAATGATGTCGACCATTTTCATTGTGATCATCAATATGTTTCGCTAATTGTCAAAGCCACAAAAGGAGAATGAACATAATGGTTTACCGTTGCAAGAAACATTTTGTAGAAACCATCCAAATTTGTAAGACCAATATTCCACAACACATGAAAGATAATCGAAATTAGAGAAATTATTAACAAAGAAACATGAAAGGATAATAGATATTTATAATAGGGAATTTAATCCAGTGCGAAATTTTACATTCGTTACATTTTACATTCATACCTGTTGCGGCGCAACAACAGGCAGAGTCAAGCGAGGAACCCAGAGGTTTATCATCGTGTTTTTCAAGGGTCGAACGGTACCGAAGTGACCGCTCTATTCTTTACACATTGGGCCTCTGCTTAGCTTCAGAGGTAC